>CAUJNA010001935.1:187500-385893 GCA_963377175.1 Effrenium voratum | reverse complement strand
CAGACACAGACACAGACACAGACACAGACACAGACACAGACACAGACACAGACACAGACACAGACACAGACACAGACACAGACACAGACACAGACACAGACACAGACACAGACACAGACACAGACACAGACACAGACACAGACACAGGCACAGACACAGACACAGACACAGACACAGACACAGACACAGACACAGACACAGACACAGACACAGACACAGACACAGACTCAGACACAGACACAGACACAGACACAGACTCAGACACAGACACAGACACAGACACAGACACAGACACAGACACAGACACAGACACAGACACAGACACAGACACAGACACAGACACAGACACAGACACAGACACAGACACAGACACAGACACAGACACAGACACAGACACAGACACAGACACAGACACAGACACAGACACAGACACAGACACAGACACAGACACAGACACAGACACAGACACAGACACAGACACAGACACAGACACAGACACAGACACAGACACAGACACAGACACAGACACAGACACAGACACAGACACAGACACAGACACAGACACAGACACAGACACAGACACAGACACAGACACAGACACAGACACAGACACAGACACAGACACAGACAACACAGACACAGACACAGACACAGACACAGACACAGACACAGACACAGACACAGACACAGACACAGACACAGACACAGACACAGACACAGACACAGACACAGACACAGACACAGACACAGACACAGACACAGACACAGACAAAGACACAGACACAGACACAGACACAGACACAGACACAGACACAGACACAGACACAGACACAGACACAGACACACACAGACAGACACAGACACAGACACAGACACAGACACAGACACAGACACAGACACAGACACAGACACAGACACAGACACAGACACAGACACAGACACATGGCTGGCCTTTTGGAAAAATAGATGGAACCAATCTAAACCAGTGCCATTTATTCTTAACCAGGCTCACCTGTGCGTGCGACGCTGGCGGGATCCCCTGACCAAAGGCGCCACAATGCTGAGGCGGTGATTTTCAAGCAGCCTTGACACACTACGAGCATTGCCATTGAAGACGATCCAGACAGGAGTCGAACCTCCATAATTTGTGCTTGTCTGCGTGCAAGCAAAGGGTTTTGTGTGTTGCGCCTTCCAGATACAGTGGTGGCGGCCCTCATTAAATGTCTTAAACCGAGAATTTTTTTGATAAATGACAAGGCCGGCACCAAACAACAAACAACGCACGCACTACACTGTTTTCCCGCCCGGCACACAAGAAGATCCGCGCGCTTCACAGAAAACTCGCACAAAGCGAATCCGCAGCCGCGCCAAAAGGTCCGGAGGATAGGCAAGATCTGCAACTGGTGCCCAAGAGAGCAAGCCATCACCCCAACTCGATACCTCCAAAATCTGAGACACCGGACAGGTGCCGGCAAAAGCTTACGACGCATGGGCCGAACCTCAGCCACCTTCAACAAGGCGCTTCTTGGAGGTTGCGCTGCGCGAAACACGCCCAGTGCCACTCCAAGGCGGATGTTGAATGGTCCTTCCTCATGAATTTTGAGGAAATCCATCCTAGGTCCTCTAGTAGAGAGGTTAGAATAAGGATACCAACTTTTTTTCTGGACGTCTATTTAAGTAGGGGAACCCTCGGGGACCTAGTCATCTGTCCAGCTCTCACCTTTCTCTGTCTTCCGCTTCCGAACGATCTGGGAGTTGATTCATGGGCCCGGAGTGCAACTGACTTGTTGGCGAGCAAACTCGAAAGCACCACCAGCTTGGTGTGTTGCACTAGCTCACTTGCCAAAGGAGTTGGAAATAAAAGATTAACCTTTTGGTACCTCTACTAAAAATGGACCAAAATGGGAAAACCAAAAGGTCAAAAGGTCGATTCGCTTTGGGCAACTAGTTCGGATGGAAGACAGGCTTCCTCAACATGGCCACTGGCAATTTCGGCCAGAGAGCCACACATGCAATGCGAGCCGGCGAGACGAGCTGAGATGGGGGTACGTCAGGACCAATCAGCTGAGACTCAGTTGTTCAGTGACCCTGGAAAAAAAGGGAACCCTTCTTGGGGAAGACCATTTTTAGTGGGGCAGTCACCAAAAAAAAGGGGAAACGAATTGGTGCCACTGAACAACTGAGATGGGGGTACGTCGTTCTGACCAATCTGCAGTCCTTTGAAAGTTGAAAGGATCTTCCTGGGGCCGGTATTGTGGGTGCGTCCTCTGACTTTTGCCTTTTAAATTCGCGAGCCCAATGGTGGGGATCCCAAGCCATTTCTGCAAAGACACGTTGCTTCATGTGGCTGTGGTTGTCAAAAAATAGGGTAACCCCAAAATGGGTTACCCTGGTAAGTGGACACATGGACCAAAACCTGCAGTCCATATCCTTGCGGGTTGATTTTGACCCATACCCATGTCTTACAAGACTGACTTGAAGCCCTTCAAGGCTCGGCCTGCGAACTGCATGGAGGCATTCCCTACCCAAAGGGCCCCATAGTCGGATTCCTCGTCCCGAAAGCATAGCCGTGACCAAAGGGGTTGGGGTACAGGAAATTCGGAACAGGAAAACAGCTGATTTGAGGTGTTTTGGAGCCATTTCCCTTGTGAGTTTCCTGTAACCCAACCCTTTGAACCATAGTTCCAAACCAACCTCCCCAGGCCCAGGGCCCTTTGGTTGACGTTGGAAGGGGAGCAAACAAATATTTGTTTTGCAGTTCAGTGGTTGGATTTCAACCACGAAACCACAATAAGCAAAAATGTAAAATGCTTCCCAATAACAACCATGCTTTATGGTAAGCTCCTTCTATCCCAAAGCAGTCGACCACCCCCTATGCGGTGCAGGCACGCTCGAGCCGAATTCCCTTGCAGATCCCTTGCACTTTACTGAGTGGCCATGGGCCACACACCGCGGGAGATCCGCGAATTACGGCCTCCCTCTTCAGTGCAGGCCTGGCCCTGGCTACGCAAACCCAAAGACCCTTCATCCAGGGGTGCTTGTGTGAACAAGGGGTATGTACTTCCACCCTTAGACTTCAACGTCTCGTTGCCAGTTCATGCGCCTGAACAGTTTGCTGCCTCCCTAACCAGAGCGAATCACTTGTGTGTGTTCATTCTCAATTGTGGTTCTTCACTATCTGAAACAAACAAACAAAAACCCAACACCAACATAAAGACAAAGATAAATACAAATACAAAGACAAACCCGCACAAACATATCCACCGACGCACCCAAAAAAACAAACAAACAATGAATCGAACAAGCGAACAAACAAACAAACAAACAAACAAACAAACAAACAAACAAACAAACAAACAAACAAACAAAGAAACCAACAAGCAAGCAAGCAAACAAGCAAACAAAACATACAATCAAGTACAACAAGCAACCCAAACAAAACAAACAAAACAAACAACACAAACAACACAAATACAACAGACAAAACAAACAAGCAAACACGCAAGCAAGCAAGCAAGCAAGCAAGCAAGCAAGCAAGCAAGCAAGCAAGCAAGCAAACAAACAAACAAACAAACAAACAAGACAGACAGGACAAAAAAGAGCGAGCAAGCAAGCACGCAATCAAGCAATCAAGCAAGCAAGCAAGCAAGCAAGCGAGCGAGCGAGCAAGCCAGCGGACAGGCAGACAGACGGACAGACAGACAAACCGACGGACAGACAGACAGAGACAAACAGACAGAGACAGACACAGACACAGACACAGACACAGACACGGACACGGACACGGACACGAACGGACAGAGACATACGGAGACAGATAGGGACAAACAGAGACAAACAGAGACAGAGACAGAGACAGAGACAGAGACAGAGACAGAGACAGAGACAGACACAGAGATAGAGACAGAGACAGACAAGCAGGCAAGCAACAAACAAACAAAAAACAAAACAAGACCAGGAAGGAGAAACCACGTGCAACGCATATGTACTCATGTATTCATCTGTGACAGGTTTGCACGACGTCAAGCACTGGCCGCGGCCTCAGAGTTCGCAGCAGGATAGCCTGCAGATGCGGGGGTTATCAACATTCCCTTCGCCCCCCAAATGGGTGGTGCACCTACCCAAAATGGTACCATTGTTTTGACCCACGAGCAAATGGCTGAGGCTCCAACAAATGTACCAACATGGCACCTTGGTAAATGGAACCAAAGACTATGTGCAACCCTGGCCCTTCAATTTCGAGCCACACCCAAGTGGGGCATGACATGCTTAGTTGTTCTCCCCAATCATCCCAAGGACCTTTTGATCAACCCCCATATGGATGAAGCCCTTGCAGGAAAAGCCACCAACTGGCATACCCCGCTGTATGTCTTTGGCCATACATTGGAGGGAAATCCCTTCGGATCCCCTTGGATGAGGATTTGGCGGATGACATGGGTATGTTTTGTTGTTTATTTTTTTCTGGGCGACCCTTGGTGGACATGATTTGGATGTGGATCAAAAATAGGTACCCAAAATGGAGCCCTGGTAAATGGAAGCAAAGACCAAAACCTGCGGTCCCCCTCTCCTGGTGGCTCAATTTCGACCCACACCCATTTAGGTGGGGACTTCTGTCCACCACGTTTGAGGCGGTTCCCCAGTAAAAAATTCCAAGCCTCACATGACCTGGGTCAAAAAAGCCAAATCGGTTAGCCCCCAGTGAACCTCCGATTCAATCCAACCGCTGAAATCAAGCCAACGGGCGGTGAATTCGCCGAAAGCCAACTAAAATGGGATCGATCCCAAAACGGTTTTCACAACCACAGCCACATCGCCATGGCATAGGTTTGTCCTCTTGGGGGAAAAGGATGGGTTTCCCTGGTAGATGAGGAAACCACATTTGAAAAGCCCAGTCTCAAAATTCAGGGCTTCGATGGAAGCAAACAAAGTCCCACGCCACCGCTTGCGGTGGCTCGGAAGCTTCTGAGCCAGCGGTGATCCAATTTATTTTGACAATGATTTGCTGTATGTGGGGTTCTCAAATTGGTGGATTTTTGTTGGTAGGCAAAGGGAAAACCAAAAGGAAACAACGAAACCAACCAGTTCAGGGGACTATGTTAAGAACCATCCGCAGGATCAAAGGCGCAATGTCGAGACCTACAATACAAACAGCTCCGGAGACGCAGCTTACAAAGTGGTTCGGCGTTCTCCTGCCAGGTCCTCCAGTAGAGAGGTTAGAATAAGGGTACCCTTTTTTCTCTAGTCTATTTTAGGACGGGAACCAGGGCACTACTGGAAGACCTAGGCTTTTAGCGGCATCAAGAATCCCTCTCTGCTCTCTTCTAAAAGTCCTGCATGGCTGGGACCTAAGGCACCCGAACTCACCAAAATAACTAGCCGTGAATCTTGTTCCCACCAAAGAAATTGAACCTAACAAAACGGGGGGGGGGAGAGGGTCCTGGGTTGGGCCATGTTCCTTTAAAAGGGACCGGGCCCCTGTCAAGTTCCATGTTGATTGGGAGGCTCCTCTCCTTGCCACGGGGTTCCGATCGGCATGTTACTTGTGTTCGCGGAGTTCGAATCGCTTTCCACCCACTCCGAAAAGGGGATACGCCCCCCCCGCGAATTCACATGAAAGGACTCCCAAACGCCCACCCATGGGCCCATGAAAAAAGCAGATCTCCTGCAAATATGCAGCATCTAGGAGAAGATTCTCAAATGACGCGGGCTATTGTTGTCCAACTCATGGGGGGTGGGGCCGGGTGGTGTCATTCACGTCACCTGCTGTTCACGACACTATCTTCTCAAAGTCCTTTGAGCTCTGGCAGGGGTGCTCAGATGCCAGTGGCCATGGGAAGAAAAAGGTCATCCTTTTTTGGTTGGTTGACTTTACCGGGAACCCTTCCCAGCAAAAAAAGAAAAAACGGCACTGCTGGGCAACTGGGTGTGGTGTTGGGGTGTTCCAGTTCACACCTCCTGCTGTTCTCCACCCTGAGGTCCTGTGCGACTCTTCGTGCAGGCGGGGAGTTACGGTTTGCGGCGTGGCCACTTCTGCTCACCGGAGCATCGGGTACAAAGTGTTGAGGCTTTGCCACGGAGAACCTAGATCTCCTTGTTCTCTGAAGGGGAAAAAAACAAGGAAAAACAAACACGAAACAAAAACAGAAAAAAAAGAGGAAACAAAACACGCCAAACGCCTTCCAAACCGCCGAAAAGCCGAACCGCACCGAAGTACACCGCCCGCCGGCAACCGCGCCGACAAACCGCCGGCCGCGCCTCACCCCTTTGGCGGTGGGGCAGCAAGCGCCCGAGAGGCCCAGAGCCCGGCACCCGCTGAAGGCGCGGCACTCCGTGCCTGGAACAGCGAGGCCCCTCTTGCAGCCCCAAATCGTACCCCCAAGTGAACATCCGATTCAATCAAGCCACTAAAATAGGTTCGAAAATGGGTGGTGAATTCGCCTACCTAAAGGATGGCCCTGGTAGATGAGTAAACCACCTGGTAAACCAGGGCCATCTATTCTTTTGGCCAACACAACCAAAAAGGACACCTATGCTCGCATGGGTGGCTCATCATGTTTCAGGTTGGACCCCCCCTAAAGTGGTGTTGTTTTCCTCTTGGTGTCCGTTCAGATGCCAAGAAAAAGGGAGTAGCCTCAAAAAAGGCACACCCACATGCACCATCAAAGAGCATAGACCAAAACTCTGCCAGTCTACTTGACAACAAAACGACAAGGGGACAGCCACTTATCTGCTATTGAGCACATTTGTCCCACCTGGCCAAAGAGAGAAACCACATAAGCGCCCACTGACTTTGGGCTTCCCATTGGAAGAACAGGCTTTACATAGGACTCACAAAAAGAACAAAAACAAGACATGGAACACCACCCCCACCCCCAAATTCCGCAATAACCCCCACCAAACTCCCCCCCCCCCTCCTGGCGGGGAGACCTCCGCCTGGACCGGGAAGCCGCTGCAGCAGCCCAGCATCAGGCCCTCCTTATGGACATCAAGTCTTCTCTGTTAAAGGGGTACTAGTACCCCCCCCCCCCCCCACCGTTTTTTTCCGGTGGCTTTGACGTAAAAAAAAACAATCGGAAAATCATCCTTTTGGTTGTTTTAAAGGCAACTTGCCATGGCCTCTGGGAGACTACCTGGCAGATTGGTTTCCTCTTCGACCCCATGTCTGGGGCTATGATAGTTCACCCCTCCTTTTCTTCGACGCAAAAAACCAATAGGAACACCCACCTTTTTGGTCGTTTTAAAGGCAAAGCCGAAAGGAAAACAACCACCATTTCGGGGGGGGGGGGGAGAATCTAAACAAGACCGACTTTAATCACTCTGCTCCGGGCTGGGATGTTTCGAGCTGGAGAGGCTCCCCCAGCCAAACCAAACCCAATCAAAACCAAAACCAAGTGGGCGAGAAACTTGGTTGACGTTGGAAGGGGAGCAAGAAACAATTTAACAATTAGGTGGTTGGATTCCCACTAAACCACCACAAGCAAAAATGCAAAATGCTCCTGGCATTCAAACCATGGGCCTCCGGTTTTAGCGGTACCTCAGGCACTCGGTGAATTTTCAGCCGTTGCAGCCATTGAAGGAGAACGACAAGTACAAAGTAATTTTGTACAAAGGGATATGAATCTGTGGCTTCCGTAACCTCCGCTCTTCGGGTGTTGGGATGTTGACATGTTGATTCGCTGGAGGGAGGCTTGGGTCCTCAACAGTCGAGCCAAGCAATTGTCGCCTAAGAACTGATGACTCACTCTCACGTCTGTGGAGGGAGAGAGGGTGGAGGGAGCCCAAATAAGCCCTAAAAAAGAGCTTACGGGTTAAGTAACGGCTCCCTTCCCCCCCCTTTCCCCTCCCAGCCCTCACGAGATTCACAACTTCAGAAGGGAACGTCGCTGCTGGGAAACCTGGAATTGAGGTCACCCCCCCGAACTCCATTCCTTCTCACATCGCAGCTTCTAGCCACTTACAACTATCTTCAGGAAACATGGTTCAATGCGTTTTCCGAGACACCTCGTAAAGCAACACTCAGAACAACTCCTCAACACTCCTAAGTATATATGGCGCAACCAAGTTGCACTTGAGAACAATATGTTAAAACATAGTGTTTCAACAGTATCCCGTTGGTCTCCCTTCAAAAAGAGACCAGGATCTGAGTGTTAGACAAACAACTGCCCCCTGATGATTGGGTGGCAGTGGATCTTTTCCCTGGTGAACCAATAATACTTGATGGCAAAATTTACAGAAACCGTTCGCAGCACCATTGACGATGCTCTGGAGCAAAGCACTTTGTGCTTTGGCCACAACTGGTCTGCAATCTTGCTCTCTACAATCGGAAGCTGGCTTCATGATTGACAGGTGCTGTTCTGCGGGTAAGAAGTTACACGAAAAAGTATTGGCGACGGCTTGAGCGACTCCCTTGAGGCCCGCTGTTTGCATTCGGCAGCAATCATCCAAGTCCCAGAAAGATGTGTGAGACACCTGTGGATGCTACAATCAAACTGTTGACCCTCGGGCAGGTCTCCTTTCTGAGGGCGCCCCTTCTTGGGGTCTCAATTTGACCGGCTTTTCTTCACTTCCTATTGATGTCCAGGACCAGAGATCGCCAGACGAAGTCCAGTAGAGAGGTCCAGTAGATTTCAGGGGAACCCATGGGAACCGCATCTCCCAACCAAAAGGGGTGAGAGGTGAGAGGTCCACCCAGCTGGGGACCTGGAAGAAAACTGGTCGATCATGAGGCGTTTGGAGTTTCAGCGCTTCTGAATGGGCGAAAAAAAAATTGGAATAGAGCTCGGGCTCCATTTGCTTCAGCCCCCTGAAAAACATAAAAATACTTTCAGTAGTGATAGATTCCCTTTAAAACCAACAACGGAAAAAAGGAAAACAAAACAAGTCTTAAGCAAATGGAAGAATCGGGTTCGGACTCCGCGCGTTTTCCTGCGAGGGAGTGGCTGAAAAACAGACTGCACAACAGGCCCACATGCCTGTGACGTTCACTGCAGCCGGAGCGCCGCGTTTGGGCAGCACGACCCCTCCATCTGAACCTCAGTGCACTCATTGAAATCATTTTGGGATGTTCAAGCTGAGCACGCTGAACTGAACCTATACATTCGAGTAGTCGTTCACAACTGAACTCGATACAAACCGTGGGCCGCTCCTCGCGCACTCTGGCGCCGATGTTTAAAGTCTGACCTGAACATCGTTTCTCAAAATCGGTTTTTTTTTTTTGGATGGCAAGGGGAAACCAGTCATGGACACCGCTTGAAGGGTCCATGACTGATTCTGAGAAACACCCCATGTGGCTGTGGGTCAAAAATGCGTACCCAAAATGGCTTGCCCTGACAAATGGTCCCAAAGACTAAAACCTGCGGTCCCCTGGTGGGTTTATTTTGATCCATACTATACCCATGTGATAAACCCACCATGCACCGGCAAATCATCGATGATCGGGGTCTGTCTTAAAAGAGGAACCGTTGAACCCCAAAATGGCGCCACGGTGGCCTTTTGGTTTCGAAACCAAGGGACCAACCAAACAAGGTACCCCGAAATAATACAAGACACCGTATGATGCATCAGCTATATGACTTATGCTACATGACTTACGTGCCCATCGATGCAAGTAGAACACAGTAGGACACTATCCTTACGCACCTAAGGACCCTAGAATGATTATTTTCCTGGAAATACCAACAAACAATGGCTTGAACCATGGTTTCAACTTGATGCGAAATGGATTTTGCAACCATCCACAGTAGGATTTGGACGAGGACCGTTCTTGGTACCCTAATTTGTGCATTACAACTATTGATCCGCCGGACGCAGATTGAAGTTGGGCAAACCAGGACGACCGTTTTTCCATTCAGAACGCGCCTTTCAAGCTTCAACCCCTGGCTCATGCCGAAGCCAACAAAAGTCAACGCCACCAGCTTGCAAGTACCCTTCCAAAAGTCATGCAAGCTAGCACCCAGGCTTTTGTAGACACTCCACGTAACTAACCAAAGGGGACTGGTAAAAACCAGAGGTGAACCTAGAGGTAAACCTAGAGGTAAACCTAGAGGTAAAACCGGAAAAACAAAAACTGGTATTCATGAAAAGACCCTCCACTTCCACTATGGCAAAGCAACACCAAAGCGCCAGTCACGCGACGTCGTGCAGCCCCACTCGCGTGCGGACCGTGGCACGGCCTTGCAGGCTGGATATGCGCCGCAAGTCGTACCGTTGGGCCCTGCCAGCACCCGCACAGGCACTGAAAGCGCCGGCGCTGACGCCTGGGACGGAAGCGAAACATGGGAGGTTGCTCAAGGCCTCCCCAAAATGTTTGTTCCCCTTTAGATATCAACCAAAAGGGACCTAAAGGAAGTTCGGCATTTTGAAACCTCCTGCGTTTGCCCTGGAAGTGGCAGCCTTTCTAGAAATTCGGGCCACCCAGTTTTGCGCTCTCTGAGGGGAGTGATTGGTGGGTTTTGAAGGGGGGAGGTAATTAGTGGCACTCACACCAAAGGGCATGTCCATTGGCTCGCTTGCTCAGACAATGTGTGGCGTCGCCAAGGAAGTCTCCAACGAAACTCTGTGGTACTGGAACTCTTCGCGCTTTGCTGTCGCTTAGAACTTCGAAACCGCATGCGTTGTCTGGTCCTCCAGTAGAGAGGTTAGAATAAGGGTACCCTTTTTTCTGTAGCCTATTTTCGCAGGGGAACCCTCCCAAACAAAAGGGTTGGTGAGAAAGGGCACATAGCTGAGGGACCTAGGCATGCGTTGTGCCAAAAAAAAACAACAAAAACTGCCAAAGATGCCCCAAACACCCGCGGGGCATCGGCTCTGTAGGTGCGAAACAAGTCACTTCCCACCTGAGTCAGTCGCCTGTTGAATATATATATATACACATATTTTTAGGATAACAAAAAACAGTAGCAAACCCCCCATTGAACCTAACCTTGGCTGGAACAGTAGTGGTAAATTCCCTTTGAACCCTCAGGGGATACGAACAACATATGGCTGTGGGTCAAAAACAGGTACCCAAAATGGAACCCTGGTAAATAGAAAAAAAAAAATCATGGACTAAAAAGCCGCGGTCCAATTCCTGGTGGCCTAATTTCGACCCATACCCATGCTTACCCCTTAAAACTCCAAGCCCTGGGCAAGTTAATCTTTTACAGACATGTAGCCCATGTCACCCCCGAAAAGTTGAAAAGTCGTGTTTTAGTGGAAAACCCATTAGTTGGCAAAAAGTTAAAGTCCTAATGCACCAAAGCCATGTCCTTTTCAGCAAACGAAAGTTGCGAGTGTCGCTCACATCCCACGGTCCACATCGGGCCCGTCCTGCGCCGGCAGGGCGTACGCCTCGGGATCCTAAGGCGGTGAAGTGAGATGGGAAGTGCTCAGCGAGGAATGAGGGATGACCCCTATAAACCATGCAACTGGCGGCTTCCTTTAAGGGAAGCCGTGGGTTGATTCCCACATTCCCTATATATGTTACCAGTCCCATTGGTGGTTTGAAGCCGAATCGGTGGATTGGAGGTTAGGAAGTCCAAATCCAAACCACCAATCCAAACCGCCAAGTAGGAGTAACCAACGATACAGGCCGAGAAAACTTTCCATGAATAGTTTGCTCCTATAATGATTGGTAAGTTTTACCCCACAACCCCATTCAGGCACTTATAAGACTTATGTCTAAAGAGAAACCCTTGACTGCTTGGGGGTGTGTTGCGCAACCCTACCAGCCCCAGGTTCAATTGTATCAATATGGAGGAGGAGACCTTGATGGGAAAAGGAACGGGGGCGACACAGTCCCACGCAGACACTTGTGGGGCACAGTCATTGCCACTGCAGATTACCACCTGGTCGGGCGACGTGCTCATCAAGACCGTGAACGTTCGCAGTGTGTGAGTCCATGTTGGTTTGCTCGCACTCTGCTATGCTGTCCGCAGGCTTGCTCCGCAGCATGTACCGTATGGTTGAAAGCTCACTGAGCTTGTACGTATTATGCTGTATGCACCGGCGATTGGAGCATTGTTCAGCACATCAGCAAATACCCGTCTACATCATCCATGCGTGTAATCTACTTTATCTCGCCACTGGTGTGCCCTGGGTGTTCACCCAACGCCCGACAAACAATAGCCCCCACGACCAAGGGAAGAAATGCCAACATCCTGGTTGAAAAAAACATGAGAGTGGCTTCCATCGGATGGAAGGTGCCAAAATCCACCCAAACCAACCTCCCCCCCCCCAACGACGCTTCCAACAAAAATTGTCTAGACGAGTCTTCCCCCCACGACGCCTCCAAAAAATGGTCTGACCCCCCCCCCCCCGCTTGGCCCCAACGACGCCTCCACCAAAATGGTCTCCACCAATCCCTCCCAGTGCCGCGATTAGTTTTTTTCAAACTCGGGTCGCCGATGGTCGCCGATGGTCGCTCGAAGACCTGGGCCCCGGGCGTCGAGGCTGGGGTCCAACTTCTTGGGCCGGGTCTCCGGCATGGACGCAGCCTGCGAAAAGCGCGCCATCCCGAGATCCGAGTCGGATCGAAGCGTTTTTGGGGCTGAGCTGCTGGGGTCTTATTTAAAGGACAACGAAAAGGAAAACCAAGAAGTTGTTTGTTATTATGTGTTTGTTGTTGTTTGTTTTGGGGGGTGGCCCCAAAAAGGGCACGGAGAAGAACAGAAGCGTTTGGGGTGCCGGTGGCTGTACACAAACGCGAGCCCTTGAGGGAGCAGCCGTCAAAAAACATCTCTAAACAAATCTGAAGGGATACAAGGAATGATTACAAGGGTCAGCGAAGTCAAGAGGGGGCCAACTCAAACCGCATGCCAAGCTATGCCAAACTTTGGGTTGCAGCTTGCCAAATCATGTCGGCTCGCAGCCCCTTGTAGGATCTCTACATCAGCAAGTAGTCCCCCCATGGGAGGGTGTATATATATATAGGGTTTCATCCCTCCCAACTGGTGGATGCTGTTCGCCGAGCTGCGCACGTTTCTTCCTCCTGGCCACCTGGGCACTGTACAAGATGCGCCGGCCGCGCTGCGCATGCTGTGCATGGCACACGCGACGGTACTCGGAGGTGCGTTCACTCTCTGCCGCAAAGCGAAACGACAGGGCCGCCTACCTGGCGATCACACACCAGGTCCTCCAGTGGAGAGGTTAGAATAATAAAGGTACCAACTTTGTGCTGTAGTCTATTTTAGCAGGGGAACCCTCCCAACCAAAAAAGGGTAAAAGGGCGCTGGGGGACCTAGCACATGAAGCGATCAAGTTTGGCGGCAATGTGAAGCCGATTCTTGCTTGTCTTCAAGTACAATGCCACAGGCTGCCCTCTTTCGCATGAAACAAGAAAGCGGAATGGCAGCTTGCCCCCTTGTCAAGCTTCCAAAACAAACTAGGTTCAGCATACGAAAAAAGAGCCCGAGCACAAAGGACCTTTGGAACCTCGCGGGGGAGTCGCAAACGGCTGGCCAAAGTGCTTTAAGCAAAGACCCAAGAAGAAAAGCAGCGATTTCAAGTCGGCCACGGTCAAAATATCCGGCTCCCACATCGAAAGCAACATGGTCATGGGTCAAAAGCCAAATCGTACCACTAAAATAGACTAACATGAGTGGTGCACCTTCCCCAAAATGGTATTGACCCACAGCGTTTCCCCGTACCTCATGTGTTACTTGCCCCTCTCCCACCCCCCAGCAACGTCAAGACCTCAAGCCAGATGATGAAACCTTCCGACCCACGTGTAACCGATTGAACCTGCAGTTTCGCCGTGCGTTTCGTCGTCCCTGGTAGAAGAAACGTAGGACCTGAATACTTAACATATGTTTGGTCTTGGGGTACTAAGCACCATCTTTAGTCAGAACCATAGCATATGTTTGGTCTTGGGGTACTAAACACCATCTTTGGTCATAAACATAACAAAATCATGTGTGCAACTACTTCGCCCCTTATTCCCCAACAGCTGAAAGCTTTGGGGTCTCAGCCCAGATAGGCTCCGGGGTGGTCCAGGGCGGCCCTGAAGAAAGGTTTCACGAGGGTTCCACCAGGGTTCCAAGAGGGTTCCACGAGGTTCTGCGAGGGCTGCACTAAAAAGAGCACCGCATGCTGTTGGGGATATCACCTGAGCTTATGTGTCTTGTTTTTTTGGGGGGGGGACCGACAAATTGTGGCTTTCCCTTTAGTACCTTTATTCCCATGACCACCCTATTGAGGCGACTTCTAGTTGCATCACCGCTTTCTTCAACACAAAGAAAATCACTTCAAAACCAACCAAACAAGTGGTACCCTCAAAGCAAGACACACCTAGGCTGTGGCTCAAAAAATGGTGTCCAACATGGCACAGGGTATGTGAAAAGACTGACTCCGCGTAATTAACCCCCAGCTGTTTCATTTTGAGCCACACAGACCCTTGAAAGACTACGTTCCTCTTGGAAAGGGGCTTTGTGCACTAGGGTACCCTCAAAAGAAGACACGCGATTTCCGGCCCCAGAGCCTGCGGCCAAGCTACGAGTTCTACGCTCACGCCACCAGCTCCCATTCGCCATCCGTCGCCTTCGGCTCGAAGTTTTCGGACCGAGCCCCAGGCGTTTTTCGGGAGATGGGGCGAAACCCGGGGCCCTTTGGGTCAACTTAGTAACTAGAGCCCGAATCTGGAAGGATCCAAAGCGTTGGTCTAAATCATTGTGCGGCAAAATCCTTTCGCGAAGGCCTACGCGGGGCTTCCGCGGCTGTGAGGGAAGCTTAGGCGAGTGGTGTCTACATTGCAAAAGACTACGCGGCGCTTTCGCGGATTGTTTTTTTGTGTTTCCCGTGGTTTCGTTTACGCGAACACGGCGAAACCACAAAAGCTGAGCATGAAAACATGGGTGACCCTGATGTATTGTAGATTGGACTTTGCCATTGTTCTGCGCCATGTTTGCCACACTGACAAGGGACCATGCCACACCCAGTCTCTGAGCCCTTGCTACGACAATGGAAACGCAACAACTTCGTAGAAGGCATCCAGGGGGACGCGAACCTTTCGCGACTGGGCAAGTCGTAAAACCCTTCCGCGAACCCTTACCCGGCCTTCCGCGATCTAGGGAAAAGCAACATGTTCAAATCCATATTTCCTCTCTTATACTATTTTCAATTGCAGGTACCCATGTTGGTGGGTGTAAAACCAAGAGGAAAACCACCATTTGGGTGCAAGAGAAGCAACACTTCTCTAGTGGCACTTTCTATGAACTTGATGCTTCAGCTTGGTCCAAAGCATCAATTCTCACGTGGCGACCTGACTCAGAGTTGAACCACTGGGCTCACGTCGGACATGAATCCCCACCGAATTCTGTGAGGTTTCCTACAACAGCCGACATGGAAAGGCCCCTTATCACAAAGGAAATCCGTCAGCTGCCAAATCAGAACATACCTTGGCCCAAATCTGGAGTACGCTGAATTGAAAAACCAAGATGCTGCAAAAGGGTGTCTTTTCTTGGGGAAAAACAAAATGGTGGTGGTTTCCCTAGAACCAGTCAAAAAGGGGTACCCTAAAAAGCAACACTCTCATATTTTGGCAACATTCAAGTATCAAATAATTATCTCTGAGACCCCGGAGAGCATGTTACATGAAAAGGCCGCCTTTGCCAAAATCCATGTAGGGAGCTCGCCATTCCGCACTCCAAAGCTTGTTCCCCCCCCCGCCGCACCCCGAAAGAAGCGGAAACATGCACCTGGGGTGGGGTCCGCTTACTTTTTTTGAGGGGGGGAAGGGGGCGGAACTTGCAAATTACCTTCTCAAACGCCAGGGGGTGGGCATCTGAGAACTGTTTGGGTTTCCGTAACGCCCCATCCTCAACATCCGCGAGCGAGGCTTGTGAGTCCGGGGTCGGCATTCATGTCGGCTGCAGATGTTCTGGTTCCCACTAGAATGGCACCTCTGTGAACCAGGCCTGGGCATAAGTAGATAGATAGATGGATGGCTGGGGGTAGATGGAGAGATAGAAAGATAGATAGATAGATGTATAGGTAGCCAGATGAACGTGATTTGAGTATCTTGGATTAGACAACAGGTAGATGAACAGAGACATATAGATGAAACTGAAGAGATAGACAGAAAGAAAGATGGGTAGGTAGATGGACAGATAGATGGATAGATAGAACCGACATACATAGAGAGCTACGCAGGTAAATCGGTAGGAGAGATATGTAGATAGAAGGATAGCAAGATAGAGACAAAGGGAATGGAGAGATAGATCGATTGGATTACATCAGAACAGAGAACTGGATAGGCAGATAGGCAAACGGATGAGACTAGATTGGATTAGGTCAGCGCAGATTGGATCAAACAAACACGCGTTGATGGACAGACGGATGGACAAACAAACGAGGCAGCTGAATAGATGCACAAAGACCTGCGTGGATGACTAGGCAGGCGGATGGCTAGATAGAAAGATGAGGCCAGCAAACACACACACACGCACACACACACACACACACACACACACACACACACGCACGCAGTTTGAACCTGTTTGCCGGTGTCGCCAGCATAACCAGAGCTCCCTTTTGAAGCGTTTCTTCAAGCGGCTTTCTTCCCAAAAGGGGCCGTGCAGGTGGATGTGGACTCCGAGTTTTGGCAGGCGGACGTGCTGGTGGGATTTGGAGGGCATTGTGGGATGGGAGCGCTCGTGGGCGTGAGCTCGAGATAATTTTGGTAGCCTAGTTCAACAAATCTTGCTCCGTGCCTGGCGTGGGTTGTCAGCCAACGGAAGCCTCGTGTCAACTGCTTCGAAACCTTCAATTTCCATCAATTTCCCATGGGCATGACTGCATCAAGTCTATAGCCTCCTCTTTCGTCGGTCTTGCAGGGCCCGAACAGTGAGAGGACATTGGCCCATAAGTCCGGAAGATCAATTTCCCCAACCAACACCCCCATTTGTTCGAAAAACAAGCAAATGTTTCGAGCAGCGACCAATTCCCTTTCAACAAACCAACAGGGGGAAAGCAGATCAACACACAATTGGCCGTGGGTCAAAATCCAAATCGCACCCCCAGTGAACATCCCAATCCCCACTAAAATAGGTTCTAGAATGGGTGGTGAATTCACCTACCAAAATAGGATCCCAAAACGGTTTTGACAACCACAGCCACATAAAACAACCGAGTCTCTTATTCATCAAGATAGGTGGCTTAAATGGATGTTCATCCACCCAAAAATGGGATCCCATTGGTTTTATCCCCACAAAAATAGGTTTCAAAGGGTGGTGAATTCACCAAAATGGGACCCCAAGACGGTTTCGAGTTTTGACGGCCAGCTGAACGGGAAAAACTCCTTCCTCGTTCATGCGCCTCGAGGCGCGTCACCTTGTCGGCCCTGCGGCTGCCCCTTTTCGGCTCCCACACGGACTCGTAGCTCACGCGGCACCCGGCGCCCAGCGCCTCCCCTGAGGCAAGGCCAACGACTCGGGCGGTGGGAAATGGAATCCACTTCTGTGATACAACAAAAGGGTCTCCCAAAGACCCGGTCCCCCCCCATTTAAACAGGGGATTCCCAAAAGTATCACAGAAGTGGGGATAAACCCCTTGATCCCACAACCCTGCTTGCAAACGACTCGGGCTCCGAATTTCGGGATTCCAACCAGCGGGGAAACGAACCCGTTCTTTTGGGGGATGATACGGCGGATGGGGTCTTTTGGCCAGTCTGGCCCCAACAGAAAATGAAAGCTTTGGGGTGTCAGCCCAGATAGGCTCCGGGGTCCGGGGCGGCCCTGAGGTAAGGTTCCACCAGGGTTCCACGAGGGTTCCACGAGGGTTCCACCAGGGTTCCACCAGCGGTCCACCAGGGTTCCACCAAAGTTCCACGAGGTTCTGCGCGGGCTGCGGGGGTGCGAGCACTAAAAAGAGCACCGCATGCTGTTGGGGATATCACCAGAGCTTATTTGTTTGCCGCCTTTTGTGAGAAAAAATATGGGGATGATGCGGCGGATGGGGGTCTTTTTGCCAGTTGTTTTTTGCCACCTTTTGTGGGACATTTTCTGGGGGATGATACGGCGGATGGGGGTCTTTTTGCCAGTTGTTTTTTTTGTTTCCACTTTCTGTGAGAAATTTTCTGGGGGATGATACGGGGGATGGGGGGTCTTTTTGCCACCTTTTTGTCTTTGAATATTGGCGACCCCCTCATTTGAGGAGTCCTTCACTACCAGGGGGTCGAGCATTTCTCCACCAAAGGTGGCAAAAAGACCCCGCTGCGATACGGCGGAGGGTTGCGACATGGAGCCGCTCTTGAACTTGGTTCATCTCTTCTAGCCGCGCAAGTATGCACAAACAACATGATGCGTTCCCCCAATGTGACAATCGGGGTGCCTGATTTAGTGGAAAGTGTGGGTTGTGCCCCCAAACCAATGGTGGATTACCAATACTGTGGATGACAGAATCCAAATTCTGCACCAGTTAAGCAGTTATCTAGAGGTGGCGTCGATTCCAGCTGGTGATCAATATTCTATATTCCCTTCGGCCCCAAGATGATGCCTAACTTTGCCCATGTGGCGAAAGTCAACTTGGTGTCCCTCATGGTCACCCCATTTAAAGGACCCTTTGATCAACCCCCATATGCTCGGTGGGAAAAACGCCAAACCAAAAGGGATTTAGCGGGTGGCGGGTGAACCTCACTGCAACACCCTCACAAATACGGTGAGTATTGCTAGCCTCATGATTTTACCATGATCAAAGTCACCCGCTAAGTGGTGGGGTAAAGGGAAACAACCACATTTTCTGACTTTGATAATTAACCCCCAGAAACAGTCAAAATAATGACCCCAGTATTGCAACCGGCACGGATGCAGCAACCATGATCAACCTCTCACCTTCGACGCCTTCAGAACATCTGAGACTCCGTGAATCTGCACAGGCATCGGCCACTAGGGCTGGCCAAAACCATGGCCCCGCGCCCTTACCCGCACACCCTGCATTTGCTGGAGGGTGTCCTGGAAAATACAAGACATATGTCCAATAGCAACAAAATCGATTCCCTTTTATATCCAACAGTGACAAAAAATCATATGTCCAATCGCAAAAACATAACACCAACAGGGGAAACTCTGGGAAAAAACACATATGACCAAACAAATACAAAAAAAACAGGGGGGGAAATGAAAAACAAAAACCTATAAGCATTTTTTTCGCCCCACGGGTCCAGCCCAAGCGCCGCGCCCCAAACTGCCGGGGGCCTTCGCCTTCGATGGCGCTGTTGTGGAAGAAGAGGTTTGGCCCCCCGGCGTCTTGGTCGATGAAGCCGAAGCCCTGCACCCGGTGAACTCTGGCCCGGGCTCCCCGGAAGGATGGGGGGAGAGAAACGGGCCGACGCGGTTTTTCTTTGGGGCTGGATGTAAAACCTGGCCCCATGTTTTTTTGTTGCCATCTTTTGAGACACCAGTCAGGGCGTGTTTTTTTTTTTGGGGGGGGGGGGGTAAAGCTAAGACTAGTTGGGGATGGGGTGAGAAACACGGGCCGCTTGTCTTCTTCTTTTCTTTTGTTCTTTCTTGTGTTTGTTTTTTTTTTGGGGGGGGGGTTCAACTCGCCCCGTCATTTTACCACCCTTTAAGTCACCAGTCAGGGGAAGTCCCCATCAGTATACCATAGTCAAAGTCACCAGTCAGGGGAAGCTTTTCGGAATGACCCCCCATCAGGTAGGCTACAATGGGGGCTGAATTTGAAACTCGCCCCCATGATTTTACCATCGTCAAAGTCACCTTTTACGTGGTAGGTCATCCACAGGTCTGGATATGACAAGGACAACCGAACGGGAACCCTTGTCAGGTTGTAAGCCATCCTTGCTGGTTTGCGTAGGATCAGGGTTCAGGTTGAAGGGAACCCCCAATTTTCTAAATTTGAAAACCCCTAACAGTCAAAAATCATGGCTCCAGTAAAGGGGAAAGCCACTGCGCGTCTGGGTTCAAGTGAGGAGAAACCATCGGGATCTGTTTAGTCACGTCCAATCGATCGATAGATAGATCATGCTTGAGCAAAAGAATGCTCTTCCCCAGTTGTTCATCGACCCTACGTAGAAAAGGCTTTGGAACCCTCTCTGCATCTGACCATGAGCAAGAAACCCGATAATGTAACATGGGATTTAGAAAAATAATTCCGCCAACGACATGCGGCACACATTCGGTCCATTCCATTCCATTTCCAACAGCTATGCAACTCAGCCGGGATTTCAACCAAAAAAAGCCACGGAATCTGCCCCGCGAGCCTTTCCGAACCGCGACAAAGCGCAAAAAATCAGATCGGGGCCTTCTCCGGGAAGAACTTCTTCACGGTGCCAGACCTAAGCCGCAACCAGCAGCGCGCTTTAACCCCCTGACTTTGGTTCTATGGCTCGAAGAGGCGAAGGGAGAAATCTGTGATACCTTTAGATGCCCTCGGAATTTTGCTACCAACGAGCTACGTTCTCCAGGAATACACGGCATATGCGTCACGTGAGCATCAGCAAAACCTGGCAATGGCTTGAAAGGCTCGCCCGGCGATGGCCGGAAAGGCTGGAAGCTTGGGCCTAAGGGCAGAACGTAGATCCCACATGAGTCACAATCAGGTGTCCTTTATAAATATGCAGGTGTCCTTAGGTTTCATGGGGAATCAGACCACTTTGGGAGGGGGCCCACCCCCATATGCACCAACTGAGTCACAATCCAAACCCGCTATTAAAATGGTCTACCCAGAACCATGTAAAGAATTGAGAAGCCGGCCAAGACTATTTCTGGCTGGGACTGCCCCTTACTAACCTTCATCTACCCGGGTTTTGAGCACGGGGCTCACATGAAGTTCAACCAAGCGACTCATTAAAATCGTGGCTTGTTGGCCCTAAGAGTGGTCGGATTCCCCACATCTCGCCCGAAAAGCACGCCGCCTGTTCATAGACTGGTTGATTCATACGCGGTGTCTACATCACGGCAGCCCCTGACCTTGACAAAACCGCAAGGGTAGTTTGCATCGGACCAAAAACCCGTTCCAAACAAACTGTGTCCAACCTGAGCGAGCTACACCACTTCACCACCCAACAATGTTCCGGAAACGCCAGAGAACCCAACCCCCCAAAATGGGGTTGCCTCATTGACAACTGTGGTGGTTTTTCGTTACACCGGAATTTATGCCAACAAACAATTATTCACGGTGGAGTTTAAACAGTGCCATTCAGCTCCAAACCCAACTTGTTTATCAACGAGTCGACGAGGACATGGCAAAGTTGGAAATTGATTGTCCCGCTGGTCTTGCTGGTGCTCAGTAGGGAATGTGGGAATAAACCCAGGCTTTGGTCCCCTTAAAGGAAACCACGAGTTGGATGGTTTATCTCCGGGTCATTGCATTTCTCATTCCCTGCTGAGCAAAACGTAACTGGGTTGCTTTCTGCTCCCCTGCAAAAGTTTAACTTTTAGTGGTTTGATGGAAAACCCATTAGTTAGCAAAAACTTAAAGTCCTAACATCCACGCAAAATGCACCAAAGGTAAGTGGTTGCAGGGAAAAAACGGTTCCATGCAAATTCCCTGGGCAGCTCAATCCCTTGAGGTGATCTGGAACAGACCCTCAGAAGCAAAAAACAAAACTTTGGGGCTGTCTCAACAATAGACCCCCGGCATTTTCTGTGCGCCTCCACCAACCAAAAAGGGAGCAACCCCCAAAAATGGACGCATCCACTTGTTCTTCCAAATTGGAAAATTGGAGCCCCATGTTGGCTTCTGGAGATTTAGTGAGCAAAGAATGCTCCAATGCGACCCAAATGAACGATAAACAAATCAGAAACTGTTGGCCAACCCTCCTCTGAGGGGAACCCACAAAAACCGTTTTTGGGGGAATCCCGCTATTAGCAAATATAGTGAGTAAGAATCACACGTAGTTGATTGTTACTTACTGTACCCAAACTGGGTGTTAAACGAGGCCTCAAATAGAGGGCGTCCTTTTGAGAGAAGGTAACCATGCATAAATTTGAAAATGCTCGATCGCAATCGGTGGCCCTCTTGCAATGGACTGGTTCAGCCCACCAACCCATCTTGGGTTCCCAATTCAAACATATCATCATGTTGACCCCATATTAATCAAGCCTTTTATAAATATGCAGGTGTCCTTAGGTTTCGTGGGGAATCAGACCACTTTGGGAGGGGGCCCCACCCCCATATGAACCAACTGAGTCACAATCAAAACCCGGTATTAAAATGGTCTACCCAGAAGCATGTAAAGAATTAAGAAGCCGGCCAAAACTATTTCTGGCTGGGACTGCCCCTTACTAACCTTCATCTACCCGGGTTTTGATTGTGGCTCAACTGGGGTTGATTAACTTAAAGTCAACAGTACCAGCGCCAAGTCACAAGCCTTTGCTTGTGCTGCAATCCACCGCGCTGCACAACGTCAGGCCATAGCCCCCTGTGCCGCCGGTGACCCGCGCAGCGCACAAGCGGCCGTCTTCATCCAGGGCCTCAGCCAAACGCACGGGCAAGCTACGAAGCCTACATGGCTGTGGGTCAAAACCAATGGTCCCATTTTGGGGTAGGTGATTTCACCACCCATTTTAGAACCTATTTTAGTGGGGATTGGGATGTTGACTGGGGTTACGATTTGGATTTTGACCCATCGCCACATGAGAAATTGAGTGGCCTCTGGTTTCTCTACAAAAATTAAGAGCTCTCCCCCGTGCGGAACATTTAGAGCTCATCCCCCGGTTCTTGCAGGAAATCAATGTCCATCGACGAATCAGGAAATGTTGAGCAAGCCTCGCAAGAAAACTCCGACGGCCGAGAAAAAAGAAGAAGGCGAAACAAATAACTTGGTGCTTTCCTAAAATGTGTGATTTTCTTTCTGGCTTCGTAAAACATAAGGCCGCATATTTAAGCTTGTTTCAACCGTCTGTTTTGTCGGTCAATGTTAGAGTGGGTTTGAAGTGGCTCCGGTTGGGTTAGAGTGGGGTTGGAGTGCGCTTAAGGATGGGTTCAGGGTAATTAGGCGCAAGAAGGGTGGGTTTGGAGGGTAGGGGGGGGGGGGGTTCGGGCGGTTTCAAGGTGAAGGCGCTTTTAGCGTGGGTTTGGGGTGGTTTGGCAGTGGTTGAGGCTGGGTTTGGTGTAGGTGCAAGGTGGGTTTAAGATGGGTTTACGGTAGTTTATGTTTTGCTTAGCCTTGGCTAAGGTGGGTTTAGTTGGTTTTGGGCGAGCTGGCCTGGTTTAAGAGGTGTAGGGCGAGATTAAAGGGTTGGTGTAGGTTGGTTTAAGGCGGTTGGGTGGTGGGTGGTGGTTTCAGTGTTGACGGGGCGCGGGGTCGGCTTCGGGTAGGTTCCGGTAGTTTTTTTCGGTGGGTTTGAGGCAGGCGTCGGCTTCGGGATGGTGTACGGTGAAGGGGGGGAGGGGGCAAGGGAAGGTTTAGGCAGGTTCAGGGCCAGGGTGAGTCGCGACTTGGTCAGGCGAAGCTTCCTTCCCTGGAAGAGAAGCCCTTTAAGTTTGAAATGGGTATCTCTTTTTTGGGGGACACCCCGAAAATGGTTGGTTTCCTTCTGGCATCCCTTTAAAACCAACCAAAAGGGGTACCCAACCAAAAAAAGAACAAAATTCGGACCCAAATGGGCTCAATTCATGTTCATTTGTTTCGAGAGGCACTGAGCTTGCTCGTGCTTCTACACTCGTTTGATTCTCAAGCGCTACCTTACTTAGTTGCTTTTTGCTCCCCTGCTAAAAGTTTAACTTCTAGTGGTTTAATGGAAAACCCATTAGTTTGCAAAAAGTTAAAGTCCTAACATCCAAGCAAAATGCACCAAAGCTTAGGTGACGAATCTAAATGGGTTCCAGCCAACGCGTTCCTTTCAGATGCTACATGGCTGTGGGTGAAAATTAAGCAACCAGGGAACCGCAGATTTTAGTTCATGTTGCCATTTACCAGCTTGAATTTTGGGGTTACCCCATGTTTGACCCGCAGCCACATGAGCCAAAGGACAGCAAGCCGAAACTCATCTTCCTCGCCACTTGCCAGGTCACCCGGGGTGCGGCAAACAAAATGCACCAAAGTTTATTACCTGTGTTCCACGTTAGGCCCCCACTCTTTGAGCCACATTCTTCGAGCGAGCCGCATCGAAAGCCACCTTGTCGCCGCTCACCAGCTGCTTGCCGTCGGAGATGGAGTTGCGGTGCACGTAGATGTCCGGCTTGCCTGGATGTTCCTCAGCCAGGACTCCCACCACGTCCTAAACGAGCATCCATAGATAGCAACTGCCCGCCCCCCAACCATATTGATTTGTACACTTATATTCATATGGCAACGTACCAAAATCACATCTTGGTAAATGGAACCAAAGACTACAACCTGCGTAACCCCTGATCTTTTGAGCCACACCCATATGGCATCATATGTATGGCCCGCTGGCAAGCAAAGAATTCATTGTCACTATGGCAGCGCCCCAGACAACTCGATCCTTCGAGACTTGGTTCATCCCCGACATGCCCAGCTCACGTGAGATGACCTCTCGAAATGCCACACGCGCCTGCCACTTACTTTCGCGAGGAAACTAAGGAGACTTCACACACAAACGAGTCTTGAAGTGTTATGGTGTGTATTTCTTTGAGGGCCTTTTTGCAGGGTGGCAACAAAACAGACAAGGGGAGGCCAAACGGCGCGTGGCCGTTCTTTTTTGCGGGGGGGTCTCCCGATTTTTTGACATACGCGACACATGGCCCGACCCGCGCGAGCCGATGTATCACCTCTACCCGAAGCCCGAAGCGGAATGCCCATTCAAAGAGTAGGCCCAATTTAGGTGTTAAAGCTCATTGGACTCCTTAGGCAAACAAATGTGGTATGGAAGATGCTTATTTGGCTTTTGGAGCGCTCGAGAGTCTCAAATAATTTATTTCTGCACCATTTCAGAGTCTAATTTCTTGCTTCATAAAATGTCTTAACATCCCGGCGGACCGTATATATATATATATATTCACATGTTTACCCCACTGAAACTGACCAGCATACTTCTATACTTATACGCAAGGCCCAACAAACACACATAAACAGCCGTCTGGGCCTCACTTCGCAGGTGTGCGTTTTCCCGAGCCCAAAAAATGCATCTGGGCCCGGCCATGGGCTGGGAACCCTTTAAAGCACGCTGCTTTGCGCAAGTGCGCCGCGCAAGCTTCTCTGCACAACTCTGTTTTTCTTCCCATCTCTGTGCAAGTTGCGCTTTTTGCGCGCGGCTTTCTCCGCCGGCGCCCGCATCCCAGCGCACATTGGTTGAAGTCGAAATTCCTACGGGCCCGCAGCTCGGGCCAACCCACATCTAAACATCTCGCGCCCCGCGCCGGCCTTCAGCTTAACAACTCAGAGCAAAACCGTGCGCGGCGGTACAAAAGGAGGCGTAATCGGCTCTGCAGGCTGGACGTGGCGAGCGGACGTGGCGCGGCTCGGCAGGCTGGCGTTGAGGCTTCGATAATCGATACCAGGCCATTATTGAGTCAATATTGAATCATCTTGAATCGACGGAAAGTCAACAATGGATCAATATTGACAAGGGCAAGCTCTCTCTTTAGAGGCTATTCCCCAAACGGATTCCATTGACTGGGCAGCACTTCGGGGGTATGGTTGTCGGTAGATGCGTTTTCCCGGGCCCGACAAATGCATCTGGACCCGGCCATACCCTGGAAAAGCTTTAGAGCACGCTCTTTGCTTGTCAACGTCCCTTACGACTCGACTAGGCAGCTCTTCGTTTTCCTGGGCTCGATAGATGCATCTGGGCCCGGCCCTGGGCTGGGAACCCTTTAAAACAGGCCACGGGCTACGGGAAGACTGCGCGAAGACTACGGGAAGACTACGGGAAGGACCACGGGGCTGCGGGCTATGAGAAGACTACAGGAAGACTACGGCAAGTCTACGGGAAGCCTACAGGAAGACTACGGGAAGGACTACGGGACTGCAGATGCGTTTTCCCGAGCAGGGAAACGCATCTGGACTTGGCTTGTGGCTTGGCCTACGGGAAGAATACCCGAAGATTACGGGAAGACTACGGGAAGGACCACGCCGCTCAAGATGGTATTCCCGGGCTGGGAAAACGCATCTGGACTTGGCACGGGCTACGAGAAGACTACGGGAAGACTACGGGAACGACCACGCTGCTCCAGATGCGGTTTCCCAGGACGGGAAACCGCATCCGGACTTGGCACGGGCTACGGGAAGACTACGAAAACTACGGGAAGACTATAGTCTTCTATCAGATAATCAGTTTAAACGACTCGGTAAACCTGCCAATTCAAGATACCCAAATCTACCAAAATTAGAAATCCGGTCCAGACTCTGGATTGACACCACCATTTCTTATTCCACATCAAACGCTTCAGACATATTCCAGACCCTGGTCAAGTCACGCGGTTTTCTTAACATACCGATCGACCGCATATTATATATATACACATACATATATATATATATATATATATATATTCATTTGTTTAGCTGAAAATGTGCAAGTGTACTTACTTATTCACTCATTCACTCGTTCACTCGTTCACTCATGCACTCATGCAGTCATTCACTCGTTCACTCATTCACTCATTCACTCATTGACTCATTCACTCACTCACTCACTCATTCACTCATTCATTCACTCACTCACTCATTCACTCATTCACTCCTTCACTCCTTCACTCATTCACTCATTCACTCATTCACTCATTCACTCATTCATTCACTCATTCACTCATTCATTCACTCATTCACTCACTCACTCACTGACTCACTCGCTCGCTCGCTCACTCACTCACTCACGCACTCCATCCATCCATCCATCCATCCATCCATCCATCCAGCCAGCCAGCCAGCCATCCATCCATCCATCCAACCACCCCCATGCATGCATGCATGCATGCATTCCTTCCTTCCTTCCTTCCTTCCTTCCTTCGCTCGCTCGCTCGCTCGCTCGCTCGCTCGTTCATTCATTCATTCGTTCGTTCGTTCGTTCGTTCGTTCATTCATTCATTCATTCATTCATTCATTCATTCAGTCATTCATTCATTCATTCATTCATCCCATGCCATGCCATGCCATGCCATGCCATGCCATGCCATGCCATGCCATGCCATGCCATGCCATGCCATGCCATGCCATGCCATGCCATGCCATGCATTCATTTCATTCATTCATTCATTCATTCCATTCCATTCCATTCCATTCCATTCCATTCCATTCCATTCCATTCCATTCCATTCATTCATTCATTTCATTCATCTCATTTCTTTCATTCATTCATTCATTCATTAATTCATTCATTAATTTAATTTAATTTCATTTCATTTCATTCCATTCCATTCCATTCCATTCATTCATTCATTTCATTCATTTCATTCATTTCATTCATTTCATTCACTTCATTCATTCATTCATTCATTCATTCATTCATTCATTCATTCATTCATTCATTCATTCATTCCATTCCATTCCATTCCATTCCATTCCATTCCATTCCATTCCATTCCATTCCATTCCATTCCATTCCATTCATTCATTCATGTCCTTTCATTTCATTTCATTTCATTCATTCATTCATTCCATTCCATTCCATTGCATTCCATTCCATTCCATTGCATTCCATTCCATTCCATTCCATTCCATTCATCTCATTCATTCATTCATTCATTCATTCATTTATTTGATTCATTCATTCATTCATTCATTCATTCATTCATTCATTCATTCATTCATTCATTCATTCATTCATTCATTCATTTTCTCATTCATTTTCTCATTCATTCCATTCCATTCCATTCCATTCCATTCCATTCCAGTCCAGTCCAGTCCATTCCATTCCATTCCATTCCATTCCATTCCATTCCATTCCATTCATCTCATTCATTCATTCATTCATTCATTCATTCATTCATTCATTCATTCATTCATTCATTCATTCATTCATTCATTCATTTGATTCATTCATTCATTTCTTTCATTCATTCATTCATTCATTCATTCATTCATTCATTCATTTTCTCATTCATTATTTCATTCATTCCATTCCATTCCATTCCATTCCATTTCATTCCATTCCATTCCATTCCATGCCATGACATGCATTCATTTCATTTATTTCATTCATTCATTCCATTCCATTCCATTCCATTCTATTCCATTCCATTCCATTGAATTCCATTCCATTCCATCCCATTCCATTCCATTCCATTCCATTCCATTTCATTTCATGTCATTTCATGTCATTTCATTTCTTTTCATGTCATTTCATTTCATTTCATTTCATTTCATGTCATGTCATGTCATTTCATTTCATTTCATTTCATTTCATTCATTCATTCATTTATTCATTCATTCATTCATTCATTCATTCATTCATTCATTTCATTTCATTTCATTTCATTTCATTTCATTTCATTTCATTTCATTCATTCATTCATTCGTTCATTCATTTGTTGATTAATTCATGTCATTCATGTCATTATTTCATGTCATTTTGTTTCGTGTTGTTTCCTTTCATTTCATTTCATTTCATTTCATTCATTCATTAGTTCATTCATGCATTCATTCATGCATTCATTCATGCATTCATTGATGCATGCATGCATTCACGTAGTTAATCATGAACCTATCTTATTTGCTGATCGGTTTATTTATGCGATTGGTTCATTCATTTATTGGTTTAGTTATCTGCATATTTGTATGTATATATATATATGTATATATACATATGTATATTAATATGTATGTACATTGATATTGTCCCGCCCTCCCCCTGAATCGCGGTTCGATCTCCGGGGGGGGTGGATGTTGTTTCCTGTCTGGATGCTCGATTCAAAAGCGGACAACCGGCGGATGGTGTTTGGCACAGGAAAATGGTTTGGACATCCAAAGGAACAAACACAGCTGAGTGGTGAAACAACTGGTGAAAAAAAAATGAGCCCAGTTCCAACTCTAGGTCCTCCAGTAGAGAGGTTAGAATAAGGGTACTCGATTGCCTTTCCGACATGGGATCTCAAAATACTCAACCCCCTTTGGTTGTAAAAGGCAAACCAACAGTAATCGAAGCTTTCTAGGGGACCATTCTTTTGAGATGCCCCCTGGGGCCTTCCTTTCTTTTTCTAGTAGGCGCATCCTTGCCACGGCCCGCAGCACACGAAGGCTAAGAGTGCGTGAGCGACGACGCCCGATCTCTGCTTGAAACAACCGCTTCGCTGATTTTAAAGGGACATCAAAAAGCTTTGACCTCGTAACTCACCCAGGGTCACCGGAAATTTTATGGGTGGTGTCCATTTGCTTCGAAACGGTTCAAGGATCCACGGGAAATGGCTCGAACACCCGTGCCCGGCCGGTGGGATCTCGAGACGAGGCTCCCGGATAAAGCCATAGCCATCCACGGAGTTGAAGAACTTCACCGTGCCGCTGCGGCTCATGTCCGCCGAAGGGCCCCGACGCGGCGGGAAAAGGAGCCCCGAAGCGGGAAGAGGCCTGCTAAAACAGCCACGAGCTTCGGCTGAGTTGAGTGGGCAGAGTTCTGAAAGAAGTGAGGCCCTGGCTGAAATGATGAAGAACCAAGTTTCATCGCGAAACAGCTTGCCAACCCAGAATTCAAAACTGTTTTCCTTTGAAGAATGAACTCAAAGCACTTCAGCTGAACGTTCGCAACATGGTCACAGTACCAGGTATGTCATTCTTCGGAGCTTCCTAGCTGCGCACTGCCTAAAGGCTGGGTCTTTGAGCCCAGGGCGACGGAATGGCCCGTGCACTTCGAGTCAAAACCATGGAGGGTGTGGCATGCTTGGGAGTTGGTACCCCCTTTTTGATGCTAAACCAGAAACCGCAAGTTGAAAGCCGAAGACCCCTTTTGGGAGGGGCCGAGCCAACCAAAAATTTAAAAAGACCAAAGCCACCCGTCTTTTTGTCTACCCAAAAGGGTCACCCAGCAAGGCTGGGGCAGGATCCATAGCCATGGTGTCAAGGGCTCCGACAAAAGCCCGGTGGATTTGGGTTCGAGTTTGGTCGAGTTTTGTTACCCCAAAAAAAAACAGTTGAAAAAAGGAAGCAGCCGGGCAACAGAGGAGATATGCCTCTCAAAACCTTTTGGGGAAAATAACTTGGACCCCACAATTTGTTTGTGCGAAGCTGAAAAGGCCAACCACGGAAATCACAGGGCGCCTTTTCTGCGGAAAAAAAGGCCGCACTCGACGAGTCTTAAGCTCATGAGTCGCAGCTTGGACTGGCTCGGCTCCCAAGTCGGCTTGTCTCACCTCTCCTAGGTCCTCCAGTAGAGAGGTTAGAATAAGGGCAACCGAGTTTTTTTGCTGTAGTCTATTTTAGTAGGGGAACCCTCCCCACAAAACAAGGGGTGAGAAAGGGCACTACTGGGGGAGCTAGTCTCCAAGCGAATGACCTGCTGCCAAAGCAAGCAAAGCAAATTGCCCCACAGCCCCACACTCCGAGACCACTCCCATAGGTTGGTTTAGGAAACGAGTTCTCTTGGCACGGTTACTCGGAAAAAAACCACCCAAACAGGGTTCCCTCAAAAACTCAAAACAAAAAACAAAAGACAAAAAAACAAACAAAACAAACAACGAAACAAAACCTCAGACTTGCTGAGTGGATGGCCCACAAAAAGTCCACAGATTACATTTACCACTAAAATGGTCTTAACAACAAGTTTAAAGTTCATGAACTCCGGAAGTGAGGTTAACAAACACACACACAAACACTACACACACATGTAACTCATGGCCAGACCAAATTTCGTGCGACCCAAACCTCAGCCCTCACCACCCGAGTTGACCGGAGGACAACTAGGGCCCACCCGGCCGCGCCTCCAAAGGGCAGTCCTTTGGCCCAGTGACGCTACGCGCAAACCGCGCCGGCGCCGCCTGGCGAGGCGAGGCGCTGGACATTTCTCAGGGGAGTCTTGTGGTCTTGTGGGGGAGGGTTGGATTGCGGCTTTATGTCCAGTACCCCCAAACCGAAGCTACCCCCGAGCGGTAAAATTGGGGCTATAGCGTGATGGGGCGGCTGTATATCCCACTAAACCTCTGGGGGTAGCTTCGGTTTGGGGGCAGTGAAAACCAATGTTTCGACTTTGGGGTTCTCAAACAATTGCTATAAAACAAAAAACTTAATTGCCTCTGAATCGTAACAGCTACCCCCCCCAAAAAAAAAAAAAAAGGACATTGTTCTCGGCTCTCCCTCCTGATGCTTTAAAGCACATTTGCCAGGTACTCACATACCAGAGCTTCAGGCAATTTCCTGGAGAAATTATCGGTGTTTCTCGGACTTGCAACGCCGGTCACAACAAAAAATCTAAACCTGCTCTGCGTTCTCGCATGGTTCATCAGCTCACATCCCAAACCCAACAGGTTGCCTTCGCGCCCTGCTTTGTTTGTTTCTTTGTTTGTTTGCTACTTTGTTTATTTGTTTTGAAGGTCCCCCTTTTCGGAGTGGTATAAAGGGACGCCAAAATGCCGCCATACATTTTTAGCCCCCAAATGGAGTCCTGCTGCCAAAGAGCTCCGAGGTGGATTTGTGTTTAACCAGGGGAAGCCCAAAATGGGTTTTGGGGCTTTGTTTGGTTCGTGCTAAGGTTGTGTTGATGGGAGGCCAAAGGAACCCCCACCAAACACGCCTTAGATGGGCGTGAGTTGTTTGATCTGGTTGGACCCTGGTTGGCTTCTTGTCCAACCATTCTTGAGTGGGTGTGCTCGATAAACAACATGGCCACATGGGCCCCTGGGCCCCGCCTCCCTGAAAAAAGACACACCCACAAGTGGCCTGAAAGGGACCCCGGAAATGAATTGATCTCTGGGCTCTTTTTTATCCCGAAAGGTCACGTGTACCACGCGCCTCCGGAGGTTTGCCGAGAGTTTGCTGCTTTGACACAAACCTATCCTTGGCTGCGAAACGCTCAATCATGGGGAAAACGCTGCACGCTCATGTTCAGAAAGGATCAATTACCCGAGCAAGCATACGTTTGGCTTGCACCGAGGACATGTCGGATTCAGCGTGCGTAGAAACGTCGTGCCTGATGTTTTGACCCCACCCTCCCCGCCCCAAAACAACCTTGGGCAAAGTCCCACTGAGAACTTTTAGCCCACCCTCTCCGCCCCAAAACAATCTTGGGCCGTACAACACCATAGTATAGAAGGCAGGCAAAGCCCGACCACTGAGAACCGTGCAGAACCATAGAAGGCACCTGAGCTTAGAACAACGCCTATAGATGTTGATTTTGGTGTTCGTCCCGTTGCCTCGCCTGTTAGGGCCCCTCAGAATGGACCCATTCTGTGGTTTGAGTGGCTTCGATCGGGCTCAATCAAAACACCGGGTTATATACCCCTACAAGTTCACCTGGAACCCAAAAAAGGATCCCGCAACATGCGGTTCCTCGAAGAATGCCGGCTTTTGGGGTTCCACGTTAAACAGGGATCCTTACATTATACACCTGAACATTGCCTTGTAAATAGTGGTTTCCCTTTATTTTGGTGGAAAAAGCCATGTCAGTTTCAAATGAGCAAAATGTATCTTTTAAGGAGCCCTGTTAAACTGTAGGGGAGACCACCCCGAACACCGAGACACCGTGACCCCAGCCACACGTCGCGAGTCGAAGCCACGAACTTCGGACCTTCAGTTGTGAGCCGGGCGCATGGAGCAGGCAGCCGCCGTCAGGCCAGTAGGTGAAATGCTCGCAGCCTGGGCTCGGCTGCAAAACACCACTCGACCCTGCTGGGTGTTGAAGTCCTGTTTAAGGGTTTGGGGGGGGCTTGGGGGGGGGAGGTGTCAGGTGTTTTGGGGGGGGGAGGTTTTGGGGGGGGGGTGGGGGGGGGCTTACCTTTGGTCCATGATGGTTTCCACTACCCCCAAACCGAAGCTACCCCCAGCATAAATTGGGGACAAATACAGATGCAAGAAATGGACCCCAGCCCCAATTTCAAATGGGCGTCATCCTCGTGGTTTCCTGCAAGAACAACGTCAAAGCAGGGACTGACTCCAAAAAAAGACGCCCACATGCATTCTTGTTTGCGTCAAGAAGTACATCACTTCGGCGATTCGGAAGCGGAAACATATCGTTTGAGCGCATGCCATGCAGACCATGCCGACAAAACCGCTTTCCTGCAGCCATCGAGGCTGCCTCGTATTGGAGTGGAAACAAAAGCCAAATGACCATCGCGCCAGAAAAGCCTGAGCATTGCAATGTCTAAACTGCACTGGAATCGCCATACTAGGTTCTCCAATAGAGAGGTTAGAATAAGGGTACCCTTTTTTCTGTCATCTATATTAGTAAGGGAACCCTCTCCCAACAAAAGTTGGTAAAAGGGCACCTAGCTGGGGGACCTAGCATTGGTGTTTGTGTTGGTTGAAAATGGATGGAGGAACTCCGTTGAAAGACACCAAAGAATCGATTTTTTAGGCTTTCTGAACGGGTGGTGCGTCGATTTCGTTCGGTTGACCCCCCCTTCCCGTCAAAACCTAGAGTATATGTATTGATATGAATAAACATATATCTATGAGCAGACATATATATATATATATGTATGTATGTATATACACACATACATACAATATATATATATATATCCATAAATGGAACACACGTACATACACTATATATATACGGGTGACTTTGCGCCCAAGCCATCGAGAGCTTTCTGCAACACTCCGGCTCCGTCTTTCGGCCCCGCCAAACGATATATTTTTTGCGCCGCAGGCATTGATGCCCAGGGGCCAGCATGGATGGCGCACTCCGCCTGGCGTGGGGACAGGGCCGTGGGGAAGGGAAGCCACGAATCTGTGATACAAAGGGCTTGAGACTTATTTTTCTTCATATCAAGGGGGATTCCCAAAAGTATCACAGAAGTGGGGAGAAACCCCTGGTTCGTTCCCACAACCCTGGCTTGGGAGATGGAAGTTGTAAAAGATGGAAGTTGTTGGAATCATGGAACGATAGATTCGAAGGGAGTTGTAAATGATCGGCACCTGGCGCAAAAAAAATCAACTGGCACAACAAGTTCAACTGGCGCACAAAGGGAAACTTGCTACTCAGACCTTTCAGGGCATTTTTCGGGGTTCTCCCAAAGACCGGCTGGCATGGACAAAACACACGCAGGTCGCAGGTGCAACCAGCGACACGCAAGGTAGCAAACAAATACATTTATGTATATATATATATATATGTGGCTGTGGGTCAGAAATACGTGCCGAAAATGGAACCCTGGTAAATGGAACCAAGGACTAACACCTGCTGTGCCCTGGTGGTTTCATTTTGACCCATACCCATATATATATATATATACACATAATTACAATTAATGACAAGCGCACAGACATGTCACAGCTTGCCTAAAGAGACAAAAGCATGCCATCACAAGAAGCCCTTTCACCGGGACTCTTGTCTGGGTTTGGAGGTTGATTTCACTTTTAGAGGCTTCAAGAACCCACCAGGCGGCAAGGGCAAAAGTGCCAAACCCGGCAAGCAGAAACGCATTTAGGGATCCACTGAGCAACTGGGACCAAACAGCGCGCAGTGAGCTGCGATCTAAGAGAAGCAAGGCACTACAACAAGCCCACCCCACCCAGCCCTCCCCCCCCAAAAAAAAAGTTGAAGCACCCTTTGCTCAGATGCCCAGTGGCCATGGGAACAAGGGCATCCTTTCTTGGTTGGTTGACTTTAAATGGGAACCCTTCCCAAAAAAAAAAAAAATGGGCACCACTGGGCAACTGGGCTTGTTTGAGCGCACCCCCCCCCCCCGTTTTGTAGCAACATCCAAGCTTCCCCATGGGAACTCTCTTTGGGTCGCGACAGGCCAACTCAAAGGCACCACAAAACTTAGGAAAGCGAATCACCGAACAAAACTACACCAAACCAAGACAAAACCAGACCACCAAAAAAGTCCAAAACCAAATCGCGTAAACCAAATCGAAACAAAGGCAACACCAACTCAAAACAAAACCTGGCAACGCAAGACAAAACAAAACACAACACAGCAATTTAACAAACCCTTGACAAGCAGGCAAGCAAAACAAAACCAACCAACCAACCAACCAACCAAACAAACCAAACCCACCCACCCACCCACCCACCCACCCACCCACCCACCCACCACCCACCCACCCAACCACCCACCCAACCACCAACCAACAACCAACCCACCTACCCACCCACCTACCCACCCACCCACCCAACCAACCAACCAATCACATAGACACAACACAGTCGCCGTGCCTGGCAGGACTGTGCATCTGGCTGCAAGGTGCGGGGCAGATTCGGTAGTCTGACCTGGAGGGGCCGCGAAACCGTCTTTCCTAGGTCAGGGTTCCCCAAAAACATGTCCTCTTCAAGCATCAACCAACCAAAAAGGATTCCAAACAACAGCACACCCCGCCTGTGTGAAGACATTCCCCACTTTCAACAACCAACACGTGACGTTCAAATTAAGCATGAGGGGAAAAACATCGGCTCAGGACTCGCCCCCTCGGGGTTCGCTTTTGCGCGCTTTTGCTCGCTGCACGGGCGTTAAAATGCGGCTTTCACCAAACATTGCATCCTGGGTTGATGTGTGTTGACCCCTTGATTTTATTATGCATTCAGAACAGCTCCCACTCAACCGGATCGATCGGCAAGACGGGCCTAAATGATGATGTGGAATGTTGAACCAGATCTCTGGATCAAAAGAAAACAATGTGATAAGCTTGCCCCCACCTAGGCCTTTGTGGGAAACCAAAGACCCTCATCATTAGGACTTTGTAAAGGGAAACCACAAGAAACCCTTCAGTCGTATCTGTATTTTTTAGGGTCCCCCCCTTTTCTGGTGGTGTTAACGGGCCACCCAAGGAAACCCCACCCATCTTGGGAGGGTTCCCCAGAAAACGACCGGCCCATCTTGTCTGCCCTTGAAGGACTTGTTCATCTCGTAACGGCCAAAGGAGCATTGTCGCTCTTCACAGGTTTCCCAAAGAATAGATCCCACATTTCACAAGGGGGCTTTCTCTAAATCAGCTGGTATTTGTGCCCCCCCACTAAAATTGAACAGAAACAAAAAAACAACAACACATGCCGCCAACCGTGAAGAGCTGGTCAACTTGCTTTGCTTCACATCGCCAACATCTATCCTCCGGCCAAGCCTTGTTTTGGGAATCAAGGAGCCAACCCACGCATCTTCACCTTCCACCCGTTGGAGAGTCTTCTTTTTGCATGACCGGCTCCAACGGAAATCGACCAGTGAACCATGCCGACAGAAGCCAACCTCTCAACTCTCCTACATGAAAACGGTCCCCGTTTCTCCGAGTTCTGGCCTGACTTCTGAGGAAACAAGGCTGGTTCCCGAAATAAGAAACATCAAGAAAGGGGTGTCAAAAAGAGACACCATATTTGGTCTACCCATGAAAATAAATTTAGACCTTACCTTAACCCCCTGTGGGGGGGTGGGTCGAACTCCATGTTTGTAGCCTTCCCAAAAGAACATGGATCCCAGAAACAAATCGCCCCACGGACCATAGACTGAAAGCTCAGAGGTTCATTCTCGAAAAAGTCCCCGGTATCCGGAAGCCTGTCCACAGCCTGGCTTCTAAAAACCCCAAAAGATGGCAACGGTTTCTTTATGGTTTCCCTTTCAGCCCAAAAAAGGAGGTGATGTCCCTAACACAGGTGTTCCTTTGTGAACTGTGTTTCCCTGTGTTCCCTGTTCCCTGTGTTTCCCTTTCACCTTTCAGCTGAAGAAACACAGGTGATGTCCCTAACAGCATGAAGCACATTTGCGCGATTTTGTGCGCACTCGGAACCGGCCCCCCCCAAGCCGCCCCGACCACCCCGGAGCCCAGAAACTGGGGCCTATCGACCCCAAATCGCTTTCAGCTCAGTGGCCTTTTGGACAAACAAAATGTTGGCCCCGGCAAATGAGAAAAACAACACCTATCCGAAGCAGTGCCGTCGAATTTTTAACCAAGCCAAACCCAACAAAGTCACCTATGATCGTGATAATGGTTGTTTTCCACTTCCACAATTAGTGGAAGAGGGTAGACTGTACGTAGCGATGGGGAAAAATAAAGCCCAGCTGTTGGCGCCACTTCCCAAAGCCAGGCAGCAGGATCTGCATAATACATGCCCAGCTCATAGCAGCTCTCAAAGCCTCCGGAAGCGTTTAAAAGTGCGGCGGCCGAATGCAGAAATGGGAAGGCCCATTACCCACTTCCGAGCGGATTGGCCGAACAAAATAACCAAACTGGTTAGCAACACCCTGAAACGATCCCATGCAAAAAGTGTTAAGTCCAGGAACTCACGAGTGAGATTTAATTTGAGTGTGAGTTTCAATAGCATTCTGGGGGCATCATTTGAACATTTATGTCCACCAACCGTTTGAGTACGTGTCAGAATAAGGAGAAACTCAAAAAAAGAGTTCATGTCCACCAACCGTTTGAGTATGTGTCAGAATAAGGAGAAACCCATCAAAAAAGCGGTTCTCCTTTTGGTGTCCCTTTCCATGCTTAGAACGGGTGCCCTCACAAAACCACGCCAGCACTTTATTGACTACTCCTCATAGGCCATTTCAAGAGGACAGTCCGTTTTCCGTGGCAGAGTAGCATCCACTGTGCAAATTCATCCACCTGAAACCTCCCGGTTGGGGGGGGGCCGTGAAGAAGGGTACGTCATGCTTTTGTTTCTTTGGGGCGGGGGTGAAGAAGGGTCCATATGAATTCACCGTGTATCGGTTCTTTGGGAACCGCGCTTGATTCGTTGGGGGGAAGCAAGCACAAATCGGCCCCCATTTTGGGCTACGTTTTCAGAGAGACGCCCAGCCCAACTTTGCACCTCGTCCGAAAAGGGCTCCCAACATGGGCGTCAAGCAGATCCAGGGGCCCGAACCTGCATGCTTGTCCCATCGCCACACAGAACATGTTCTGTCTGGCTCTTCATATTGCCCGATGTTTTTTTTGTTGGGAGCCCACCCAAAGTGGTAGCGTTGCTTCCCTTTTGGTTATAACCTCTTAAACCAAAGAAAAGGGTACCCCGAGAAGAAACAAACACCCAAACATGATTGGAGAGCCCTGGTTTGTTGGCGGTACCCTCCAACGGGAACACGCCAATGACGTCGTTGGCCAGTCCGACTACCCCCCCCGCCCCCCCCCGGGCCTTGCACAAAGGGCGCACCCCAAGCTCGTAGCGCAGAAATCCCTTCAGGAAGCCTCGCGCAAAGCGCAAAGCGCATGTTGTGGACAAGTGGCCAAGGCCTCCCATCTTAATTGGGGACCCTCTGGTGGACATCATTTACTCAGTTGCTTTCTGCTCCCCTGCTAATTAAACGTCTAACTTTTAGTGGTTTAATGGGAAAACCCATTAGTTGGCAAAAAGTTAAAGTCCTAACATCCAAGCAAAATGCACTAAAGTTTAGGGACATCATTTAATGTTGACCCAGGATTAATAAACCAGTCCCATTATCAGGGGGGTGTTCCCTCCAAAAGTGGTCTGCATCCACACTAAAAGGGGACATCCCCCAAAAAAATCCACCAGGAGTGTATAAATGCGGACATGATTTAGGTGGGATTTGATGTCACGACCCACTTCTGAAGGGCGTTCACATTCATAGCCAGTAGCTGCATAGGTTGCATTCCTTGCAGCTGTCCCCTCAGCGATTCGTAGTGAATCTGCTTACGTCGCCCAGGACGTTCTCATTCCGTCTATGTTCAGCTTCAGCGGTTCTCTTCTTTCCTTGCAAGCAAAAGTCAAGGGCAACCCTCAGCTGCCATCATTGAAGCTTTCAGCGTTGAAGCGGTTTGCGAGCCTTCATCATTGGTGAGCGCTTTGTATGTTGCCGAGAATCACAAATCACCAGCCAGTACACCTGGATTTATAAGAAGCGACATTGGCAAAAAACAAGCCGTTCGACGAGTGGGGGCAAGTTGTTACAACCGCCTGTGCTAGAGTCCACTTCGGAAGAGAGCTTGGACGGGCGGAACATGTTTGGGTGTGTCCAACTCTAGAACAAACCCTCAAATGGACGGCTGTCACGATCGTTTCAACCATTTCGACACCATCTCAGCGGGAGGTCAGTGGTTTCAGGGAAACACTCACACACGCGCACACACACACACACACATCTTGGTTGCCGTTGGAAGGGGAGCAACAATTTAAATTTTAGCAGTTATGTGGATTTGAATTTCAACCACTAGACCACAATGAGCCAAAATACGTAAAATTTGTTTCCCAACGACAACCATGACATGTTCATGAGTTGCGCAGAGCCACTGGATGGAATGAAGCTGCTTGTGCTTGGCTCCATCGGCCTTTCCCTTCTAGCAGCTCCCGAGCGGCTCAAGGGAAGGCAGGCTGAAGAGGTCGTGGGGAGCAAGGGTAGAAGTCTCCATGACCCTTTAAAAATGGGGTCACTCGCCAAAATCATGGGGTCATGGACCCATTTTTAAAGGGTCATGGAGACTCCAGGTAGACATTTTTCGAAGTCCAGAGGACACCAAAGCAATCTGGGGGGAATTCTTGTGTTTCACCAACCCCAAACCAATAAAGTCCGTATTAAAAAAGAAACAGCCTTCATTAATGACGTCGCACAAAGTGACTCTACGCCATCACCATGTTTCCGGAATTGTCGACCCTGTATCAACCGCCACCCGGGAGTGGATTTTTGAGAAATAGGAAGCAACAATCAGGACATCTCGGGAAATTAGCTTGGGATTTTGGGGGAAACACACTGAAGTCCAAAGTGACACCCACAAAATTGCCACCTCACACGTGGGTTTCGAGGGTTTCCCACCCACAGGACATTTTGAGAACCCCTGCAGCCCACCACCAAAACTCGACAACCGACAAAACAACAACACTTGCAAATCATGGAGGCTGGCAGACGGAAGCCCAAATAAGCCCATAAGTTCTCAATGAGGCGTTACTAAGGCTGAAATTCCATTTGGGCTCCCTCCCCCCCCCAGCCATGAGCAAACAATGGCGAACCTAGGTGGCCTTGGGGGAAATCGATGGCGGTAGATGAGGTAAACCGCCTAAACCCCCGGCAGAAACGGGGCGAAAGGCGAAAGGCGAAAACGTCCGCCGCATGCCGCGGGTCTGGGTTCTTGTGAGCCCCTTTCTCTCTCTTTTTCTGGCGTCTGAAGGGACCTGAAGAGGAAAACAACCCCACTTTGGGGGGGGCCCAACCTGAAACATGAGCCACCCGTGTGAGCATAGGTGTCCAATTTGGGGTTTTGGCGAAAGAATAGATGGGTTTCGATTCTGGTTTATACCCCACCTCGGCACGGCCAAGATCAGCGCGGCCAGCGCCGCGAGCGCTGCGCAGCGCGAGAGGATCTTCCTATGGGGCGATGAGGGGCCGTCAGTGGCGAGGGGGACGTTGGGTGTGCCTTTTTCTTGGAAAATACCCCCCAAAAGCGTGTTAACGGGCCTTCATGGGCGTTGAGGGTTTGGGTGTGCCTTTTTTTTTGCATACGGTCCAAAAGCGTGTGGTGTTCCTTTGCCCTGTTTTGCACACACTAAAAAAGGTGGTGTTCCTTTTGGCGTCCCTGCAAAGCCACAAAAAATGCCGGGCTTTGCCCCCAGAACTCCTCTGGGCTGTGGTTGAAATGACTTCTGTGATACAACCAAAAGGGCTTCCTAAAGACTTGCCTTCCATAAGGGGGAGATTTCCACAAGTATCGCAGAAGTTGCTGGATAAAACCCTTCCCGCAACCCCGGTCAAAAAAAAGGAAGGTATCCCCCAATCAGGTCTTTGAGCAAAAGGTGGCCCCTTGTATCACAAAAGTGGGGATGAGAGTCCGTAAACCGGCTAAAGAGGGATCACGAATACGTGAATCGGTCGGATGGCAGATACATGGAGCTGCAACCATTCTTACGTTCGCGTCCCGACCCTTAAAACTCAGAATGTTCCCGAGGGGGGAGAAGGCATACAGGGGTCGCTGTCTTCGGGAACATGTCCTCTTGAAGATTGGACAAGTCTTTCAAGCCCTGTTCTCCTTTGTACTGCTTGTCTTTTGAATGAGCTTGCCCCCTGTTTCAACAAGTTGTTCAAGGGAGAGGGCCGCTGCGGCTTGTTTAAGCTTGTGTCCTATCCGCAATGCTCATGAACGGATTGGCAGCGTGCATGTGGATATGTGCCAAAATGGGAAGGGGCAGTTTCCTGTTCTTTTAAACCAACCCCAAACGGGCGACCCGCAAACCGCAAAACACACACACAGCCTCGTGCTGTTGAGCAGGCGAGTTTTTCCGAGAAGGACAGTCTCTGCTATGCAACTCGACTCTGCCTGCTCTGCGCGGTGTGAAACACTTATAGCGACTATGAGCGAATACAAAAGGGTCCACAGGTGTGACTTTCGCGGTTTGGGGGCCAGCTAGAAAACAGTTGTCCAAGGCGAATGTTGAAGCGGCTTTGCAGCACATACCTGCGTGAAACTCCTTACGGCCATACAAGTCCCCTTGCGATCTCTTTGGTCTACAGCCCGCAATTGAAATGGTTGCCCATCCCGGACAACCCCCTTGGCTCGCTTCCTGAGTGGCTTGGCCAAAAAAAAGAAGCACCCAAAGCTGTTGTTTACGAGCATAAAACGGTCTCCTCAAAAAGTTTGCAAAGTCCAGAAACTCCGGAAGTGAGTTGGGGGGTCTCCCTCTCCGCATCTCTCCACATCCCTCTCCTTCTGGGCAAAGGATCCACCTCCTCCCTTGGTTTCGTCGCATTGAGGCAACCGGCTGTGCCCTTTTCGGGTTTTGAAGAGAGACCCAAAGAATGAGAAAGCCACGATTCTTGACTTGCTGGTGCGATAGGTAGGGAAAGGCCTTCCGGGTTTTGGGAATGAACCAGAGGTTTCCCTCCCCGACTCTTTTTGCTTGCTGTTGCGGTGGGGAATGACCTTCCGGGTTTTGGGAATGAACCGGACTCTTGAAGGAGAGGATTGCTTGTAGAGGTCATTCCCTCATTCCCTGAGAACCAACAAGTTTTAGGGGGCCGCCCATTTAGCTACACGTACCCATTTCACGAGCAGAGTAGTCCTTTAAAACACTTCTGGTTGATAAGGTTGGCATCCAAGAAGATCTAGGTAGGTCAGCCAGGGAGTCTACAGAGAACCCCAGCGAAACTTGCATTTTGACCCTTCATTCGTTTGCATCAGCAAGAACTGGTACCGGAACGAATCCTTTCGCTGGCATTCGCTTGAGATGAATTGTGGATCTAAACCGTTGCAATGCCAAAGTGACCTGAGCGTTCCGAATTCGAAATCAGTGTCAACCGACATGGTTGCCCCAAGGCACCGGCAGCAAAGGCCTACAGAGGCCTCAAAGTTGCGAGTTCGCATGCATTCGGTGTCCGAAGTACTAGATCATGTTCCCCTCAACAGAAGGGTATGCAAGTGCTAATGGTGACTTCAGACTAGTCGGGAGAGTGTACTACTCAGGGATAGTTCCCTTTTAGTATGGAAATGATCTGCAAGCAAGTTCTACAAACGTCCCGTGGGGGCCTCTAACAAGTCATTCGGGCGCCTTTCTCAGCCGAGGTCAACAGGACTGAAAACGGGTCGACGTCCGAGCTTTTGGGCCGCTGAACCCAAACGCTTAACTTCCATTTGCGTTTTCGCCCCCTGGAAAAAATAAGCATATTTCCAGTAGCGATAGATTCCCTTTAAAACCAAAGGCAAAATACAAAGTATTCAAGGCAATGGCACTCGAGAGTCGCGGTCTTCACAGTTGCGTCAGGAGGTCTATGCCGCAGTTTCGTCGAGTCCCCGACTCTTGCCCGAATCCGACCATTGACCTTTTGGTTTTCTGGCTTTGGTCAAGTTTGAGTCATGGTTTCAAATGGTTAAACGCATATTTCTAGGTCCTTTGGGCCACCGAAGTTTTGACGCGGACAAGGGGGCTTTTTAAGGAGGATGGGAGTCTCTTAAACCCAGTTGCCCAGTAGTGCCCTTTTTTCAACCTTTTTTTGCGAAGGGTGTCCCTTTAAAGTCAACCAACCAAAAAAGGGTGCCCTTTTTTTCCCCATGGAAATCCACTGGGCATCACAGTAAAGACTTAAGATCTCCGCGCCGTTGAACGTCCCCTTCGACCTGACTGAAAAAAAGGCCATTTGTCCAAGTGGTGAAATCAAAAGACCATGGGCCCGGTGTCCCATTTGCCCGGGAAAAAAACACACGTTTGACTGAAAAGTTTCATATATATATATATATATATTTTACACGTTTAAAGAAGAAAACAAAAGGCGGATCTCCAGATCCCAAGACGGGGGGTCCCACCCAACCTCTCCTATGTCTTCCCACCGTCGCCATATCTCAGCCAAGACACGAGGAGTCCTCTAGCAGCCCCGGCATCTCGCTCCTGACTACCCCCCCCAAAAAAAAAAAAAAACGGCAGGAAAAACAACAAACACAACACAACACAACACAACACAACACAACACAAAACAACACAACACAACACAACACAACACAACACAACACAACACAACACAACACAACACAACACAACACAACACAACACACACCCACCCACCCACGCACGCACGCACGCATGCACCCACGCACGCACGCACGGACGCACCCACGCACGCACGCACGCACGCACCCACGCACGCACGCACGCACCCACGCACGCACCCACGCACGCACGCACGCACCCATGCACGCACGCACGCACGCACCCACACACACACACACACACACACACACACACACACACACACACGGAGGGGGCGTGTGGCTGACTGCTTGGGTTTGCCTCGAAACCCGCCCGAAATATGAGGGTTGTTGAAAACAGGCGGGCAAACACAAAGAACACGAAATGTCCAGCACGTGTGGGCGGTAAATAGACATGGTACCCATTATGTGTACGAAGTGGGATTTCCTGTGATCACTTTGTCGCTCAGGCGCCCTTGGTGTAGGAAATCAGCTTGTCCGATTGTCCGACTTTCAAGCATGGAGGACCCAACAAACTGCAACTGCGGGTGTTGCATTTTACAAAGTGGGGGTTCGGGCCAGTGGCTATTCCGCGTGGTCCACCTTCCCATTACATACACGTCCAGCTTGAACCCAGAGAATGGAATGCCCAAAGTGAGCTGGAACGCTGTGAGTTTGGCAGATTGATCTGGCCAAAGTGCCACCCAAACCGGAAAAAGGAAACCCGTAGACAAGGACCCTCATCATAGGTGAGCTCGTTTGACCTCCGATCTCAGAGAGCTCGCTACCGTTTGTCCAGATTAAGGTTTGTTCCCGGCTCATTGCAGCCGAGCAGCATGCTGACCATGGCTCCGTTGGCCGATGCAAAGCTGGTTTCGCGCAGGGCGAGGGGATCGAAAACGCAGCGGGTTTCGCATGCGTGTCGTCCGCTGAGGTGAGGTTTTTGCTTCGTCTTGGCGTCTGGCGCCCTTCGCGAAAACCTGCGCGACCCTTAGAAGACTTAATTGCCCGTGCCGAACAAAAAGAATACACAACAGGGATCCTTACATTATACACCTGAACATTGCAACTTGTGAATGGTGGTTTCCAACTTTATTCTGGTGTTGAAAAAGCCACATGTTTCGGTGAAGTGAGTTATGTATGACAAGGTTGAACAGAAACAACACTTCCAAATTTGCCAATCCTCAGTTGTTCAGTGACCCTGGAAAAAAATAATGAATTGGAACCCTTTTTGGGGCTTGGACCATTTTTAGTGGGGCAGCCACCAAAAAGAGGGGGAAAAAGAATTGGTGCCGCTGAACAACTGAGAAACCGTTTTCAACCACGACCTCTTGCCAACGAGAGGAAGGCATCGGCGATGCCGGGCACATTGCGCTGGTGCCCCAGAATCTCGGCGTTCAAGCGCTGAAGAACCTGGCAAAGCCAGTCCCATGGGGGCTGTGGGGGAGGGAGGGGAGGCAGGGGAGGGGGAGGGAGCCCAAAAACACCCTTAAGCCCAAGGCCTTATTTAGGGCTTATTTGGGCTCCCTCCCCCTCCCCTCCCTCCGCCCCAGCCCCCAGAACATGGGGTCGTTGGCAGGCCATTGGCTGAAGAGACCCTGTGGCATGCACGCATTGAAGCCTGAGAAAAGGACGCGGAAGGCTCCAAACAGCATAAAACAGCATGAGGTGCAGGTGCAAATTCGAGTCCTGAGGCACAGGTGCTTCCCACAAAAGGCACCAAACATCGCATCACAAACCAACAACGGGCCTTTTCTGCGCAAGTATAGTGCTCCAGTGGCTTGAGGGTTGCTCCAAAAGACCCGATCGGAAGGGTAGATATTTGGGTACGGGTCAAAACTGGGTACCCAAACTGGGATTTAGGTAAATGGAAACATGTTCTAAACCTGTGCGCCCCTGGTAAAGCAAAACTTAAGGACACCCCTCTCTGAAAAAAAAGGCTCTGCCCTTGTGGACATCTTTCAGGAGCGGCCCACCTTGTGGTTGTTGTTGCGCTGAGCCACCAGCCGCCTAAGCCCGCTCCGACTCATGGGGTTTGGACTGCATGCTTGCTTTGGGTTCCCTTTGAACCAACCTTGAGGAGGATGCCCCAGAAAAAAAAAAAAAAAAAAAAAAAAAAAAAAACAGAGGCACACACACAACATGCAAGCAAGCACGCACGCACAAGCACGCAAGCACGCACGCACAAGCACGCACGCACGCACCCACGCACGCACGCACGCACCCACGCACGCACGCATGCACGCACGCACGCAAGCACGCACCCACGCACCCACCCACGCACGGAGCACGCACGCACGCACAGACGGACGGATGCAAGCACGCACGCACAGAGACAGAGAGAGAGAGAGAGAGAGAGAGAGAGAGAGAGAGACAGAGAGAGAGAGAGAGAGAGAGACACCCAAACATGTGCTCAGGGTTGGCCTGCACCACCAATTCAACAGAACGCCCTTTTGTGATGCCTGTGTGACTGTCTGGCTTCCTTTCAGCTTCTAAAAACGGAAGACATATCAACCCAAACCGTGCTTGACTTGTATTTTAGTACTTCGGGCTTGCAGCAATCAAATTACCTGCACAAGGTTTACACCACCAGTCACCTGCAGGGGCTTTCATTACATCACCCGCCCAGAAAGTTCCTGCAGGGAGTGTCTACTCGTCATGTAAAGATCCAACACGGAGCGCCTATGAAATTGGCCTGTTGGATGTGTACCCTTCTTCGGGTTGTAGTCTGGTTTGTAGGGAAACCAAAAGGAAAACCACCATTTAGGGAGCCCCATATTTTGACATATACCCAAATGGGTAGGTCTTTCTCTTAGCGAACCCCAAACTGGTGGTTGTCCTGGTGGCTTCCCCTTAAAACCCAAGAACAAAAGGTGGCCTCAAAAAAAGACAGTCCCCTGTGTTCCACAACCTGTTCTCGGTTGCGAAATCTGCTCCCCTGCTAAAAGCGACTAACTTTTAGCGGTTTAATTCGGAAAACCCGTTAGTTAGCAAGAAGTTAAAGTCCTAACATCCCTTGGCAAAATGCACCAAAGCATTGTACTCCTCTTTCAAAGGCTCCACTTTCAAAGGCTCCCTCTTTACAAGCAAATTCGGATGCCCCCAGCTCCCTAACGGCTCCCTTCTTGAACTGCAGCGTTGGCTTCCCTTTCTAAGGGCCCCGCGGCCCGTGGGAAAAGAAAAAAGGGGGAAGCTCGCAACAGCCAGCCCAGAGTTCCCCGCGGCAGAACGGAGCTCGTCGCCTGCGAGGAGTACCGGTTTTTCACGCCATGCCCCTGGTCTGGAAACCCATGACCGTTGATCATGATTAGAGTTAGGCCCAGTTGTAGCATATACAAGATAAAAATATAATACATAATATATATATATATTTATATTTATATTATTGGTTGCTTCACATGGAGTCACTGGTAAAACGTAAAATGTATCCTAAGTCTACCCCACTGATCCAAAGGTCCAATGGACATGGCACAAAATTCAGGGAAACCACCAAAAGACAAATATCTTTGACTTTCACCACACAGGAACAGTTACCCGTCGTTTTGGGGCCACCACCAAAAACAATGACTTTCACCGCATGGGAAACATTACCCGTCGTTTTGGGGCCGAACAGAAGATTGATCAACCCCCACATATCTAAAATGCGAAGACAACAAATCCACCGTGTTGGGGTCCTTCAACAAGTTGCTCCTGTTAGCACCCAGAATAGAAAAAGAGTCTGGGCCATTTACCCCATGGATTTTATCTTCGCATTCTTCCGGGCCAGAGTAATCAGAGGACTCCCCGCCGAAAACAAAGTCAGGGAAAGGGGAAACCACCCAATGATGAGTATGGTCTCTCTGGAACGACGTTACCTGTACTCTGTGTGTAGTTGCCTCCCTGTGTGGGCTTCTTCCCCAGCACGCTGGACGCACGTCGGGCACCTCCAAGCCTCGTTTCACTGGTCACCCCAATTCTGCTTCTGTTTCGGATTTGCCCATAGCCGTTCTTTGCCACCGTTTCAAAGCCCGACTGAAACAAACCCTTGATCTTGACTAGGGCCACGGTTGCCTCACTGGCTGAGTGGATGGCCCAAAAAAAGTTCAAACTTTACAATTACCACTAAAATGGTCTTCCCAAAAAGTTTAAAGTTCATGAACTCAGGAAGTGAGTTGCCCCAAATACTGGCCTCACATTCTGAGTCTTAGGACATGTCTTTCTTCACTCGTGCATGCTTCGGGTGATCTCAACAGTTGCCCCCATAGGTGGCCTTTTGGAAAAATGGATGGGTTTCCCTGGTAAATGGAACAAAACTCATCTAAACCAGTGCCATCTATTTTGAGCCTGGTCACCCAAAACGGACACCTACGGTGGTCCCAGCCCCCTCCCCCACCCACCCCCTCACCCCCACCCCCTCACCCCCCCCCTGCCCCACCCCCCCCCCCACCCCACCCGGTCGCGCCTTCTCCGGGGTGACTCTCTTGGGCTCCGGCTCGGAGTCACTGCCCTGGTCACATGGCCATGGGTCAAAATCCAAATCGTACCCCCAGTGAACATCCCAATCCCCACTAAAATAGGTTCTAAAATGGGTGGTGAATTCACCTACCCCAAAATGGGATCCCATTGGTTTTGACCCACAGTCACATCTGTGGTCAAAACGAGTTGCTCCCCAAGTGGGCGTGGGACACTTTGCTTAGGTCCTCCAGTAGCGTAAGGGTACCGTTTCTTTTTTCCGTAGTCTATTCTAGCAGGGGAACCCTCTAAACCCAACACGGGGTGAGAAAGGGCAATACTGGACCACCTAGTTTCCGTGCTCTTGGTGGGAGATGTCGGGCCCGTGCCCTCTCCTTCGCGCTTTCGCCCGCCCACCCCCCCCCCCTTCGTGTCCCTCCCAAAGGCACCAAAACTCACGTGCCATGTGCAAGACTTGGCGAGTTGCATGGGCCGCTCGGAACCTTACGTTCACTGAACTCTCTGAGGTTGATCACCATCCCATCAACACCAAGCAGCGTGGTCCGTTTCGACCGTGTCTCACCATGGTTCTGCGGCTGGAAAAGCGAAGCGCGTTCCTGCGCGCCTTGTATATTGGTGGACCCGCCGGTGCCGGTGAAATAGCAATACCCACGTGAGGCTCAACTAGCAATTCAAGAAGACCCAGTGCCTCCATTTATCCCTATAGCAGGTAACTAACCAAAGGGGACTGGTAAAATCCTGGAGGTGGACCTAGAGGTAAACCTAGAGGTAAAACGGAAAAAGCTGGTATTCATGAAACACTTAGAGGTAAAATCCTTAATACTTAGCGTAGAAGTAATTGGATCTACCGTTTGCAGAAAACCGTGAAAACAAATGCACGGGTTGACCCCCCCGTAAACCAGTGGTTTCCCGTTTCCTCTCCTAGCCTAAACCTCTAAGAAGGTACCCAGTAAGCCTTGTGTGAGTGCGCAACCATCGCTCAAAAGAAGGCTTCCAAATTGCAATTGTCTCTGCAGAAAGGGGAAGTGTCAAGGTCTCCCCAAAAGACCCAGGGTCTCAAGGTTCTTCAACCTTCACTTTGGATCACAACTAGACCCAACGGTCAAACGGTTTGAGAAACCGAGAGGCAAAAAAAAACACACGCGTAGGGAACCGACAAAAAACCGGGCCAACAATGCACCAAAGGCCAACGGTGAACTGTACACCGGGAGGTTTCCTCTCCTCGCTTCCGTGTATTGGCCCCAATCATTGTGGTTCCTTGAAGGGGGGCCCGCAAAGCGGTTCATGACCCAAGCCCGGAACAAACTGGTTCTATTAGAAAGGCAGGCAGGGGCGCCTCAAGTGACGGATCTGGCAGGGAGTTTTGACACCCAAGCAAAACCAACCACAACTGTACTCCAGGGCCCCCATCAAACCAGGGGCTGGCTGGATTTCCCCAAATCAAAAGTTGATCAATTGACTGGTGGTTTCCATCGAAACAATCGCCACTATTGGAGGTTCCAATCAGGGAAATGGCTCGGAAACCCTGAAATCACCTCAAAAACATCCACTGCTGACTTTCCTTCCGGTTTCAACCCCACCTTTTCCAAGGGGAGAGATCCGTTTCAACCCGACCCAAAAAAGAACCATCAACGAACGTCTCAACCCACCCTTTTCCAGGCCAACCCCCGAAAAAAACGAATCGATCCGTTTCAACCAACACGAACCCATTTTTTCAACACGAAGGAAGGAACGCGCGCGCCTCCGAGTCCTCATGTGCCTCCCCCGCATCGGTGGCCTACCCCGAACTCTGGGCACGAGATCGGCTGTTGCCCGGAAAGAGGGGGGGGGGGGGTAGATTTTCTACAGATTTTTTTGAGTTTGATGATTGGTCCAGACTCACTTACCGAAGTTCAGTGAATGAGCCGGGGGGGGTGGGGGGTGGGGAGGCGTCAACGCTGGGTTTTGAAGGGGGAGAGCGGGGTCAATAATAGGGAGTAGGGCAGGAAAATGGGGGTGGGGGGGGGGCAGATGGTTTGGGGGTGGCTTCACCGGGCCGTTGAAAATGCAGGGTTGGCCAATCCAATTTTCCATTATCCGTATATGGAAGGGAACCAAATCCTTGCGCAACCCCTTGGATCTTGTGGACTACCTTTGAAGGGCTGACATCCGGGGCTGCTGTTGGGCGGGTTTAGGGTTGACTTTGAGTGGGTTTGGGTTGGGTTTGTGTTCGGTGTGCTGCTGGTTTAGCAGCGGCTTTAGGGTTGCTTTAAGGTGTGGTTAAGTGAGTTATGGCCTAGTTTTGGTGGTTTGGGGCGTTGCCACACCCTAAAGCAACCCTAAAGCCGCTACTAAACCAGCAGCACACCTAACACAAACCAGCTCCAAACCAACCCAAACCCACAACCCAGGGCTAGTGAGGCCGGTGATGCCGGGGATGCGGCCGGCCAACCAACCAACCAACCAACCAACCGACCAGGGGACCAGGGGACCAGGAGACCAGCCCTAGTAAAAAGCCAGCCCTAGCCAAAAAAAGTAACACCGGATCCCAGGACCTAAATACCACCAAAAACCTAAAAGCATGATCCAACCAGTGCCCAAAAGCTTTGGAAACCACGGGCTCGTGTGTCTCGATGTCGACAGGAGCCAGAGGCAAGGCCCCGAGAACTGAGGCTGGGGCTGTCCCGGGAAATGGGGTGGCTCGTCTTCTTAGGTTTGTTGGTACCCCTGCTCTGGCGTGTTGTATTTTTGGAGGCCAAAAAGAAACGAGGCAATTTTTGGGCGTCGGTTTCCTGTTCAAGACGCAAATGGATGGACCACCCATTCCGGGCAACATGAAAGTGGCTCCATAGAGCCATGGAACTGCAGAAAACCCCGCTGGGACCCACAGGCTCTTGGCCAGCAACGAACAAAGGAGTGCAGCCTTCCAGTCACCCAGCCAATGTAATTAACCAACCAGTTTATTAATGGGGGCTGGGGGCCCCTCCAAAAAAGTGGTCTGATTCCCCACAAATCTCTCAGGGAGAAGCACCTCCCTATTAACAAACAAGGGTTGATTGATTATTTTGGGGCAGGGTTGTGGGAAATGACCACTTCTGTGATACAACAAAAAGGGCTTCCCAAAGACTAACACCCCATATAAGGGGGGAGATTCCCTTGTACCACAGAAGTGAGAATAAACCCCTTGATTCCACAACCCCGTTTTGGGGTGAACGTTATACAGGAGCTTCCCCACAAACTTTGGACTTTGGGATGTCCGGTCTGGGTTTGTGAAAAAGACTTGGTGGCTCACGCCAGAAATTGCAGCGAGTGATGCACATCCTGCGCATTTGGCAAAACGATTGGTTTAACGCACCCTTGCTCATACTCAGACTCATGATGAACATGTATAACACAAGGTTCAGTTGCTCTGGCATAGAAATCCACCTCCATTGAATCACTAGTCCAAGATGCCGACGATTCTGTGCTTCGATGTGGGTATGCGTCAAAAAGGGTGGAACCCCCCGAAATGTTGGATGGCTTTTGCCGTGCTTGTCTTTAACCAGCCCACAAAAGGGGGACCGAACACATGGCTGTGGGTCAAAACCCTGGAAACCCCTTGGTGAACATCAAAATAGGTGGCCAATGGGTGTTGATTCATCCACCAACCAAAATGGGATCGCCAGAACGGTCATGACCGAAAAGCGCCCATGTGGCAGTGCCTGGCCGAAAGCCCGCCTCGTCCGCCCTATCATCCTCGGCCTGGCGGTAGGGTAGCTGGGGCGGTGAAAGAAGTGGCCAAGCCAAAGGTGGGGGCTGGGTGGGGTGGGGCGGTGGGGTGGCTGGGTGGGGGGGCTGGGTGGGGGGGCTGGGGGGCTGGGTGGGGGGGCTGGGGGGCTGGGTGGGGGGGCTGGGTGGGGGGGCTGGGTGGGGGGGCTGGGTGGGGGGGCTGGGTGGGGGGGCAGGTTGTGGGGTGGCGCGGGGTGGGGTGGCGGGGTGGGTGGGTGGGTGGGGTGGGGTGGCAGTGCCAGCAATTGCATGGCATATCTGCCGCCCATGTGGCCGATGATGTAATGACGCAACCTCCGTCCCATTTTGAGAGAGCATGCCATACCCAAAACCAAGTCGCCCAAAGGACCAGGAAATATAAGGTGCTCAAATCAAAATCCAAACTCCAAACCACCAATTAGGGGTACCTGAGATTCGCTAGGCGGCAGCGAATCTAAAAAAAAAGGCACGAAGAAGCGCCGAGGTCTGTCCACAGAATCAGTTTTCACCATATGGGCTTGTCTCAAAATAGGAATCGGACTCCAAAATGGGTGGCTTCCCCTTTAAAGCACCCGTATTGCTGCGTTTATATAGGCTGCATATGCAATCGAGACATGTCTTCTTTGGCTCGCATTCATTCGGAGGACCTGTTTCAGAGCATCTCATGTCATGTCATCCTGGCGCCTCTGTTTGTGGCGCTCAACTCTCTCTCCCTGTCAAATGAATGGAGGAAGCCCCGTCGAAGTGGTTGGTGACAACACCCCGAAGAAATGCCTTAACTTGGTTGCTGTTGGAAGGGGAACAAACAAATAAATTCTAGCCAAAAATGGGAAACATGTTTCCCAACAACAACCATGTTAAGGTGGCCCTGGCATGGCCAAGGGCCTCATTCTCCGGCCGGGAAGCAATAGAACAGAACAAGCTGTCCATTCTCAGCCCAAAACGAACCAACGGCCCAGCCAAAACGAACGGTCAAGGCTGCAGCTCCCCACAAAGCGCATAAAAACAGAATCCGAGTGGTCAGATTCTTGGCCAAACAAACTCCGAGTGGTCAGATTGGGGCCAACAATTTCGAGTGGCCCAAAAATCCACAGCTTCTCCAAAAAACACCCAAAACCGCATGTGTGAGTAAGGGTGCATCCATTTATGCCAAGGTGCAAAGAAGCCTGAAATCTCAAGACACAGGCCCCATGGCCTGTAGCCGCTCTCCAAAATCCCCAGGGGGTCGGATTTTTTTGGCCCCGAGACCAGCCACCAAAATCTCCACCTGCAGACTCTACAAAACCAGCGCCTGCGGCTTGCCAACGGTTTCCAGGGCCTGGCCGAGTCCAGTCTCTCGCAGCTTCCCTCTGATTCGGCGATTTGGCTGTGCTTAGGCGAAAAAAGAGAAGAAAAACACTTGTTCTTTCTTCCTTTTTGCTGGGTGGGTCAAACAGGGGGGTAACCAGACAAAAACTAATTTTGGGGTGAGTGAATTCACCATTTTAGGCTTGATTTTATTGGGGATTGGGATGTTCACTGGGGGTACGATTTGGATTTTGGCCCATGGCCATTTGGAGCCCGGTGGTTTGGTGGTGCAACTGGGAAAAATAGAAAAACGTGTCCAGTAGTGATAGATTCCCTTAAAAACCAACAAGGGAAAATATCAAATATTCTTAAGCAAATGGAAGTTTACAGAAGGAAAACATGTCACTTGCTTGGGGTCTTGCCACTTGAGCCAAAGGTTCGCACAGCACTGCCAAAAGGAGAGCCCTGTACATGATGAAAGGGAAACCATTGTCCGAGCCAGCGATCGATCGCTAGATCCATGTGCGTGAATGGGAGAGCATGCCCACAGTTGACAAAAGCATAGAGGATTGGGCCAGCCACCTGTTTGAACCATGGCTTAAATCACCAACCTGGTGATTCAACCTATGGTTGGCTTCCCTTTGAAGAGTACCATAAAAACCAAAAGAATTAAAACAGGGTTGTGGGTTGAACCACATTGCCTCGCTCTCATGGGAGAAGAGAGTGTGTGTGTGTGTAACTATGTACCCTCCCAATTGACATGGTCACAGGGACCCGGTCCCTTTAAAACGAACATGGTCCAAACCAAACCCCCTGTCAGGTGCCATGGCAAAGTGGAAGGAAGGGTATCCATGTGAATGGGAGGGCACTTATCCCATTTATTTGGTCTAGGTCCTCCAGTAGAGAGGCTAGAATAAGTTGGTACCCTTTTTCCGGTAGTCTATTTTAGTAGGGGAACCCTCCCCCCAAAAAGGGCAAAAGGGCACTACTGGGAGACCTAGTAATGGGAGGGCATTTATCCCATTTACTGTATTTGGCTGTTGCTCAACCCTTTCGCGCCTTGGCGCACTGGCGGCTGCCTTCAACTGCCGCGATGGCTGCCGACCTCAACCGCGGACGGGATCATCAGCGGTGCCACTAAAATTAGTGTGGTTGTTTGGTTGCTGTTGAGCCCTCTGCAAAAAGTTTAACTTGTTGTTGGTTTAGTGGAAAACCCATTGATTTCCCAAAATACCAGTCAAGCTTGATTCCCCATTCTTTTCAACCGTCGTTCTTTCCAGAAACTGGCCGTTTCCCAGGGTTTCCGGAGGTTTGCAAAAAAGAAGGATCGGAAAGAATGGGGAAGGTACCCCTAGAAAAATGGGATGCCCGTCCTTTCTGCGTCCTTCGAATTGCTTGGTGGTGAGGTTGGGGAGTGGTTTCCCTTTTAAAACCACCAATCCAAACCACCAGTTCTGATCCTTGTGACGAGTTTGTCACGTTGAAGATGCTTCCCTTGGTACTGTGGGATGGGTCGCACCCACGAAATGAAACCATGGTTGAAAAAATATCGTTTGTTGCTAAAACCAAGTTTCCTCAACTATGGTTTTCCCTGGGGGAGAAAAAGAGGTTTTCGACCCACCCTCCAGATCTGAGGGTGCCAAGCAAAACCTGAAATAAGAACTGGATCCCCAAGCAAACGACCAACATCATGGCTTTTCTCATTTTACTCGAAGGTGAGCTTGCCATAAGAATGGCATCATCTACAGCGGTATCCGACCGCCACAGCTTTGTTGTGGCTCGGTACCCATCTTTCAAGGGGAACTCGAAGTGCAAACCACTCATGTTCAGTGTATTATCCAGGCCCAAAGTGTTCAGACAAAACACCTACATCGGGGAGAAAACACCATGCTCTGTTAAACTGGGCTGTCTTCTCAGATCCGCTGCTGAAAGCTTGACCTTTTTGTGGGTTGAATGGAAACCCCCACTCAACCCCAAACCTGAGAAGACGGCTGGGAACTGATAAGTAAACACCTCCACCAAAGGTCCGTGCCATCGTCGTGCCATCGTCGTGCCATCAGATTTTTTGTCCACCGGATAGACTGAGTGCAAGTTAGCGGGACCTAAAGGCTATTCCTTTAAACATGGCGGGTGGGGGGTTCCGGGGGATCCATGTTGATCTGCGAGAACATGCGGCATGTCGCACTTCAAACAATCTTGTCAGTCTCTTCTCGGAAGAGACCCGCGCCACGGACAAGACTCTACGGTGGCAAAAGGGCGCACTGCACCCGCGGCCGCAGGGTTCGCCGCGTCGGGCTCGCCGCGCCGCGCTCGCCGCGCCGCGCTCGTCGCGCTGCGTTCGGCGTTGCGCGCGGGCCGCGCGCGCTGAAAGCTAAGGCCGCCCACGCCTTCGGCGTTCAGAGAGCCCTGGGGCCGCTCACGCGCCGAAGGCTCACAGCTCGAAGGTCGCGGGAAGGTCCTTCAGCTGTAGACGCCGAACCTGGGCTAAGTCTACTCGCTGCCCCTGCGCACTGACATAAGCCATGGGTCACCCCATGTGTTGCAATGCACGCACAAACAGATTGCGACAGGCCCTGGGACCGTTCCACTGATGAACCCTGGCTGGCAGCGCCGCAAAAAGACATCCACTTCAACACATCCTTTAACCAACACCTCTTTTAACCAACACCAGGATGAGCCACACGAAAGCCACACTCACTCCGTCGCCCCAAGAACCAACTGCTTGGCGGTTCCATTCTTTGCTCGTCGCAGGCAACAAACAGGATGGCAACAAAAGACAATGTCAATCGAAGACTTTGCTGGGACATGAAGGCTTCTTAAAATTGGGACATATTGCTGTGATTCCCTTCTCCAGGCAGCTTGCTTGTCAACGAGTACCACCTTAACGCAATGCACACCATGGCTCGGACAATAGATTGTCGTCTCCAACACAAACACCTGGTGCAGGCTTCAAGTGCAACGCAATCCAGAGGTCCGGTCCCTTTTGTCTACCAACCATCTCAGCATCCCACCACTTCCCAAGCAATCTGAGTACCATTCACAGAAGAAGCAAGACAGAGAAAAAGGCAAGAGTAAAAGAGACGGAAAAAGAAAGAAAGACAAAAAGAAAGGGGGAAAGGGGAGAAAGCGAAAGAGCGACAGAGAGAAAGAAACAAATAAACAAATAAAGGAAAAGAAAGAAAGAAAGAAAGAAAGAAAGAAAGAAAGAAAGAAAGAACTAAAGAAAAAACAAAGAAAGAACGAAACAAAGAACGAAATAACGAAACAAAGTAAGAAAGAAAAAAGAAAGAAAGAATGAATTAACGAAACAAAGTAAAAAAGAAAGAAAGAAAAAAAGAAAGAAAGAAAGACAGAAAGGAAGGAAGGAAGGAAAGCAAGAAAGAAATAAAGAAAGAAAGAAAGAAGGAAGGAAGGAAAGAAAGAAAGAAAGAAAGAAAAAATGAAGAAACAAAACTTGGGGGGGGGGGGGGTTTGGGGGAGGGGGGTTTCGGGGGGGGGGGGGGCTGTTTCCGTCGTTCTTGAGGAGCTCATCGCATGACACCACGGCAGCTGCTCTGGCTCTCATGGAGGTGCCCCTCTTGCACGGCCAATGGCACGGCCGCTTTGAGCCATGGGCCTCAGACGGCGCGGCCTGCTTTCTTCAACTACTCACGCAAGCTCCTCTGGATGAGTGGATTGGCATGGACTCCGCAACTGCGCTTGGCGGGTGCCTGGGCTTCACATCAGATCTCATTGATGAGTACATTGGCTCATGTGTGTCTAGAAACGCGGCCAAGCGCTTCTTGGCTCCAATGTTCTGGTGCACACAGATGGCAGCAAGTGCTACAGAGCGGTGGGTGCTGATCAAACCAAAATGCAGGACTATGTGATTCACGCTTACAGAGGCGATGGCCCTGAATACGCTGCCAAGCGTCTGCACGAGCTTTCAGATGGCACAGTCTTTCAAGTGACTGGTGGAACTTGCAGTCTTGACGGCTGGTGGAAGACCGCGAAGACAGTTGTCCAGGACACCAACCGCACACTTCCTGCTGCAATGCATCGGAAGATCAGGCTGGCGCAGTGGCGAACGTGGGTGCGCGGGAGAGATAGGTGGGATGCGGCTGCAGAGGTAGTGCAAGAGTTGTTCATGCATTGACTGAGAAAACAATTGGGAGAGCGAGCGCAGTAGCCGTGGCCCTATCCAGATCGGAAAATGTGGGCCCACAAGCCGCCAGCTAAAATTCCAAAATTGTTTGGGGTCCAAATCGCAATAGCAGGGACTACATTTTCCGATCTTGGTGGTGCCGGGTGGCGAGCATTAGAGAAAGAGAGGAAGAGAGGAAGAGAGGAAGAGAGAAGGACGGAAGAGAGGAAGACAGAAGGACAGAAGCAGAAAAGGAGAGTCCCCCCCCAGGGTACCAAAATGCTACAACTTGTCTTGTTTGGCCTCCTCCTTGTAGGGTTGGTTTTAAAGAGAAACTTGCGGAAACCACCCATTTTAGGGGGAAGTTCCTCTACATAGAAAGGCAAAAAACAGAACACACACACCCGGTTGGTTCCTTCTTCAAGCCTTACCAAAAATAGGTAAACGGACGTGCGCCAAAACCACCCTCCAGTGGGTTCCTTCCAAGCGTTACCAAAAACTTCGAAGCCTCGAAATCCGCCCTTATCTGGGTCCTCCAGTAGAGAGGTTAGAATAAGGGTGCCCTTTTGTTCTGTCGCCTATTTGAGTAGGGGAACCCTCCCAACCAAAAAAGTGGGTGAGAAAGGGCACCTAGCTGGGGGACCTCGAAAAACTAATTCCACCCCTCCCTCGAGAAAACGCCAGAGCGCACCAGGAAGAAGCGGGTTCCTTCAAAATTTGAAACCTCGACATCCGCCCTAATCTAGCTCCGCCAGTAGAGAGGCTACACCAGGAAGACCACACCGAAAAACTCAAGCAACCTCGAAATCCGCCCCCAAATTCCACCCCTCCGAAACCGGGGACCTCCGGACCTCTCCCGGCCGATTCCGCCAGGAAGCACCAGGAAGAAGGGCACGTCCAGCGCCAGGAAGAAGTGCCACAGCGAGTGCCGCCAGATCCACTCCTCCTTGGTGCTGGAGCTCCTAGAGCCGCAAAGGCGAGGCCCGTGTCTTCCTTTAAAGCAACCTCGAAGGGTCCCCTTTCAAAACAAAGAAAGAAACAAAGAAACAAACAAACAAACAAACAAACAAACAAACAAACAAACAAACAAACAAACAAAGAAAGAAAGAAAGGAAGGAAGAAAGAAAGAAGGACACACAAGAATGCGTCCATGTGTCATAAATTCCCAACTACGGTGGCCCAACAAAAAGAAAGAGAGTTTAGGGAATAAAACAAACAACAACTTGGGAAACGCCAAAGGCTCACTTTCGGAACCTTCGAGGTGGAGTTGGTCGAAATATGGATCCTGGCTAAGCAAGGGATCCTTCGCCCGTTTTGCGTTGACCGAGCCGTAGCTGACGTAATGCCGCCCAGCCTTGAAGGCTTACAACCATAGGTGTCCTTTTAGGGGACATAGATTCTAGTTTACCTGGTAGATGAGAAAATAAAAAAGGTAAACCAGGAATCGAAACCCATCTATTTTTCTGTGGCAAAACCACCAAAAAAGGGACACCTATGCTACTGGCAACAAGCTGGTGCTCCCTACATCTGCCTCGCCCTCAGGTCAGTTCAACTGGTCTGAAGCATCTGCCGCTACTCCAAACGGAATCCGACACGCCCCGAACATGGGATAGCCACTAGCCAAACATAAGGCTGAGTGCGCAACACATGGCCCAGGGTGCGCAATCTTCTTTTTTAAAAAAATGCAGCTCGAGATGGTTTGCTGCAAACAAACAAAACAACACATGCAGCTCGAGAAAAATGAGTCAATCTTGTTAGTCTGTCGCTCCATCTCCCAATTTCTCCGACGGAGGAGCAAACTCGGAGAAAGAGATGAGCTCGTGCGAAAAAAGCTCTTTGCACAGGGTCTTCCTTGACCCGGCCTTCTGTCAGGCCACATAAGTTCCTTGCAAGCAAAAGGCGTCTTTGAGGGAACTGGTCAAAAACCAAAAGGAAACCAAAAGGAAACCAAAAAGGAAATCCACGCCCACACCTGGAGTAGGTGAGGAATCCAAAGAGCGGCACCGCATTGAGCGTCGACAGCAGCGGGAGCGATGGTAGGGCTTGGGCGTACCTCGGAGATCCGGGCGCCAGTTTTAACTAAAAGGGAACCTCTACAAGACGCCATCGTTTTTCAAGGAAAAACCACCAGGAAATTGATCAACAAATCGTTTCCATGGAAAGTTGCCTGACAAAAGCACCTGAGAAAAGCGCGCAATCTTTTCTGGGTTAGCCTGCAAAAGGTTGGGTTCAAGGGATTTTCGGAAGGAAAGCCACCAGTGGAATTTTGTTTGAGGTAACTTCAGGGTTTTCGAGCCATTTCCCTTTAAAGGAAACCTCTACAAGACGCGATCGTTTCTTAATGGAAACCGCCAGGAAACATTGATCAACCTTTGATTTGGGGAGATCCAGGCAGCCCCTGGTTTAATGGGGGCCCCGGAGTACAATTCTGGTTGGCTTTGATTGGGGGGTGTCTCGCCCTGTGGGGTGACCCAGCTGGATTTCCCCCGTCGGAGGGACCCAGCTCACTTCGATCTGCGAGTCCTTCGTGGGGCTCGTTTTTCTGGGCAGTTGATGTCCTTCTCCCGGACTCTCAGGGTGATGTAGTTCTCCCAAGTCACAAAAGGCCGATCTTCCGGCCTTTTCTGTTGCTAGGTATTTTGAGGTTAAGCTTAACTTCCAGCCGTTGCAGTAAACTAAGATCTTCCATTCTCAACATGCAAAGAAGCCTTTCGTCCATGATCCAGGAGTCATTGCTCGGAGCCCAGGGGGAAATGCACGAATCATGCTGTGAACGTAAGAACCATTGGCGTCGGCTTCTTAGGAGCATGTCTCTGTTAAGTGGGTTGTTCAGAATGGGGGGGATCCCTAATCAAGAATCGTAGCGGGACGCCACTACAAACAAAGACACCTCATCTCTAGGAGGTCAGAATAAGGGTACCGTTTCTTTTTTCTGTAGTCTATTTTCGTAGGGGAACCCTCGAACCAAAAAAGGTTGGTGAGAGGTCGGGCACCTAGCTGGGGGACCTAGATCTTGTTTTAAGCCTTAGGTATTTTGCCATCAATGCCGGCGAATTACTCCAGGCACCAGAGCCATCAGGAGAGCCGCTACCAGGACCATGCTGCTCGAGACCCGGGGAGTTTCTGAACCCAAGGCTGCCCAATGAATCGAAGGGCTAACCCCAGATATCTCAAGGAGCCCTGTTCAGAACATGCCGATTCCCATGGGAACCCCCGACCTGATAAACGAAAAGCTTCTTCCCATAGATAACCAGGGAAACCACTTCTATCTCGAAAACCTTCAGGTAAAATCCCTTACCTACTATCTCAACCGGAAGCAGCGGGGTTCTCCTGTCGAGTGATAAAATTTCAAGCTTGCGATGCGTCCAATTGGCTGGCCAGAAGTTTGGTACCCCCTACCCCCCAGATTCCCTTTTAAGATTGACCTCTTTTTTTGTTTGGTCAACTGGGCCGGGACCTCCTAATCCGAAAGCGTCTTCAACTGTCCCATGACGTCTGCCGAGCTGCATGTACAAGGCAAAAGCGATGGCGCACCAGCGATCGATGATGTGCCACGCCTCGAAAATGTCCGAAAAGTCTCTCTCTCTCTACCCTTCTTCCCACGTTGCCATGGCACCTGAGGGAGGGTACCTGCAAGATCAGATTTTGGACCAGGTCCCTGTCAGGTGCCATGTTGGTGGGAGAGTGATTCAGAGAACCGAATCAGCGGTTTGGTGGTGAACCGGGCTAACTACCACCCCACCCCCTCTACCCTCCACAAGAACCAGGGCTTCAAATCCAGTTCCCAACAACTAAGGGACACCTGACAATCTCTCTCTCTCTCTCTCTCTCTCTCTGAGAAGCAAAGACGCAAAAAGAAAACACATGGATGTGTATAAAGGTGCCTTGCATGTTTTTGAGAGTCCCTTTTTGCAGCTTGTTTTTTGTTCTTTCTTTTTTTTCTTCTGGGAAACCAAAAGGAAACCAAAAGGACAACCACTGGCTCTTGAGTGTCACCCTGCTTTGGCACATACCCACATGAGCCCCCGCCAATTTTGTGGGTGATGTGACTCTCCCCGCCCATCGTCCACCTGAAACCAACAATAGTCCACAAATGGCTGTGGGTCAAAACCCTGTACCCCTGGTAAAAATCAACATAGGTGGCAAATGGATGCTCATCCACCCCAAAATGGAGCCATAGGTTCTGCCCCATGGCCAAATAGGTTTGTCAGAAGCTCACGTGCACCAAGACGCCTCAAAAAATGTAGGTCCGGGCAACAGACATGTTCCTCGTTGCATCAGCAGCCAAAGAAAATGTGGCAGCCCTCTTCTCAGATGCCCAGTGGATTTCCATGGGAAAAAAGGGCACCCTTTTTGGTTGGTTGACTTTAAAGGGACGCCCTTCCCCAAAAAAAGGCAAAAAAGGCACCACTTCGTGTTCTTGCACAGCCCAGAGGGACAACACACGAAACCTGGAGCCACCGCAAAGCGACCCTAATGTGTCGTGTGCCAGGCCTAGCAAAGAAGTCCTGAAGAGCCCCGGAAAGCCACTGCTTAAACTCAATATGTTGAAGCAGCCATCTCTAAGCAGCCTCCTGTTGGACTACCTTTGCCCGAAGATCAGCTCTTCACATTCTGCCGCCCCGTCCCAAACCACCGAGTTCCCACCCAACAAAGCGGTCAGGTCTAGACTCGGCTGCTTTCTGCTCCCCTGCTAAAAGTTTAACTTTTAGTGGTTTAATCGAAAACCTACTGGTTAGCAAAAAGTTAAAGTCCTAACCTCCCTTGGCAAAATGCACCAAAGTAGAGGAATCTCCTTTCGTAGGCCCTTAAAACATCAGCCCTATCAAAAAGGGATCCCCATTTGGCGATGTTTAAAGCCACCCTTGACGTGGGGAAATCTGGGCGTGTAGTAAAACAAGGCACTCCCCAAACAGCGGCGTTCCCTGTTATGTCCCTTTAAAGTAGCCCATAGTAGCCCCAAAAAGGTACCGAGTCCACAAACAAGAAGACGCCTAGGTTAAAGCCCTTGTCGAAGGCGCTGAGCCAATGAAGAGGTAGTCGGCGCACAAAGAGGTGACCGTCACGACGACGGAGAAGCCAACGGTAGTCCAGTCGGCTTCCTTGGCGAATCGAGGCGAATCGTCTTTGCTTGCGATCGGTGCGATAGGTCCGTGAGATTGCATAGATACAGGATTTCCAGTAATTCCCGCCTAAGGGCCTACAATCATCACAGGACGTCCCCGCCTACAATCAGCACCGGCTCTGCTTAAAGTTGATTCCGTCGGGGCCAGGCAAACACAACTGCGCCGCCACCTTCCCTCTGCTCACTGCCCATTTTGGTGGAACCTGAGTGGACGGAACTCCAGGAGTTCTCCGAGCCCGGCAGACGGGCTGAACATCTGCCCCAAAGGCACCGAACCCAAAAAACCGCTCACCGCGAAAAACCACTTCTAGGTCCTCCAGTGGAGAGGTTAATTAAAACAGGGGCGCTATCTTTTTTTCTGTAGTCGATTTTAGTAGGGGGAACCCTCCCAACCAAAAAAGGGGTGAGAGGTCTTCAGGAGCGCCCCGCCTGCGCGGCAAAGATGGCCGGCGTCGCCAGCATGAGACAAGACAGCCCCACCTGCCGCGAGCTGAGCACTGGCTGGGATTGCGTTCTGCTCCCTGCTACAAGTGAATGACTTTTAGTGGTTTAATTCGGAAAACCAACATTAGTTGGCAAAAAGTCGTTCAGTCCTAACATCCCTTGGCAAAATGAATGCGCCCAAAGACTTGCTGGGCGCCGCCCAAAAAAAACTTGCGCCCTTTATGCCCAGCAGTTTACTGGGATGGGCATGTGTGGTCGCAGGGCCAGTTTTGCTTGGTTGTCCTCTGAGGCCTGAGAATCGTAGAGTGAACTTGCTAGAAGGCAACATGCAGCTCCACGTCTGCCTGCCAAGCTTTTCCCCTCGTGGGAAACGCTGAGCAACTCATGTCAAAAAGCCGAAACGCCTCACCATGCTCACAAAGCCAGGGAACATGCCGTAGCTCAACCCAGGGCAAAATGTCAGCTCATTCCCAATGTGAACCACGCTGTACTCAAGTTCTACACGCACGCGCTCGTGATTTATGGTCTGCAGCATTTTTTACGATGCGTTCGGTTTGAGATTGGACAGCGCTTGGCCTGCAACATGTGCAACGCCGAGATTGCTGCGTTGCTGACACGCGAAGGCACGTCTCTGATTCTGGAGACCCCAGGTCAGCCTCTTCAGAGTTGGCAACGCCACGCACGTGCCAAAGCGCTTTGCTTTTCCAGTCACAGCACATCGTCAATCGTGCGTGTCAACATAGGGGACACCCGGGAAAAAGAAACAAAGTTAACCCCCCCACCCCAGCCCACCCACCTCCCCAAACCCTCGCCCAAACCCGTCGCGCCAGCCAGTTCTGCTCCTCATGGCTCTGCGCATCCACCGACAGCAGCTTCTGCAGGAGCTGCTCAAAAGCCCAGCGCATGGCGGGCCAGCCGGCGTCGGGTTTCGCAGGAGCGCTTTCCGGCCCGGTCTGCACTCCCAAGTCCATTTGAGGACGAAAAAACATCCAACAAAAGGCAATTGTGCTTGAAAGCTGATGTCTTGATTTTGAGAGAGGGTGTGTGTTTTTGCAGGAGGCACCGTGCGAATGGCAGCCACGTGCACTCCCTGCGAAGCCCTGGTTGATTCCGGTTCACGTATACATTCATTGCAGTTGGGGGGGGCTGATCTGTTTCTTGGCCTCTGCGCGAGCGACCGAGGTACAAGGTCCCTGCATCCATCCTTTTCCAGGGCAATCTGTGCGTCGAAGCTTCCAAAAACGTGTTGCCTTGGCTTGGCGTGCGTGCCATGTGTTACTTCTGAGCACTGCTCGTGAATGCCAGACAGCAAGTACGATGTGGGGGTTGATTAATTTTCCCGACCCACAAATGACCATGGGCAACTTAATTGAAGCATTGCATCTTTTTCTCGTGGTCTTCCAGCCCATGGAGTCGTCCCACGTATCACAGACCTTTTGATCACCCCCCCCCCCGTCAAAACTGGGGACAAGCGACCCATGGATTGGATCGAAACTCACCCCTCTCGATCCCCTCAGTGCTTCAGTGACCCTGGAAAAAAAGAATTGGAGCCCTTTTTTGGGGCTTGAGGACCATTTTTGGTGGGGCAGCCACCTAAAAAAAAGGGGGAAAAAGGGAAAAGGATTTTGGTGCCACTGAACAACTGAGCCCCCCATGGCCCTCGAAGCCCCAAGAAGCCCAAAACCGCCGGGCCGAGGCTCCCGGCATCGCCACGTTGGAGGCCCCCGCCGCGGCCAAGGAGGCACGCACCGCTGCGCCTCGCGCCGCTTGGCCGCGCGCAGCGCCGCTCGGTGAAAATCGACGCGTCGGCGTATTTGGGTGGGTGACCCCTTTTGGTTCAACATCGAGGGGCTCCCCCTGGTTTCCTGGGTGGCATAACACCCCATCATGAGTGGAAACCCATCTATCTCTTCCCCCCCCGCCGAAGGACCTGCTTCAACCGCCGTGGCCAGTTGTTTTTTTGTCCGATGCTTTTTTGCCGAGAAAGTTCTACGCCATGTTCCAAGGAAGTTGTAAAAATCATGAATCCTTGCCACCCCCGCAATCCAAACCACCACCCAAGCTTTGATGCGCTATACGGCGACTCGCACTACATCACTTGGTCCCCTTCAGGGAAGTGGTGAGGAAGCCAGGTGAAATGTCCCACACGCAGACTTCTAACCATGCTACTGTGGACGAACTCCGCTTCGCACCACCTAAGAAGCCCTGGAATTCTGATTCCCCTCTAAATACCCACAAACGCTACGGTTTCTGGTTTCAGAGCGGCGCGAAATGGAGCTCCATCCGCCGGGGCAAATTTCACCTGGCCCCTCCACTTCCCTGACGTTACCCGGCTCGCCCCCTCGAAGGCCCGGCTCGCCCCCACCAACTCGCCCAACTCGAAGCCGCGAAGCCGCCTGCGAAGCGCTCCGCCGCGGGCCCCGGCTCCGTGGCCTGCAGCTCTGCGGCGGTGATCTCCGTCACCTGCGGGGCTGGGGCCGCCCGGAGCCGAGGGGGGGGGGGAAGCTGTGGGGGGGGCTGGGGGGAGGGCACTGCCCGGGAGGTATTTCTATTGGGATCTTCTCGACCCCTTGTAGGTTTCCCCTGTGTTGACGCCAAAACCAGTTGGCAGTGGGTCAAGCATTTGGGGTTTCCCCCCAAACCAGGTTGCCTGCTAAATGGGCACATGAGACCTGTACCCAAATGTCGCGAGGTGGGGGACGAGTCTAGTCTGGCAACCTCCTGCTTTAGGGTATTGTTTTTTTTCGGGCTCGTGGGTGCAAAATTGACGCTAGGTGTCCATGGCACGGAGGGGGAGGAGGGAAGGGGAGGAGGTGGGTCTTTTTCGTGGGGGGAGCCGTGCCACATGGAGACTTGGAGTTGATTTTGCGGCGGAACCCAAAAAGCCAGTGCCCTAAAAGAAGGAGGTTGCCAAAATAGACCCGAAGTGTCCATCATACGGGGGGGAGACACGACCAGTAGGGATTTGGACCCCAAAAATGGGTGGTTGTCCTTCTGGTTGCCCTTTCCGACCACCCAAAACGAGGCCCTCTCAAGAACAAACAGACCCATACGGTGCATCCCTTTGTTTCTGGTTTGTTTCAACGGAAAACGTCACATTTCTGGGGGCCAGATCCTGCAAAATGACGAGCCGCCCGGGATCGGTTTGAAGAATCATTTCGACGCAAGGCACATCGAGATGATGCCGCTTGAAGGCCTCTGCCGCAATGGTACCCTCCCTTCCACGTTGCCATGGCACCTCTGGGTACCTGGAAGACTGATTTCCTCAAGGGACCCCATGTCTGGTGCTGTTAGTTGGAGGGGGGGTACGTAGAGTTGCATCGTCGAGTGTCCTACCGATCCAGCGCCAAGCTTCTCTACCCAGAAAAGGCGCGACCCATGATTGCCGTCAAAGGAGCCCATCTTACCAAGTGACACCTCCATTTGCTCAAGCCCCCTGGACTGGATTTAAACAAAAAAAAATGTTTTTCCGGTAGTGATAGATTCCCTGTTAAACCAACACGAGAAAATGTGTTTTTTTTTTAATTATTTTATTAAAAAAAAAAAAAAAAAAAAAAAAAAACTTAACCAAATGGAAGGAAAGGACGTGCACTTTCAATCGACTTTACGAGTGATGGATCTACGGTGGACGCCCGCCATTTGGCAAGTAAACCAAGCATACGCCACAAAACCCGAGGGTAAGCCGGAAATCCGAGGGTCACCTTGTTCCCTTGCCGAACTTTTTGCTTCTGTCGCCAAGTGAGGGACCACCCAACAAAATGCAGCCATTGGCTTCACGAGTGAAAAACCCGAGAAAAATAAAAGAAATCAAAGTACCCCCCCCCCCCAAAAAAAAAAAAAAAGAAAAAAAACTGGCACCGTGTTTTTTTGTTCGGACTTCCCTTAAAAAACCCACGTTAAACCGGGGGGACAAAGTTTCCCAAAAAAAACTGGCACCGTTTGTTTCTTCTCCTGCCCTTTAAAGAAACCCACGTCAAACGGGGGGGGGGGGGCAAGGACCCAGGGCGAGCGGAGCCAGCCACCAAAAACCGCGGCGCCTCGCCTCCGCGCAGGCGAGGGCGCTGTTCAAGGCTTCCAGGCCCAGGCTCATGGCCTCGCTCCAAATCGCTCGCAGGGAGAGGGCAGCGGCGCGCCATCTCTCGTCTCGTCTCGTGTTGGGGTACCGCCCGGTTTTTTTTTTGGTGGGGGTACCAATTTGGTATAAAGGGCCACCAGGAATTAATTTCCCGGTGTTGGGGTGCCCAAATAAAAAAAAAGGCACACCAAAGGGAACTGCCATTTGGGTGGGGGTGCGGTGGTTAGTCAGCCAGAGAAGCCACTTGCCACGGGAACCAAGTCTCCTAAGCTCACGAACCACTTACCTGACGTACTCTGCCCCTTTAAGTACCTGTTTTTGGGGTACCCTTGTACAAATTGCAACCAAAGGAGGCTGCCATTTGGGCAGGTGTGTGTGTGTGTGTGTGTCTCTTTTTGGGTACCGAAAGGGGCAGAGTACGTCAGGAAAGTGGCTAGTCAGCCAGATTATAATAAGTGGGTTATAACCAGGCTTACTAACCTCTTCTCTTTTTGGGTACCCTTTTTTGGCGTACCCTAATATATAGAGCAACCAAAGGAAAACCACCACTGCCCGTTTTTGGGGTACCCCTTTGCAAAGGGCAACCAAAGAAACACTGAAGCCATTTCGGTGGGGGTGGGGAGTCTGTTTTGGGGTACCTGTGTAACTTATGCTGGTTGGCTTTCTGATTGCCTTTCTTTTGGCTTCCAACCACAAGGGGAATGAACACATGACCCCCTGCAACCCCTTCCCTATGCTTTCCTTTCTTCGAGAATCCCCCAATGTCCATTCCCTCATTTCCTGCTGAGCACCAGCAAGCTTCATCACGATCCCAGGGCAAACATCAACGCAACACCGAAGCCCTTTAAGCCCACTTGGGATCATCAAAGCCGGAAGCCTGCATGGCTCTTTGTAATTTTGCTTTTTTTTTTGGGGGTGACTGTTTTTTTTTGTTTTTTTTGTTTTTTTCGTGGGTTTTGAAGGGAACCGGATAAAACCGGAGCCATTTTTGGGGGAAACCCCAAAATACAAAGAAACACGTGGAGAGATACTGTGGATGGCTGTAAAATCCATGTCGCCCACGAAATGAAATCATGGTTGGAGCCATAACTGGTATTTACTGGGGAATCGACTAATTCCCGGGTTTCTTAGGTGGTGCAAAGCTGATGGTGTCCATCCACAGTACTCAGGCCCAGGTGCAAACAAATCTACCAAACGTGGAAAGCGCAGGAAGAGTGGCCGCAAGACGCACAAAGAAACCCGAGTCTTCGCCGGCAATGGAGCAAAGAAGCCCCGCGCTTCCAACTGTCAGGTGCCAAACAAGTGGATCAACTGTCAGGTGCCAAGCCAAACAAGCCTACGTCCTCCAGTAGAGAGGTTAGACTAAGGGTGGCATTTTTTTCTGTAGTCTATTTTAGTAGGGGCACCCTCCCCCAAAACAGGGCGAGAAAGGGCACTACTGGGGGACCTAGACTCAAATGGCCCCAACCCACAAAGCAGGTCATGATCAAAACCTGGTACACAAATGGTGAACCCAGAACCATGTAAGGAATTCAAACAACCGGATATCCGCAGCTAGTTAAAGGGCAAGGGGCTTGTCCCTAACCGGATCCTCCCGAATCTGTTTTGATTGAGGCTCAACTTGAACGTCCGACCTGCGGGGCTCCTCGGTGTCCAGAACGAACCAACCCGACGCCGGGGCTTTAGGGCGTCCGGCGTTCACGGCGTGCTCGGCGCAGGACGCCGCCTCCGGGTTTCGCCTCGCGAAGAAAAAAGCGTGCGGGGCCTCAGGGGGCTTTAGATTTCAAACAACGAAGCTACCCCCCAGATGAAGCTGGAGTAGGATCCCCCCCTCGCTTTTCATGGCTATATAGTGGCTGTATCTCCCATTAAACCAGTGGTTTGGGGGTAGTGGAGACCATCTGCCCGGTCTACAAGCTGTCCGGTTGCATTGAAATGGAGCCCCAAAAGGTCCGCTTCTCAAAAGGAGACTCCACAAGTTTGGCGGATGTTTCGGGGCTCCCACATTCATGTAGTACCACTTGCGAATCTCTTTGAAAGCTGATAGCTTTGAAGCGAATCGATTGCTAGCTCGAAGCAACTCTCTTTAGCACTCACAAGCACTGTCAAAGGGCACACGGTCCCCTATTTTGAGACACACCCATATATCCCCTTCAAACATCACCCCACCAAGGAAAACTCCCCTTTCATGGCACCACAAATTCCTGCCACCACACGGCAGAAATAGAAATAAATAAAAAGCCGGGCGGCCCATGACTCCTTCAAGTGGACCCGGACGAACCCTACGGCTTCAAAGCGCGAGACCAACCGCTTCTAGGTCCTGCAGATTTGAGAAGTTAGAACAGGGCTGTGGGAAATGGAACCCACTTCTGTGATACAAGAAAAAGGGCCTAACCCCAAAGACTAACTCCCCATATCAAGGGGGAGATCCCCTTGTATCACAGATAGTGGGGAAAAAAACCTTGATCCCACCACCCTGGGTTAGAATAAGTTGGCACCCACTGTTTTCTGTAGTCTAAATTTTAGTAGGGGAACCGAATCTCCCAACCCAAAACCAAAAAAAGGGCTGGGGGACCTAGGCTTCCGCCCCGGGCTTGGGCCCAGGCTTCGCCGCGGCACGGCACTGGGCCGCCACGTCCAGGGTGGCGTAACCCACCGCCCGCACCGCCTCAGACCGCAGACCGCCGCTTGCAGCCGCAAGGCGCCGCAAGAAGAAGCGGAGAAGCGGAGCGGCAAAGCGGAGCGGAACGCCGGCGAGTTGTTTCTTTTTATTTTCCGTGTGTTTTGCGATGTTTTCGAAACAACTTGATTTGGCATGTGGCCAAGTCTTCCCTTCTTCTTGGAACAACGAAGGATTTTGAGCGGGGCATTTTAAATTGACCGTTCTCTGCCCATGACCTTCCGTCAATGTTGGAAACATGCCCCTGCGCTTCCCCCGCATGAGACCCTGTAAGGCCATACAAATGTGCAATCGCCAGTCAAAGTTAGCAAGCTGTTCCATGATGGGAACAGCTTGTTTCCCGGGCCAATCCTCTCTGGCGTGCACCAGTCAAAACTTCTGGCGAAGCGCATGTGATTGAATTACCTCAGTTAGGTGGGGGTTCATGTCCACCAGCCACTTTGGAGGTGGGTCCCTGTGAAAAATCAGAATTCTAGGGGCACCTTCCATTTCCATTCTTTCCAGGGATCCTTCTTTCTTGAAAACCTCCGGAAATGCAGGAAAAACGACCGGGTTTTGGAAAGAACCATGGTTCAAAAAAAATGGGGAATCAACCCCTAGAATAATAGCCATGTTAAAATCATAAAAGCCATTCGCCATATATCACCCACCAGAATTGAGCAGTGCTCGAGACAAGCATCGAGCCGCTCTTCGGGCGAAAGCGCGTTGCTGACTCTCAAAAAAGTACCCGCCAAAGGGTCATGCTCATGAACCCTAAGAGTACACCTGGGAATCCCAATCTTTGGACCAGGACCAAGCTTGTCGGGCCAATGACCACCACACGGAAAGTTCTCTCAAGTGGCCCGTCAACGCCAAACCAAGAAATATGTTGCACAAAACGAGCCACACCAGCGGCGGGCCGGGCTTTTCCCCCCGCGCCTTCACCACCGTGAGGGTGTAGACGATCGCAGAGTGGGCCACCTGGGCCATAGACGTTGAAGCGATCGCAGCTGCTGACATCTTGGTTGACGTTGGGTTTGGGGAGCAAAAATTTATCAACTTTAGCAGCTAAGTGGATTTGGATTGAAACACAACTAAACCACAACAAGCAAAAAATGGAAAAATGTTTCCCAACAACAACCATGACATGGAGGTCTCGCCAGAAGACCTTCAGGTATCTCAGCAAGCCGGAGGTCTTCGAGCTGTTGAGGCTTCCTTATGTGGGAAATCCAGTTGCTTTGCTGCCCGAAGAAAGGAAACCAGCAAGGGATACACAGGATGACCAACGTTACATACCCAGACCTCCAGCCTCCAGGTCATGTTTTGGTCGTTCTTTTCAAGGGAATACCAGGGACAGATGCTGGATGACCGGAGGTCTCACAGCCACGTTCAGACGACTCAGCCGACCCTGACCCCAGATTGTTCGCCCCATATGGGTGTGGGTCAAAAATAGGTACCCCAAATAAATGGAACGCTGGTAAATGGTCCATATCCTGGTGCTTTAATTTTGACCCATACCCATGTTTTTGGTTTGGGCGCCCCACCGACTTGGTGAGGGAGTCGCGGCTGCCGCGCTCCTGACAGCACAGCGCACCGCTGGCTCGGCGAGAAGCAACTCGCAACTCGCGGATCGGATCCCCAGTCACCTCACCCCTGGGTGGCCGTCAGGGGTCAAATCATTTTGGCAGTTTCTGGGGGCTATCAAAGTCAGAAATGGGGGTTGTTTCCCTTTAACCCACCACTTAGGGGGTGACCTTGATGGTAAAATGATGAGGCCAGTGGATTGGACACATTTAATGGAGGCATAGGTCTCCTTTTGGGGGAAATAGATGGCCCTGATAGATGAGTAAACCACCTGGTAAACCAGGAATTGCCATCTATTATGTTGCCAAAACAACCAAAAAGGACACCTATGCTCGGAGGTCTTCCGAAATGGTTCCCCCCTTTACCCCCAACAAACCAGGGCCTAAAGATCCCCCCGACTTCCGCCGCCTGATCTCTTCGTGCCGCCTCCGCCGCCTCCGCCGCCTGTTGAAGGCTCAGTGGTTTTTTTTTTTTGTTTCTGGTGTGGCGCAGGTAAGGCGCCCATGCTTCTAGGGGACACTTCCCCATTCTTGCGGATCTTCAGAAAACAAAAGCCAGCCATGCAGGCGCAGGGAGTAGGGTCTTCTAGGGGACACTTCCATTTCCATTCTTTCCAGGGATCCGAATCTTTCCAGAAACCCATCAGAACCCCAGGGGAAACGGCCGGTTATTGAAAAGGGTTGAAAAGAATGGACAAGGAATCAACCCAGAAGGCAAGTCACCCATGCTCGTGCTGCTCCGCCACCTCTCATTTGGGGGATCTTCTCGAAACCTATTTGTGGGCTTCCGCTCTTTTGACACACAACCCTTTGGCTGTGGGTCAAAAACTGGGTAACCCCGAAATGGTTTGTTCTGGCCAACGGAAACATGGACGGTTTGATTTTGACCCCATTCCCATTTACCCTCTACCCTACTCAACCCCACCCCAACCCCAACCCCACCCCAACCCCACCCCAAACCCACCCCAACCCCACCCCAACCCCACCCCAACCCCACCCCAACGCCACCCCAACCCCACCCCAACGCCACCAACCCTCACCACGGTCTACTAAAAGAAGCACTATGACATGACATCTGCATCCCCCACTCCCCTAATACAGTGGGCCTGGGAAGAAGGGTTCAACATTGTAGCTGCGGAGAGGGGTTCGCACGCTATGAGCGGTGCCAGAGAATCAGTGTCCACATCCCACGTGGCGGAACTTGCAATATGGCTGTGGCTCAAAATTAAACAGGAGGGGCAAACCGCAGGTGTTTGTCCATGTTTCCCCTTACCAGGGCAACCCATTTTGGCTCGCTTCCTGAGTTGATTGGCCAAAGGGGCCAAAGAGAGTCCAAACTTGTTGTTTACCACCAAAATGGTCCAATCCCAAAAAGTCTCTAAAGTCCACGAACTCAGGGAGTGAGCATTGGTACCTTCCGGTTTTCCGCCACCGCGGCCACATTTCAGCGCTTCCACTACCCCTTCCGCCCGCCTGGTGCGCGAACTCCGCCGCCGTCTTGGCGTACCGCGACGCCTCCTCTGCGGCCTGTCGCGGAGAAAAGATGAGCCGATGAGCGTCCCCTGTCGGCTGACATTTGGCTGGCCCCGCTTCTCGTCCCCACACTAGCAATAGAGCACAAATGGGCGTGTCTTTCTCTTGCGTCCCCTCCGACATGGCTTCGGCTGTCCTGTTGGTCGCTCTCTAAAACCACCAAAAAAGGGGGGTTACTTGGTTGACGTTGGGTTTGGGGAGCATTTTTTTTTTGCAGTTTAGTGGTTGGATTTCAACCACTAAACCACAATAAGCAAAAATGTAAAATCCGTTTCCCAACAACAACCATGATAGAGGGGAATCCAGCGGATACATCACCTTTGAACATGGGCATGGGTGTCCTTTACTTGGTTGACGTTGGAAGGGGAGCAAAAATATTTCTCATTTCTAGCAGTTCACAACAACAACCATGGTTACCCGGCCACTCTCCAGGGACCTGAAAAGCTGATGCAAGCGCCAACACTTTCGAACACAGGCGCCGCTGAGAACCTGGCTATGCGGGAGCAAGGAATAATCCACGGTAAAGGAATACCCTGAAAAAAAGAAACACGCAAATGTTCAGGCCAGTTGCTCACATTCTCTAAGGGTTGTTGCATTACACCCTGGGATTACACCCTTGGAAATGGCCAAACATGGTCCAAAATAGCATGGTTTTATCCCGGAAATATGCCTAAACGGGGTCATTTCCCAGTGGGCGTAATCCCGGGACGTAATACAAAAACGTTTAAATATTCAAATGCACGTCGACGACGACAAAAAGTGAGAACCCAAGTCGAAGGCGACTGCCTCGCCTTGCTGGCCTTCTCCAGAAGGGTTGCATTGTCCTCCCGCGATGAAGACTCAAAGCGCCAGAGGGCACGCAAATACATTTGAGTCACAATCAAAACCGAGTACCAGTAAATAATGGTATTAAAATGGTCCAGAACCATGTAAAGAATTTAGAAGGCGGCCGCAGCTATTTATGGTTGGGATTATCCCTTACTAACCTTCATCTACCCGGCTTTGATTGTGGCTCATTTTGAGTGGAGCTGGTTGGAACACTGGCTATCCTCTGTGTGTTTGTGCTTGTTTTTTGTGTCAAGTAGGAGGTTTGTAAAATAAAAATGGAAAACCGGCCATCCCCCTTTGGCTTCCTTTTGGGAAATTGCTCAAGTAACATGACCATCGAGTGAGCCGTGAGAAAGAAAAGACTTTGCGCTTGGCCCGGGGTCTTGTCTTTCTTCGCAGATCCACAGTTATGAAGCAAGCCATGCTTGGTCTCAAAATGTGGTGCAACCGCAGAGTGGATGGTTGTCCTTTTGACTTTCTTTGAATCCCCGAAAACCTTGGCGTGGTAGAAAATAAAAAAGGGCTCTTTGTAGCCCCGCGCGAAAAATGTACAGAATCCAGCAACCAAAATACATGATCCAACGCTATAAGGCACCCCTGCTCTTCCAACTTGGTTTCAGCCACAAATGTTTCAGGCTGGAAGCAATTGCACGCTGCGGGCAACAACCACTCCAAACGGCAGTGACGACCAGGTATCTGTCTGCCAGCTCACAATGTTCCATCCGTGGTCGCTTGTGTCTGTGTGAACCGCCCTCAAGTCAGGGGCATCTGACAGAACTGTGTACTCATGTCAAGAACAAATGGCTTAAGCACACGTTCCATGGTCAGATCATGGTCACAGTTGCCTCAAGAGGGCCCCCTACAATGATCCCCAATCCCCAAGTGGTTAATGACCATCTGTACCAACGAGTTCCCTTTCCATGCTTTTCAACCCTCAAGTTTGCAAAAACGGATGTTGTCCCTGGTGGTTGGGGTCTAGAAAGGTTCGGACCCTGAAAATGGACTAGAGCCATTAGAGTTAGGCCCAGTTATAGCATGTACATTCTATTATTTGCTTCAATTTGAGTCACTGGTTTAGTGCAAAAGTCTACCCCTAAGTCTACCCCAAGTCTTGTAAAACCGGGGTAGCTCAATACAATTCTTCGGACCATCATAAACCCTTGGCCCATTAGATTATAGAATGTACATTTTATTGTTTGCTTCAATTTGAGTAACTGGCAAAATGCAAAAGTCTACTCCTAAGTCTACCCCAAGCTTCGCATGGCGGTCGAAGCAACCAGGCCTTGTCCTGACTGCCTCCTTTGGCCTCGCGGTCCTGCACAAATCTCGCGGTCACTCGTGGGTGACAAACCGTGCTCAACGCGGAACCCAAAACGTAGGCCTCGAACGGAGTGTCTCCTTCAAAGCCTTTTATTTTATTTTACTTGTTCATGTTCTTTTTTTTTGGGGAGGGGGGTTCAGAGGGAAAAAACATTGTTGCGGCAACTAGAGGTACGTGCTATAGGCTTTTCTAGACCATCCATTTGTCCAATGACGGAGGCTTCCTTTCTTAACCACCGAAAACGGGGTACTATCAAAACAAGACACACCCGTATCCTTTTGGAATTCATTGGGGAGGTAGCAGGGGCTGCCTGGAGTTCCCAAATGAAAAGAGGCAATTGACTGGTGGTGTCCGCTGAAATCGCCACTTTTGGAGGTTCCAAAAAATTGAATTGAGGAATTTCTGAAATGCAGTCTTCTTCAAAGCCCATTCTGGGGTTCGAGGTAAAAATGTGTTGAGATGGCCAAACCACAAACCCCAAACTTACAGTGACAATTAATTTGCAGGAATCTCTTTATTGTTGCTGATAAGATATTGGACCAAGAGATACAAGTAAAAGAGAAGAGATTCCTTCATATCTTCACGAAATCCTTTCTTTTGTATTTGCTATCATTTTAATATTTATTGCAAGGAATGATAGCAAAGGAAAGGAATGAAGAGGAAAGGAAAGGATTGAGTCGTGGGTGGGTGGATGAAGAGACTAGGCCCTGACTAGGCAAAGAGAAAAGACTCCTCGCTCTTCATCATGTGTGCTCACCCATTGACAAGTTACCGCGAGCGAAGGCAGCGGGGAAATGGGTGAGTGGACAAGGAAGAAACCAAATGAAAAGACAAATAAAAATATAACCAATATGAATATTCCGAATGAAAGACAAATAAAAAGATGAAGAGATAGAAAGTAAATGGTGAATGGGTCTCTTCTCTTCCCATCACCAGCTTTTTGCTTTCATAATCTCATATCCACATCCTAAAGTAATTTGTAGTGATAGGATGTGGAAGGGAATAGAGAGTGAAAGAGATGAAAGATGGGGAAGCTCCTCTCTCTCACTTCAGCTAGAAGGAATGGAAAGAGAAGGGAGAAAAGATGAATGAAGATAAAAGATACCAAAAGCAAAAAGACAAGGAATATATAATAAAAAAATAATAGAATACTATATGTCTAGATGTTTAATGATTCACTTTTTACTTCGCTCTTCATTTCATAGACTTTGTCATTAGAAGATATCAACTATTGGTAAAGTAGAAAAAGGAAAAACAACTAAATATTAGCAACCAACTAAAAATACAAACATAATAAAATAAAGTCTCAGAATTCAATTCACTCTGTTCGTGAATGCAGCGGATTGGACTGGTCTCGAAGCCGGAAGGTACAAGACATGAAAAAACTCAGCCCCAGATGCAACCAGTATATTGGTGAGGGCTGAGAAGCTCGCTTCCTGAGTTGATTGGCCAAAAAAAGTCCAAACTTTTTGTTTACCAGTGTCTTCCCAAAAAGTACAAAGTCCATGAACTCAGGGAGTGAGGAAGAGAGGGAATAGATGACATCTCCTTCTTTCCATTTCATTCACTATTTCATGTTGGTTTGATGTCTATTCCCTTCGCTTTCACTATCTCTTTTCCAAGAGATCAGCGGTGAGAAGCTATCCAGCCAATAGGCAGGTGTCTTTTAGAGGCACCAACTGTTGGGTGGTAACGCATTCTGACGGGTGTTGACATATATGGGAGGAGAGGGATTGAGGTGGTTTGTTCCATTTGCTATCACCTGCCTTCATCAGGCCTCCACCCTAATCCCTGCTTTTGCATGGCTGGTCTGTTTTCTGAAGATCCGCGGATGGTCAGGGGAGTTGCTAAAGTTATGGCTCCGCTGGACGGGATATGCAGCGACATAAAGCCACAACAGAACTGACTCCCCGAGTTCCTGGACTTTAGAGACTTTTTTGGGAAGACAAATTTCAGTGGTAAAAACAAAGTTTGGCTACTTTTTGTTGGTCCATCCACTTAGGCAGAGAGATGGAAAGGTACAGGCACAGGCATCCCGATTTCTGAGTGCCGGTCGTCAGATCCAACAGCACCGCTAGGCATCTCGTGCATGCTGCGGGAGCAACACGTATGGCAGCAAAACCATCTTGCCTTGCCAGCGTTGTGTGTGCGGCTTTTTTGTGCTCGTCATGGCTGCGTGAGGCCCACGGTGTCCCCTAAAAACCATCTCCCCTACCAACAAAAGACGCGCCTGAAAACGGCCAAACAGGAGACGCTTGAAGCTACCAACAAGAGAAACATGCGGACCATGCTGGGTTGCTATTGAGCCCTCTGCAAAAAGTTTCACTTGTTGTGGGTCCAATTCGGAAATTCCACTGTTTTCCAAACAGTTGGAGTCCAAAGATCCGGTACCAAGTAGCCATACTTTGCAGGGAGCTGGCACTTTCTCTGACCTTCCGGAAGGTGATATTCTACTAAAGGCTCGGGAAAACTCATTCCAGCACTCGCAAATGACGGGGTCGGCCAAAACCTGTTGGCTTTTGGTTGTGCTGAGATGGTTAAGCCGAGCTCAAAAGGCCTCATTGTAACCCTGGTGTGGCTCAAAATGAAAGAGCTGGGGAATGCAGGTGTTGCGATGTGTTCCATTTACCAGGGCAACCCATTCAAGTTCTGGGTGCCACTTTTTGAGCCACAGCCATATCCCAAAACAATAGAATAAATATATACCCTCCCACCAACTAACCGCTAGTTTGAGGGAGGGCCGCAGTTACTTCGAGTCAACCAAAGCGGCGCCTTTTTTGGGGGCCCAAGTGGCCAAGTGCCCAACGGAGGTGTCTGATCCAGTCGAGTCGACTCCCAAGAATCGCCTTCTCTTCGCCCCGTGTCTCTTCCTCCTTGCTTTCCTCCTCCTGACATTGCCATGCAAATGGATCTGTGAAAACGGTGGGAATTCTTGACTCCAAATTACTGCTGGGTGTGATGTCGCTTGAAGCCGCCATTCTGAAGATGTCTACTTTGATATACCCAGTGCAATGCAAGGTGACAACACACTCTTGTGAAGGGGGCAAACTAGGAATCCCATGGGGCTGTGGGGACTGTCATGCACCCAAAATGCTCTCTGATTGGCCTCTTGCTTTTGCTTGCAGCGATGATAGAGGCACGGAGGAATTCTGCAACGTTTGACGTTTTCGCCGTCGTCATGATTGAGCTTGCAATAGCGCTCCTCGGGCGCAGCCCACAGGCAGCGACCGCCGCCTTCTTGTCGCGGTGATCAACGCAGCGCGACATTGCTGCTTTGTCCCGCAAATGCCGGACACCGCACGTTCTGGCTCCTGTAGGGTTTCGCGGTTGTGTCTTAGGGCAAGCGTGATATGGCGTCATGAGCGACCTAGGACCGCCATCTTTCGCAGCGCAGTCGTGCCTTCTGAACCTTTGCGCGCCTTCCAACTTGCGGAGTGACTGCGCTCTAGGCTCCGCCAGTTGCCAGTGGCAGACCGCTGTCGCGTTGATCGCGGCACCCAACTCACGGGCAGTGCTCCTTCTTGTTTCGGCCAGTAGAGTTTCGCATTCATTCATGTTCATGTCGAACCTTTGCTGCATGCCGATTAGGGAGAAATACTAGGGCCAACCCCCCAGGCAAATGGTCTAAGATCGTCTAAGAACCGCTTAGGAACACTTCCTGCGGGTGCAGGAAAATGGGAGGGCGGGGGAGAGGTTTTTTCAGCTTGTGGGCCCCGATTGGAACGGGAAGATGATATCCATCCCGTGGCGATCTCAGGGATTGTCCCGACATGAAAGCCCCAACATCTCCTTCTAGTATCGCTGATCGTGCCACGCTACGTTTTCAAGGGCAACAGCCTGGATTCCCTCTATTTCCCATATGGCCATGGGTCAAAATCCCGTACCCCCTATGAACATCCCAATCCCCACCAAAATCGACTAAAATGGGTGGTGCACCCACCCCAAAATGGGATCCCATTGGTTTTGACCCACAGCCACATAAACATCAAGGCAGCTCCCGATAAAAATTCGGCCGTAAAACGCAGGGGATCCCAATTGCGTTAGACTCCCCACAATCTGGCGGCTTCGTTGGTGTCCAATCTGCTCAACCAATTGCCCAAATCCCAATCCTCCGCATCCTCGCGTTTATCCCGCTTTTCCTGAGCAAGGGGCGCGAGCACTCGTATCCAATAAATGGCACCCTCAAACAAACAAAGAAAGCAAGACAAACAAAGAAAGGACGCCCAAATGGATCACAAAGCAACCATAGACAAAACAAACAAATTTTGACCAAACCTTATATGCTCGACCAAAGCAAAGAAATCAAGCGCTTGAAAGCTAGTCATTCTCAAAGCCTGGCACGAGAATTGATCTACCCCCTTCCATGCAAAGGATTCAGAGGCTGGCCGCCCTCATATATGATCGTGTATATCCACTAACCTTCACATACCCACATCTCGATTGTGGCGTTTTCGCGGCATTTCCCGGCTCGAACCCCCCAGCCAAAGACACAACACATCCAAACACGATATGAGCCGTGGATTCGCCCAAAGAGATCCAGGGAGGTCTCCTGACCACAAAAACTGGCAAGGACTATGAAATTTAATAAGGAGCCCGAAATGGTGGACATCAGAACTCCCTGGGGATTTATGCCCAATCCACGGGGGTCATTCTTTTGACGCTTTCTGGGGGGTGATCAAAGTCAGAAACTGGAATCGGTGGTTTCCCTTTAACCGCCACTTCTTGGTTGACGTTGGAAGGGGAGCAAAGATGTTTAATTTTTAGTAGTTAAGTGGTTGGTTTCACTAAGCAACAAATCTAAAATGTTCCCAACAACAACTATGACTTTTGGGGGGTGACTCTGATCATGGTCTCAGTTGTTCAGTGACCCTGGAAAAAAAGAGAGAATTGGAACCCTTTTTGGGGCTTGGACCATTTTTAGTGGGGCAGCCACCCAAAAAAAGGAAGGAAAAAGGGTGCCACTGAACAACTGAGTGGTTAAAAAAAATGAGCCCAGGTCCAACTCTAGGTCCTCCAGTAGAGAGGTTAGAATAAGGGTACCAACTTTTTTCTGTAGTCTATTTTAGTAGGGGAACCCTCCCCCCAAAAAGGGTAAAAGGGCACTACTGGGGGACCTAGAACTCTTCCAAGTTCATCGCCACATCTCGGGCCCAGCGAGTTCTGCCAACAGCGAGTTCTCCCGCCTTCCGCGGCACCTTCTCGGGCGTCGGCTCCTGCGGTTTCGGGTTTCGGCGCGGTTTGGGCGCGGTTGCGCGACTTCGGGGGTGGCGGTGTCCAGAGTCTCAGTTCAGTGACCCGGGTGATATCCCCAGGGGCCTGCGACCTGAATGGCCAGTGAGGGGTGGGGGTGCCATGAACAGACACTCAGTTGTTCAGTGACCCTGGAAAAAAAAGAATTGGAACCCTTGTTGGGGCGGGAGGACCATTTTTAGTGGGGCAGCCACCCAAAAACAAGTTGGAAACAAGAAAAAGGGTGCCACTGAAGAACTGAGGAGTGGGCCCCTGGAGCTCGGTGGGGGGGGGGGAAATTCCTCACGTTTGACAAGTTGTCCGCCGATAAGTAGAAGTGGGCATGGGTTGTGGGCCAGTTGTGGGGGATGAAATCCATTTACCTCATGATCATAGGCCGATGATGTGTCTAATCTGACCTCACATCCCCGCTAAAAGTCCAACTTTTAGTGGGTTAAATGGAAATCTCCACTAGACACAAAAAAGCTAAAAAGCTAAAAAGCTAAGGGGATGGCTGGGGACCGCTGAGTAATGCTTCTAATGGTGTCCTTGATGTCCAAAATTTGATATTCTTATCCTCAAACTGGCGCCCCAGCCCAGTCCTCGTCGCTTTCGCAAGTGGCATTGCCACGTCGGTCCTCGCGATTTGGTCAGCATGATTCTGCAAATTTTACGCTGTGTCCAAAACCTGAAATAAGGGATCCCCATGTGAAGGATCTTTCATGGCTTTGGCTCGTTTTAGCCCCAGGTGAGCTCTCCATAAATCATTCAAATGATTGGATCAAGGCTCTCAAGACATGGCCACAAACCTTGTGGGTCTGAGGGTGTGATAAGTAGGGAATGAGGGAATGAACCCAAAAGTCCCCTTAAAGGAAACCACAAGGGATGGTTTACAGGGCTCATTCCGTTTCTCGTTCCCTGCCTATCGCACCAGCAAGATGCCAACCTGCTACTCTTTCCAATGGAAGCGGAGAGAGTGTTGCCAGGCTACCTGCCAGAATCATCCAAAGGCCTCCTGTCCACTGAAATGATGGTCGGAAAAGGGGCAAGCTCTTTTGACGCTGGCATTCACAGGCACGTCAGGCGACTCGTAGACTATTAGAGCTGCTCAGGTGGTTGCGTTAAATTGAAGGCTTCATAGAATTCGGGACCCATCAAAATGCTCCTTCCGCCAAGATGGCAGTGAGCCCTGATGAACCCCCTCCATTGAGGCAGGCAGCAGAGCCCTTGCAAGCTGGGCGGCGGCCAGCTTTGTTCCAAGGGCAAAGAATGAAAGGCAACCCTCCTGTCCATGGAACCCACCAGATGTCTTCCACCCAACGTTGAACGGGCCGATTCGCCTTGGGGCCATCCGATCGCCGCTGCTCCATGATCTTCTCGTAGGCGTTGGTCAGCTCCTGCGCTCCAACGTTCGGCGGGCGCTGGCCCCTTACTTGGTCGGGCGCTGGCCCCTTACTTGGTCGACGCTGGAAAGGGGGGGAAAATTTAATTTTTAGCAGTTAAGTGGTTGGATTTCCAACTAAACCACGATAAGCAAAAATGTAAAATGTTTCCCAACAACAACCATGCTCGGACCTTGTGAAACCAAAATGTGGAAAGGGGTCGGGGTCCGGGGTGGGATGAGGTGTTGAGGCGGGGTGGGGCGGGGTGGGTGGGCTGTGGACCTTTGTCAGCTTCTCTCTTGGTGGTTTGGAGTTGGTGGTTTCCCATTTACCTTCTAGCCCTCAAAAAGCGGTCAACCATGCCGTTTGCATCTTTTGATTTCGAATATGAGGGGCAGAACGTTGCTTCTCGTCAAGTCTAGCCCTCCACCTGGTGGAATTTCGCTTGGTTTCATTCGGAGCTTCCCAGTTGCCCTCCAGAAGGTGACCATGGGGCAATACCCTCTCTCTGTGCCAAAGTGGGATTCCCATCCCCACTTTTGTCGCTTCAAAGGAAAGTGGCCTTGGTATCGCAGAGAGTGGCAAAAACCATGCAGACATGACCCGAGCCGACTCGAAGCGAAACCAAAGGGAGGGAGTTCACAGAACAGTGGAGGTTGAATCGCCACCTTGGTCGAAACCCATTGAAGTTTGGTTCTGCAAACTTGATGATTCAAGCTTTGTATCGCCAGGTAAAACCCCCATGCAGCCACAGCTAGGCTCGTCCTTAAGTAGTGAAAAAGAGACTGCTCAGCTTGGCGAATCGTCCCTACCTTAAATGGAGGGATCAAATTCCATGCTTAATGGCAAACTATTAAAATTCACCAACCAAAAAAATCAGGGACCCAGAAAGGAACTTCACTTTGGTTGACGGCGCAAACCCCCCAGTGACGTTGCTTTGATTGCACAGACTTGTTTCTGATCTTGCCCACAAAACAAAAATGGAGCTGGAAGTGAGATTCCAAGGGTCACCCAATGCAAGTATCTAAGGCGGGACGGTGAATCTAGTATTTAGGAGACATGCAAAACTGGGTATTGACTGGATGAGGTTAAGTTTGGTTCAGGACAGGTTTAGGGTGGGGTTAGCTTTGATTTGGGAGAAGGATTGTGCTGACGTGAACCATGACAACCCGCTCACCTGTAGCCAGGAATATCTGGACTAATCTCGAAGTTGTGGCAACAAACATGCTTGGCTTCTGCTTTGCCTTTAAAACCAGCCAAAAGGGGGTTCCCAAAAACAAGGACATCCACAAAAAAGGGTCCTGTGATCTGTCTGTTGGTTTCCCTCGAGTCCGCCTTTGGAGGGCAATCTCGTCAGTTTCCCTGGAGTCGTCAAGTAGCCAATTTCGGGTTGCTTTTGCGCAGGGACTACACCCGAACTCCCCGAAATTGTCCGTGGAAACAAATTATGGGCGTGATGCCCCCTCGAGGGTGTAATCCACGTGTAGAAAAAATGTTGGAATTTTCACAATGAGTGCGCAGAGTGACCTGGAAAACAGAATAAGGTGCGTGAGGGCTGCTATCATTCCGTGACAGAGATTCTCCTATTTGACTGGCCCCCGCAACTTGCGCAACACGCGTGGATTTCCCATGCCTTGCAAAATGTGGAGAAGTGAAACCTGCATGCTGGGGCATGTTGTCTATAGTTGTCCCAATTGGAAATGAGAAAGCCCGTTCCTTTCCTTTCGGTGAGCCTCCTCCGTGCGCACGGTCAGCCATGTTTCAAGGGTTTCGGGGGGGGGGAGGTAACCCTTGTACCAATCTGTGCACATGTCCATCTGTATCATGGGTGAAAATTCAACCACTAGGGGACCGCAGGTTTTAGTGCATGTGTCCATTCACAGGGCTCCATTTTGGGTACCTTTATTCTTTTTTTGACCCGCAGCCTTACCCCAAATGCGCCCGGCCCCCGCGCCCCTTTTGTCAAGCCTCCCGGCCTGAAAGTCTTCTTTGTCCCCTCCCTTGTCCGGATGACACTGCATGGCGATCAGCTTGTAGGCCTCCCCAGAGCCAACCGCCCGAACTTCACGGCCCATTCTTTGAGAACCGGTCAAGGGAAATCCCAACTCTTTTCGGGGCGTCGTTTGGCATTGGGCGGGCAAGGAAAATCCCCTTTCAGGAGAAATAGATGGATGAAGTCCTCCTTTTTTCGCATCTGCAAGCATCCGAAGTTCACACTAGCGTTCGACATCACTTGCACTATTGGCATCACCTTCCTGGGCTACGGAGAAGGCAAAATGCAACGTGCAAATTCTGAATATGAAGAATCCCCGGCAATAACAAACAAAACGGTCGGGGATAGAAAGCGCATGTCCTGACATTTGGAATCCGCCAGTAAAGAACCATGGCAAGCTCGTTTTAACCCACTTCCCCCCCTTTTTTGGTGGAATCCCTAGAACCACCAAAAAAAAAACGAAAAAATCGGCGGTATCCATCGAAGACCTCGCCTTCTTGATCTCTGCATCCGTCGCACTGGAGGACACCCCCAGGATCGCATACGCCGAGTCCTCGCGCTCGACTCCAGGTGTGAACATGGATTCGAAGGCTCACGGCTCGGCGGTGGCTCGACGTGTTTGCTCCAAGCTTCCACAACTGGACAAAAGACATGTTTACCCCTTGGTTCCAAAGACATGTGCCAAAAGACATGCGGTCCAAAAGACGTAAAAGCTCTTGATGCTTTAAGATGCTTTTTGAAAAAAGGGGCTTTCAAAAGCACGAATGCAAAGCCATGGCGAAGACTTAGCACCCAAAGCTTGCTTGCTCCACTGGCAATCCAAGCATGGATTCGGTTTGTATCCGCCTCATGGAGACGCGCAATCTCGTCCACGATCTCACTCTTGAAGCACATCTGCCTCGACTCGTGCACTCGTGGCATCCATACAAATGGCCGTGGCTCAAAAAACCGGCACCAAAATGGAACCCTGCTAAGTGGAAACATGGACCAAAACCTGCGTAACCCCTCCTGTTTATTTTTGAGCCACACCCAAATAAGTACCACAAAGGGCAGGACTCGAGCGAATCGATCGGAAGGGTTGGACATGTGGTTTGTGGTCAGGGGACGTGTCCGACCCCTGTGCTTGGGTGCTGTTGAAGGGCTCGGAGCACCCCTGCGCAATGTGTGCCTGTGTCTGTGTGTGTGTGTGCCTGTGCGTGTCTCGCCCGCTCGCATGTGCGCATTACAGCGACTGGCATGGGGTTCGCGGGCCTCGCAGGAAGCCGTAGCCCAGCTTCGTGCTTCTTGCTCCCCAGCGTTGCTGTTGCGGGCAGCGATGTTGCGAATTGGGGTCATGATCCTTCAAACTCCGCCTGACCTGACTGCTTTTCCGAACTCAGAACGGCTGACACCTGCAAGCAGCGTGATATTTTCTGCGGCCAACCCCTTGAGGACGTCACTTTGACGGTAGAGCGGTTTGTCAGGCTGTCTCAAGCGAATCTCGATATCGACTCAGTGCCGGTGTTCAATGGTCAAAACTCAAAACACTGTAATTCCGTCACCAGTAAAACTGTTTGTAATAAGTCAGCAAAGGACAATAATGTGTGCAGCATCCGAAAGCAACCCAGTTGTTCGAACTCATTTAGGGTGACCCGCCAACGCTATGAAGGGTACCTCAACCCCCCCACCCCGGCATGTTGCAATTAAACTGTCTTTTATGATTTATGACGAATTGAGATTGCTTGGACAGGGAAAATAGTATCTGATGAAAGGGAGCATTTATCAATTTATGCGGGAGAATGCACGAAAAGCGGCTGGCCAGAATGGACATTTTGCAATTCAAAGACACGTCAACACAAACATCCACGCGCACACACACACACACACACACACACACACACACACACACACACACACACACACACACACACACACACACACACACACACACACACACACACACACACACACACACACACACACACACACACACACACACACACACACACACACACCCTCAGGAATTGAATTTGCACACTCTTGGTTTCCCTTTCAAAACATCCAAGCAAACCTTCCCACTTGCACCTTGATATGAATGTCAACTGATTTGTTGGTGGATGTTACTCACATGGAGACTTAAACCTTCTTGCACTCCAGTGGCCAAACAATGGAGGCCAGCTCCCTCCCTCTCTCCCTCCCTCCCTCCCTCCCTCCCGCCCGCCCGCCCGCCCTCCCGCCCGCCCGCCCGCCCGCCCGCCCGCCCGCCCGCCCGCCCGCCCGCCCGCCCTCCCTCCCCCCCCTCCCCTCCCTCCTCCTCCCTCCCTCCCTCCCTCCCTCCTCCCTCCCTCCCTCCCTCCTCCCTCCTCCCTCCCTCCCTCCCTCCCTCCCTCCCTCCCTCCCTCCCTCCTCCCTCCCTCCCTCCCTCCCTCCCTCCCTCCCTCCCCTCCCTCCCTCCCTCCCTCCCTCCCTCCCTCCCTCCCTCCCTCCCTCCCTCCCTCCCTCCCTCCCTCCCTCCCTCCCTCCTCCCCTCCCTCCCTCCCTCCTCCCTCCCTCCCTCCCTCCCTCCCTCCTCCCTCCCTCCCCCCCCCTCCCCCCCTCCCCCTCCCTCCCTCCCCTCCCGCCCTCCCGCCCGCCCTCCCTCCCTCCTCCCTCCCTCCCTCCCTCCCTCCCTCCCTCCCTCCCTCCCTCCCTCCCTCCTCCCTCCCTCCCTCCCTCCCTCCCTCCCTCCCTCCCTCCCTCCCCAAAGCAAAAAAGAAAAAGGGGCACGGCTCCAACACCCCCGCTTCTGATGCCTCCCTCCCTGGCCTCAGGATGTACTCGTCCAGAGCCCGGTTCAGCTCCTGGCGCAAATAACCGAACTAGCCTAAGAAGGTCACCCTCATCGTCCATTTCCATGACTAGTGGAAGAAGGTGGACTGCATGTAGTGATGTGCAACAAGGATCTCGACTCAGGAATGGCAAGTCTCTTGTTTTTGAGCGCTTTCGGAAATGTGGACAGTTCGTTCTCACAACAGACAGGAAGTTTGAGAACGGCCAATATGGCTGGAATGTGTCTGGATAGGTGTTTGGTGTTTTGGTGTCTTCTTGTTTGCTTTTGGTTGTTTGGCTTGGTCTGTACCAACTGCTGGGCAACATATCAACATGTGCCAAAACCAAAACCAAAAAAACACTCCTACCTTCCATCTCCTCACCAATCCCCCCCCCCCATCTCCCCCCCAATCTCCCCGCATCTCCCCCCAATCCCTCCAATTCTCCATCTATCGCGCCGCAACTCGAATTTCCAACCCCCGACCCACTCCCCCCCCATCTCTCCCCACTCCAATTTTCCATCGATTCGCGCCGGCCAAATCGACTTTCCGACCTCCTCCCTTCCCCCCCATCTCCCCCCCAATCCCATCCATACGTCGCAACAAATCGACTTTCCGACCGCCGACCGATTCGAAGCTTCTTGTCTCCCCTCCCCCCCCCCATCTCCCCCCCACTTCAATTCCATCGACGCGCCACAAATCGACCTCCAACCTCCGACCTCCGACCTCCAACTTCCCACCGACCTCCGACCGAAGCTTCTCCTCCCCTCCCCCCCCCCATCTCCCCCCTCCAAGTCCATCAACGCGCCGGCGAATTTCCGACCTCCGACCTCCGACCTCCGACCCCCAACCTCCGACCTCCGACCGCCCACCTCCGAGCGCCGACCCCCAACCTCCGACCGCCGACCGACCGACCGACCTCCGACCGAAGCGTCTCCTCGAGATGCTCCTGGCCCAGCTGCGCCGCCTCCTTCTCCGCCTCCTCCACGCTGAGCTGCAGCTCGTGGGCCAGCGCCAGGTCGCTCAGCACCTCCGGCGGGTTTCGGAGGGTCCCGGGTTATCTGTTCTTTCCCGGGCGTTCGGATCCCGGCCCCCCGGTAAACCCAAAGGGCTTGGGCGGCAGTTGTTGTGTTTTATTTTAGCGGTTTTGCAGTTCGCGACAAAATGAAGGGAACCAAAGAGCCAAAAAAACAAGTGCCAACGAGTGAAGTGTCGCTTCAGATGGCGAACAAACGGAACATGGCGATGAAAAGGCATCTTCCAGTTTCTTTTGAGGTTGTGTCTATCGATTTGATGTACTCTCAGTTTGTCATGATAAGGGACTGACACGTGATTCTCCCAGGCCATGGGCCAAAATCCCGTACCCCCAGTGAACATCCCAATCCCCACTCAAATAGGTTCTAGAATGGGTGCACCAAAAACCCCAAAATGGGATCCCAAAACGGTTTTGACCCGCAGCCATTTGGCGGTCTAAACGAGCCCCGCACCTGCTTGAACGCGTCCCTTTCCCCGGGTCAACACGCCGCAACTTCTGAGCCGCCGGCGAAGTGGTTGTCCGACTTCTCGATGCAAAGGCTCACGTCGGGCCCTGGCGATCGCAAGTCGCAAGTTGCGCGATCGCGAGTGGCCATGGCGTGCAAGCAGCCTGGGGCGCCGAGGCTGCCCCCTTTGGGTTGGCTTAAAAGCAAGCCAAAAAAGGGCCACCACCCTCTTGCCTGCTTGGTTTTCTGTGTTTTTTTTTTTGGGGGGGGGACCCCGTCCCCAAAGACAAGACACACCTATTTTTGCCAAGGCGCTCTTGCAAGAAAAAAGAGCGGCCAGGGACCCGGGGGGTCCCTTCGATTCCGCGAGCCCCTGGACCCAATCACCAGGGCTCCGAAAATCTTTGCAGACGGCCCAGTCTGACCACCTACCAAAGAAATGGATTCGCTTGAAAAGGACGGAAAAGAATCACGCCTGGACCCGGCCCAATCACCAACAGCCACCAGAAATTGGACGACCGGCTCGGTGTGTCTTAGGGATGGTTGATCCAAAATGCTCATCATCCACACGAACTCTCGTGTCAACATGGCGGCGCGCACAGCCATGGGCACGCACAAATCCTCTGTTCGCGGGCCAGACTTAGAGCGGCTGACATGGGAAATGAAGGAAAGCCGAAGAGGCCAAAAGTCAAGAACGGGAGTGGCAGCGGGCGGGCCGGCCGGGGAAGCTGCGACTCGAGTCCAAAGCGCCCACCCACTGACTTGTTCCAAAATGGTAGGTCTAGATGGAAAAGCGCCTCTTTTTTGGCGGCTCAATATCCTTTATGCCAGGAAACAAGCCCAAGATGTTGGGGGGGTTTAGCTCGATGTGGTTCAAACGGACAAGGTGCATGCAACATGTTCTTCATATCTCCACTTGTGGGCGTGCAATGGGGGCCAAAACGAAGTCAAGCTCAATCAGTGCAGGTCAGACTCGAGCCAAGTTTGAGAAACTTGCTTCTCAGGGAATCGACACGCGTTTTGGGAACTCAGATCATCCCCCTGAATGAGCCAGTTGAAAAGTTCAGTACGGGGGCTCAACCCATAGCCTGAGAAGCAGCAAGGAAAGCAGTGGCTTCCGGCTCACGCCTCGGGACGGCGGCCGTGGCCCCTGGCGGGTTTGGCGAAGAAAGAGGTGCAGCTGCAAAGGTCACTTGTTCTTGGTTGACGTTGGAAGGGGAGCAACCATTTAAATTCTAGCAGTTAAGTGGTTGGATTTTCCACTAAACCACTGTAAGCAAAAATAAGCAAAATGCTTCCCAACGACAACCATGGACATGCCCTATGCCTAACCTAGACATCCTAGACGAACGAATTTCAATGGAGGTGCACCCGGTTGTGTCGCGCAGCTCCAAGTTGGCACCTGCCCCTCTCTCAGCAGAATGCATGCGTTCAGGCTTCCCCTGAAGTGTCCTTGCTGGCTTTTCCAAATGTCACCACTTTGGCGAGCACGCGGAAAACATACAAGAGACTGGCCCATATGTCCTGGCTTCACAAACAAAGACAGGACCAAATGTCAGACGTCAAGAAGTGACAACTGCAGTACTTATAACAATAATAACAATAACAAAACAAACAACCAAACGTTGTCACCCGTGTCCCTTTTTGCTTGCTTGTTTGTTTGGTTTCTTGGTTACTTGGTTGCTTGCTCGCTGGCTCCGCGCTGGCTCGGCGGGTCTCTCGCTTGCTCGCTCGCTCGCTCGCTCGCTCGCTCGCTCGCTCGCTCGCTGGCTTGCTTGCTTGCTGGCTGCTTGTATGATTGTATGTTTGTCTCCTTGCTTGTTGCTTTCTTTCATTTTCTGCGTTTCAAATTTGAAGCCGCGGCAGGACTTCAACCGACCTGCAGTGGGGTGACAGTAGATATCACAATTTCTCCATGTGGGGTTCGTCATCCCCCAACCTGGTGCAATTGGATTGATTTCCTTTGGTCTCCTTTCGACATTTCGGGAACTTCACTTTCACTTTCAATCGAAAAGTTATAAAAAGAGTCCAACAGATCCGTAAGTCATAAATTGAGTTTGTCGCAAACGGAAGAACCCGTCACCGACTTCCCACCGGACCCTGTTTTTCCAACCACACACCTGTACCCACAAAACCCAAAGCTAAACAAGGTCCTCCTTTAGAGAGGTTAGAATAAGGGTGCCCTTTTTTTTCTGTAGTCTATTTTAGTAAGGGAACCCTCTCCCAAAAAAAGTTGGTCAAGTGGCACTACTGGACCTAGTAAACAACGGCGGTCCAACAAAATGATGCCGCCGTTCCTGTGGGTCCATAGCCAAAAAAAATGCCACGCACCCGGGGTCCCCTCCCCTTTTGCAGCGAAAACGCAGAAGCCGGAGCCGCGCAAACGCGAAGCGACCCGACGGCGGGCCGGGGTCTTCGCGCCTCCAGCGGCCCGGCGTCCCCGCAGAAGGCCTTGATCAGCTCCATTGCCACCTGACGAGCAGTCTTTTCACTCGGAGCGGAGCGGAGTTTTTCGTTTTCGCTTCGGGCCATTCGCCAGGCGGACCCGAACATGGCTGTGGTGGTCAAAAATAGGGTAACCCCAAAGTGGGTTGCCCCAAATGGAAACGCTTCGGGCCAGCACCAAACATGGATGTGGTTGTAATAGGGTAACCCCAAAGTGGGTTGCCCTGAATGGAAACGCTTCGGGCCAGGACCAAACATGTGGTTGTAATAGGGTAACCCCAAAGTGGGTTGCCCCAAATGGAAACGCTTCGGGCCAGCACCAAACATGTGGTTGTAATAGGGTAACCCCAAAGTGGGTTGCCCTAAATGGAAACGCTTCGGGCCAGGACCGAACATGTGGTTGTAATAGGGTAACCCCAAAGTGGGTTGCCCCAAATGGAAACGCTTCGGGCCAGGACCAAACATGTGGTTGTAATAGGGTAACCCCAAAGTGGGTTGCCCCAAATGGAAACGCTTCGGGCCAGGACCAAACATGGATGTGGTTGTAATAGGGTAACCCCAAAGTGAGTTGCCCTGAATGGAAACGCTTCGGGCCAGGACCAAACATGGATGTGGTTGTAATAGGGTAACCCCAAAGTGGGTTGCCCTAAAGGGAAACGCTTCGGGCCAGGACCCGAACATGGCTGTGGTTGTAGAAGGGTAACCACAAAGTGGGTTGCCTTGGTAAATGGGAACATGGACGATTGAACCTCCTGCTGTCCAATTCCTGGTTTAATTTTTGACCCATACCCCAATGGGCTACCAAAAAAAAGCGCACGAAGCTGGGTTGCTGCGGTTGACCCCCCTGCAAAAAGTTATTGTTTTTCACTTTTTGGGGGGTTTACGGAAAACACCTTTATTTCCACCAAAAAGTGAAAGTCTCAAGATCCAACCCGATAGCGGTCAAGAAAGGAATTGACCCTTCCTCCAACCAACATGGCACCTGTGGGGAGGTACCTGGAAGATAAATGTCCTTTTGAAGGGACCCCCTGTCAGTTGCCATGGCAAAGTGGGTTAGTGGGAGGGAGGGCAACTGGAAACGCAGCGATTCACGCGAAAAAAGGGGCCCGCAGAAGTCAGCTGGAACGGCAAGTGCTGACATTCTCCCAGGCCTCCTCTCTTGAACTGATGCACCCCGCATGCTTCTAGAAGCAACCAAAGAGTCGTCGGCGCGAAATGGTGCCACCCAATCAAAGAAGCGGCTCTGGACTGGACGGCTCAATCCCGCGCAAGAAGTCTTTGTTTTTTTTGCTGCTTGGCGGGAAAAAACATAAATCGCCCGAAAAAGGCGCAAGAAGTGTTTGTTTTGCTGCTTGGCGGTGGGGAAAACCAGAACTCACCCAAACCAAGGTTTGCGTTTAGATACTACATCATGGGGGCTGGGGGGGAGGGAGGGGGAGGGGGAGGGAGCCCAAATAGCCCTTATTAAGCCCTTAATAAGGCCTTATTTGAGGCTTATTTGGGCTCCCTCCCTCCGCCCCAGCCCCCATGACTACAGCTCCAAGCAAAACAAATCGTCCAAGCGAGGTCCGGGATCCCGCCTGCAGTTTCAGGTAGTCCTTGGGAGATCCTGGCCAACCCGCAAAAGCCGCGCTTCCAACGAACAAAGAAGCATCACGATCATGAATATATGGCCGTGGTGGTCAAAAATAGGTTGACCCCAAAATGGGTTGCCCTTTTAAAGTGGAAACATGGACCAAAACCTGTGGTCCATATCCTGGTGGGTTTAGTTTTGACCCATACCCATATTCATATATATATATATATATACTATGTACGTGGGTTGGTCTTGTTTTCCGGGACCTCTGGAACCCCCCAATTTAACCCCATTCTCATGCCTCGAGTTTGCTTTCAGGTGGCCCGGAAGCCCATTGTACTTGCCCAGGTCCTTATATTTGCCATCTCCAAACTGGGCCGTCCTCAGACCCTGCTAAAAGTTTATTTCCTAGTGGCTGACATTCGGACCCCCAACCACTGCACCAACCACCAAACCAAGGAGAAAAATCCCAAGTTGAACGGGAAAGAACCGCCCAGCAACCCGTCCCTTCCCTCAAAAGAGGGACACGCGCGTGTCCATCCGCTCAGCCTCTCCCACCGCCGCAAATCCCTCGCCACCGAAACTGCAGCAGCCCCTGCTATGGACATAAATTTGTCTCTGTTAAAGGGGCACCATCTTGTTTGGTGGCTTTGACGTAATAGGAAAACCCGCCTTTTTCTCGTTTTAAAGCAAAACCAAACCGAAAACCACCACCTGCGCGGCGCCCGACGCCTCCTCGGCTCGGGTGGCCGCGAAGGCACATCCGGCGATAGACCAGCGAGATCTCCTCCACCGAGACCCCGGACCTCGAGGCGCGTCCGCCGCGAGATGGGTCGTTTTCTGTGGCGCGTCCATTCCTTTTGGGGAGTTGTCCGGATGTTTTGTGTTTTTTTTTTTGTTTTTTTTCCCCCAGTGGACGTGAGATGGTCGAATCGAAGGTCGAATTGAATGTGCCTGATTGGATCGCACCAAGCAAAAGTTGGCTTGTTTGTTTGGTTGTTTGTTTGTTTGTTTGGTTGTTTGTTTGTTTGTTTGTTTGTTTGTTCGGTTGTTTGCTGGCTGGCTGGCTGGCTGGCTGGCTGGCTGGCTGGCTGGCTGGCTGGCTGGCTGGCTGGCTGGCTGGCTGGCTGGCTGGCTGGCTGGCTGGCTGGCTGGCTGGCTGGCTGGCTGGCTGGCTGGCTGGCTGGCTGGCTGGCTGGCTGGCTGGCTGGCTGGCTGGCTGGCTGGCTGGCTGGCTGGCTGGCTGGCTGGCTGGCTGGCTGGCTGGCTGGCTGGCTGGCTGGCTGGCTGGCTGGCTGGCTGGCTGGCTGGCTGGCTGGCTGGTTGGCTGGCTGGCTGGCTTGCTGCGAGCTGTAGCAAACCGGCTTAGCAAGAAAACCCACACACACACACAGTCTGATTGTCCTGCGTGTCCCCGAGAGCCACAAAAACGACCTCTAAACCCACGGCCCCAAAAAAACATTCATGTGTTCTTGGCACAAAAAACAAAAGCGCCAAAACAAAAACCCCGCCTCGCGTTGCCGCCCATGACCCACGGCATAAAAATCTCGTCCATGACCCGGGCGCCCGGGCCAGTCCCCCTCGCTGCGGCTCCGGAAGCCCAACAGGGCGAAGCTCTCCTTGAGCGCCTCCGCCGGGTGCTTCTCAAAGACCTGGCGCGGGGTTGGGGGGGGTTGGGGTTGGGTGGGGTGGGGTGGGGGGTTGGGGGGGTTGGGTTGGGGTGGGTTGGGGTGGGTTGGGTTGGGGTGGGTTGGGAGGTGGGGGGGTGAGGGGGGTGAGGGGGGTGGGAGGGGTAGGGGGTGGGAGGGGGGGTCGGAGCCTGGTGGTCTGGAGGTGCGGAGGTTGAGTGACCTGAAACGAAGCCACAGGTCCCGCGCCTCACGCAACACGGCGAAACACACATGGGGGTGTCCTCTTGAGGAAACCGATGTCCCTGGTTTCCTTGGAAGCCAATGTCCTCTGGACTCGGTTTCAAATGCAGGGCTCCAACGATTTATTTCCCTTTGAACAATGCAGGGATTCTCCTGTGGAACCCTCCAAATACGGTGTTGAAACAGGGAGGTTCGCGCAACAGGTAGGGATTTAGCAGGACCAACACAAAACCCACGTAGAGATTTCAAGGTTACATGCACAAGGACATCTTTTTTCCCTTGAAGTATCCGGGTGACTTTTTGACCTCTCCCACAATGCACAGAAATCAGACTTTCTGGCTCTGTTCCATGTTCACCCTTCCAGCAGCACCCCAGCAAAACGGAAAAAAGCCACCGATTCTTCCGTGGATACGGTTTTTCCGCATAACCTAACCTTTCAAAAGGCAAACAAATTACCCACAAAGCCAAAATTTGGCTACAGATCCTCTTTCCAGCTCCGACGGCTCGAGGGCAAAAAAAAAAAACCGAGGCCCATGGATCCGGATCCTTCGATCCGGAGGCTTCTGATTTGGTGCCTTTTGAAAGGCAGGGAGAAGTGAAGGACGGGTGTTTTGGTCGGTTGGGGGGGGGAAAACCGTGAAGAAAAAAGGGGAAGTGAGAGTCCAAAACCTTTTTTCCTCTTGGAGTTCCAAAACCCGTTTTCTTGGATGAGGCCTGCCTGGGTCCTCCAGCACAGATGTTAGAATAAGGGTACCAACCTTGTTCTGTAGTCTATTTTAGTAGGGGAACCCTCCCCCAAAAAGGGTAAGAGGGCACTACTGGGGGACCTAGCTGCTGTTATTTGAGGTCATCTTGGGATTGAACCAAAAAAACACCAGGTTCTAAAAAATACATGCCAACTAACAATAAATACATATAAATACCCCAAAGCCACAAACTGTACTGTTGCCTGGGGCTATTGTCGAGTGTCCTGTCGGTTTTGCTGTTCACTATGCCAACCTTACTGAGTGGATTGGCCAACAAATCAAGAAAAAAACTGAAAAAAGAAGAAACAAAAACACAAACATTCCAACTCTTCGCTTTAGACTAAGTGACTAAATGGGCGCGTCTTTTTCGAGGGTACCCTTTTTGACCGTCTAAAAAGGGAAACCGCTCCAAATCCTTAAAAGAAAGCCACCCAAAACGGTCTTCCCAAAAAGGGCGAAGAATGAATTCGGGGGGCTGAGATGCGATCACATCTCCGGCGTGCGGCGAACAATGTGGGCTGAAGGCTGAACCCGCCTCCTCGTAGAGCCAATCCGCATCGCTGTAGCCCCCGACCAAGGCGCCCAAAGGACCTGGCCAGAATGGCGAAAAGCAATCAGAAACAACTAGGTCCTCCAGATTTGAAAGCTTAGAAGTAGGGTACCCGATTTTTCTTTTCTGTAGTCTATTTCAGTAACCCTCCCCCGAAAAGGGGGTTAAAAAGGGCACTACTGGGGGACCTAGACAAACTTTGGCTTCTCTCACTCCAATTGGTGGTTTGGAGCCGAATCGGTGGCTTGAGGGGGGGTAAACCCCGTTTAAGCCCTCAAGAAGGGCAAATCCAAATCCAAATCAATCCAAACCGCCAACCTGACGAGTTGCCTGAACTTGGTTGACGTTGGAAGGGGAGCAAAAAAATAGATTTTAGAAGTTAAGTTGGGATTTCCCACTAAACCACAATAAGCAAAAATGTAAAATGTTTCCCAACGACAACCATGCATAGGTCACGAACCCGCCCTTGGCCGTTTTCTGTTTTGACTGACTTTTCAACCATTGCTATGGCCTTGCAACTTAAAGTTTGTGCAGCCCACTAAAAATGAACAGAATCAAAAAGAACGTGCCAACGGTGATGCCAAACTAGCCGGAATCCCATCGCTGCATTTCTTCCCGGGCCGGAAACAAAAAAAAAAAAACCTGAGACGAGGCCTTCACATGAGAGCTCCTCAAAATCTTCCCTGAACAGCCCCCAGTTTTGACCATGGGACACTTGTTCCCCCATTTCGTGGGAAGTATCAAATACTTTTGGTATCCTAGCTCATATCCTATTGGTTGGGAAGTATCGTCATATCCTAGCCCTTTTGACCATGGGTCACCTTTGTTTCCCATTTGGCCATGGGTCAAAATCCAAATCGTACCCCCAGTGAACATCCCAATCCCCACTAAAATAGGTGGTGCACCTACCCAAAAATTGGGATACCATTAGTTTTGACAACCACAGCCATATCCTAAGCCCGGAGCTTTTGATCAGCTCACATGTGTCTATAGCCTGTAGGAACCGGGACAGTCAATCTCGTCGCCCTATCTCCCTAGCTGGGTCTCGTTTGCATGGCGTCATTCCCAGAGCAATGCGCCAGACATGCGCGGGAGAAGAAAAAGAAGCATGCCCCAAAAAGCCTCCGAAAAGAAGAAGAAAAAACGTATCCTGCTTTATTCACACCCTCATGGGAAACTACTCCCTCTTTGGGTCGACTCCATGGGTCGCCAACTTCCAACTCCGCAAAACCGCGCTCCTAATTTTGAGTACAAAGCCATACCCTCAAAAACCAGACCCCCCCCCCCCCATTTGTCTTGACGGGTTCCACAAAGACCCCCCCAAAAAACCACTTTACCTCCCTTTTTTTCTTGGGACTGGAAAATGGCTGTAAAATCGTTCCTCTTCCTTTTGACCGGACAGGCCGCGAATTCCCGCGCTACGGAAAGGCGCAGGTTGAGAATGGAACTCGCAGTCCTCGAAGCCTTAGGCTCGGGAGTTGAAATGGGATGATCTTACCTCCCAATGGGTAAAACCATGTAACAAGTGTTCTATATGTATATATGTACAATAATATATATATAATATTACATATATATATATATATGTAGAAATGGGTACGTTAAAAATGATATGTTGTTGTCTTTCCAGCATACTTGATCAACCTCAACTGTTCTTAAGGAGACACCAGTTACCCTGAAAGTCCTGGTGGGGAAGGTGCCATCTGAAACTGTCTTGCTCAACCATCTGGTAAAATCAGCCCAGTGCACATACTGGCTCACCGCCTTTTTGCGGTCTCGGCACTGCCACGGAACAAACTCGGCGGCACGGGCTCGAATTGAACCCATCAGAAGCCGACATAGTCCTCCTCCTCCTTTTCAGTGACCGTCGCAGGTCTGGACATGACGCACGCAAGGCTCTGGTTCATCTCCTCGTGCTTCCCTGCAGATTTTACAGCGCGTCGACGTGAAAGGCTGCTGAATCGAAAGACTGGGAAGAAAGATAGCAAGGGGAGCCCCCGAAAAGAAACGGTCAAACAGGCAGGTATCCAAATCAAAAGCAGACCCCTATACAAAGCGCCTTGAAACATCACCCCATCAAAATTGGCCCACCGATACAAGGAATAGGCAAGATTTAAGGTCTTTCACCGCCCAGTTCCGTTGATCCCTTGCCAAAAAGAAACCACTTTGGATACTTCATGAGCTCCTCACAAAAAGTCCAGGCGCCAAGAGCAGCATTCCCTCCAAGCTGTGGGGAAACCAAAATAATTTTTTAAAAAAAAAAAAAAGAAAAAAAAGAAGAAAAAAAACGGGGGCCCTGCTGGGGTGGCATGTGGCGAACTCTTTCCATTGATGGGACAAATCTACGGCCTCTGGCCCTGGCTTAGAAGCTTATTCAGTCGACCGAGGATGTGGCAGCTTTAAGGCTCCCAAAGAGCTTGCATGGAGCGCCGCCAGTTTCCCAGAGGGGTATGTTGTTGTTTTGTTGGTGTTTGTTGTTCTTTTTTTTTCCGGGGGCCCCCAAACTGGTGGGTGTTCCTCTTGATGTCCCCTAAGAACCACTGCCCTCAAAACAGACATACCCAGATTCTGGTGAAGGAACGAAACTTACAAGCCATCCCCTTGCAAGGGAGGGCCGTATTTTCCATGCAGGGCACTTTCCGGTTCCTCTCAACGGGCCAAAAGCTTCCGCTTTCCAAAAGATTCTCTAATGTTCACCCGGATCGATCAAACCGAGTTTAGGAATGGGGGTGTCCCAGGCTCAGTGGGGAGTCATCATTTTTGGAGGGGAAGACACCGTTCTTGATTCTTGATTCGCGGTCTTCGTTTTTCTCGGGTCAACATTTACCAGCAAGCGCCGGGAATCAATTCCGGAGCTACATCTCACAGGGGGAAACTGATCTTCCAGGTACCCTCCCACGGGGCGCCTCCCGTTTTCTGGGCTCTCCTCAGATTTTTGTTGCTAAAAGTCGATAACTTTGGTGAAATTCCCGAAACCCAACCACTAAACCTCTAACAAGCTAAAAAGCTAAGGAACTGTATGGCTGGTGCCGTGGTTGAAGCCATAACGTTTGTTGGTAGTCTAGGGGAATCGAATCAGAACCAGCATCGGCGTCCTTTTTGGAAGATCGATGGCCCTGGTAGATGATTGAACCACCAGGTAAACCAGGTAAACCAGAAACCAGGTAAACCAACCAAACCAACCCAAAAAGTTGAAACCTATGGAAATTCCAGGGTTTCTGAACGCTGGTTTCTCTAAATGGATTGCGCAACCAGGTCCTCCAGATTTCAGAGGTTAGAATAAGTTGGTACCCCCTTTTTTCCTGTCGTCTATTTTAGTCGGGGAACCGAATCTCCCACCCAAACAAGAAAGGGTGAGAAAGGGCACCAATTGCTGGGGGACCTAGGCAGCCATCCACATGGCTGGGGCAACCCACCGGGGGGGAAAAGCAGCGCGCAGCTTTCCCCGGACCCGCCGAGGCACGGATCACCTTGCGCAGGTCCATCGCCTTTGCGACGCCCTGCAGCTTGGAGATGCCCGCCACCAACTCCTGGAGCTAGGCCTTTCCCCTCCCCTTATTTTGGTTGACGTTGGGTTTGGGGAGCAAAACCCTCCCCTTGGTTCACGTTGGGTTTGGGGAGCGCAACAATTTCTCACTTTTAGCTGTTAAGTGGTGGGATTTCAACCACTAAACCACAATAAGCAAGAATGTGAAATGTTTCCCAACAACGACCATGTTCCCCCCTCCCCCAAAAAAGAAACGTGGCAGTGGCTAAAACAACCGGTACCAAAAAAAACACACATGGCTGTGGGAATAGAACCCTGGTGAAAGGAAACGTGGACCAAAACGTGCGTTACCCCTTCTGTTTAATTTTGAGCCACACCCACGTTTCTCCCCTCCCCTCCCCCCCTCTCCAAGAAAAAACACGTCCCCTTCCTTCCGAGAACAAAAAAAGGTGGCTTAAGGTGGCTTTATTATCAAAAACACACACACACACACAGAAACACATCCGCTTCCTTCCAAAACAAAAGGTGGTTTGGTGGTTGGGTGGTTTTTGGTGGCTAAGGAGAGACAAGAACCAGGGGTTCAAATCCAAAGCCAAACCAATCCAAACCATCAATTGGAAGGAAGCTGATAAACAGAAGCCCAGCTGGTATCCTCAACGGACCCGGACATTGCTGGAACCAAATCTCCGGAACCCTCGAGACCGCATAGCTTTCGGGTTTTTGTGGCTTAAAAAGACCGGCGTGCAAAATGATAAATCTGGATGGTTCGGTGGCTTTCCGGCTTTTTTGTCCTCCTGATTCTCCTGATTCTTTGTTTCCGCTGAAGAAGAGCATGCCCAAAATGCTTAAAGTAAATCCGAGGCGAAGTTAAGGAACGTCGAATCGCCAGCATCCGGTCGCCAGCACCCCGAGCATCACCGGCAAGCTGCTGGCTTAGGCTTCGGCTGAGGCTCATGCGAATTTTTCGGGCAGCCCGTCTTGCGGCTTGGGTTGCGGAGTTGGGCTGAGAGTAAAATCTGCTGCTGGGGTTTGCTGGGGTGGAAGGGCGGAAAAAAAGGATTGCAACCGCGGAAAAATGGCTTGGGGAGCCTAGGAATGACAAACAAAAACCAGCTCTACGAGCTCTCAGCGGGCTTCCGGGCTCAAATGGTGGGTTGCTTTCCTCTTATCCATGTGGCTGGGTCGACAAATCGGGAAGCCATTGGCCATTTTTGGGTGCCCTGGAAACTGGGTGCCACTTCCTGCTGACAAAGGCATGCGGCGTGCACCAGTGCTCAAAGCTGTTCGCCCACCGTGTGAGAAATTCAGCGAGCTCAACCCAGAGCCCTCCCAAATTATCCATATTTCATAGGGGGGGTTCTCAAAATAGGGACCCCTTTTTGGTTTGAAGGGAAACCAAAAAGGGGCCTGCCTGGATGGGTCCCCAATTTTCCATTTGGCCATGAATCTTAGTAGGGAACCACCTGGACATAAATCCCCACAAAATTCAATTCTGATGTCCACCAACGAGTCCAATAGCCATTTGGACCATGAACCGAACCTCACGGCCGCCTCTCATGGTGAGGACCCCTGGCCTACCCGACAACGAGCAACCACCATCGACCAACCACGCGGTGAGTCGAAACGACGCGTTTCTGGGTGTCCTCGGCAGAAAGCCGCCCATCCGCTCCATCGTCCAGCATGGAAAAGAGCTCGTCCACGTCGCTGACATCCTCGAAGGCTCGCTGGTCTCACTTGACTTCAAACTGGCCTTGGCAAACCTCGGCTTGATCTTTCTTTTGGTACATGGGCCCGAAAAAGGATGGGTGGGGGTCAAACAAATACAGTCATGGACTCGAGCGCAATCACACACCAATGTGAGCTAAGCAACCACTTGAACTGTTTCAACCACATTGAACTGTTGTGCTAGGTACATGTTGCCCACATGCAAAAGAGATGCCATTGAGCGAGATGCCAATGGAGGCTCTGCCATGTCCCTAACCATGAAGGGTATGGGTGAAAAGTAAACCAGGAATTGGACCGCAGGTTTCATACTTCCACTTCGGGTTCCAAACCCATTTTGGACGCCTGTGTTTGCCCAGCCAACTCTTAAAAAAACAGCAGGCCAATACTCAAAGATCCAGGGCGCCACGTCCATGGCGGCCAGCCAGACCTTCACCTGAAGAAAGTCCGCAAAGGAGCTGGTGGCACTTTCTTGCCATCGGTGCGATAAGTAGGGAACGAGAATTGGAATCAACCCAGGGGTCATTCCATCTCTCATTCCCTGCTGAGCAATGATTGGAAGCCACAAGAAAACCAGTTGCTTGTGTAACCCAAGGTAAGGATTGAGGATTGCCTTTGAACAGCCCAGTCTTCTCGAGCTTTCAAAAGGAGACCCACCTCACTTGCTTCGTGAGAAACTACGACATATGTTACCCTCCCACCAACTAACATGGAAGTGCACGGGCCCCTGCAGAAAGGCGATTTTCCTCTGGAAAAGGGCCTTTTTGCACTTCCATGTTAGTTGGTGGGAGGGTATCCCAAAAGGGAACTTCATGGGCAAGCTCGCTGTCTGTGCAGAATCCCAACCTCTCGCTCCGACTTGTGGCGACAGCGCTGCCTGGAGAATTCAACGTCCAGCTGGTCCATACTCCAAATCCCACAACTCTCACAACTCTCCAACTCCCCCCCAAAACTAGCATGGGACTCCTGGTGGACATCATTTCTATGGGGATTTGTATGCACCAGGTTGAGGGTGTTCCAATTATTCAATGTCATGCCCACATCTGTGCCAGTGTGCCATGAACACCCTTAGTGTGGGTCACACTCGGCAACATGCGTTGACTAAAACCCCTGAGAGGATGATGCCATCCCTGGCAACCCCAGTAAGTACCTAGCCTAATTGCTATTTTTTTCCAGACACTTTACCCTAAAAACTGGCGGAGAAGGCAGCAACTGGCGATCCAGGTAGGTCGTTTGACCATGAACTCCCTTCAACCCTAAACTTGATGGCTCCAAATAATGAACACCCCCTATAAATACACCCCTGTTTATTAAGATGGGGGATGGTTCACTTTTGGAGGGGCCTAGACCCCACCCCCCTATTAAACTGGGGTTGATTAGGGGGTCATCTGGCGTCATCACTTTCGCTCCAGCGGCACCCCGCCGTCCAGTTGCGCTCCAACGTCCGCTGGCAGACAAGGAGAAAAGAAATATGTCCACTAGGTGCTAGAGTCCCCCTTAAAACCAACAGGCGATAAACAACAAAAAAACTAGGGCAAATTTGGCCCCCCGCTGCCTAGCTTCTAGCTTCCCTTTAAAACCAAGAGCTGAACAATATGTCCCACAGGGTGAGAAAGCAAAAACAAAAAAACCCGCGCCGGCCCCCTGCGGCGCGCCGCAGGCGCCTCGTGGTCGTCCAGGATCCGCTTGAACTCCGCGAGGTCCACGCGGCCGTCCCCCGAGGTGTCCGCCTCCTCGAAGAGGAGGGACCTCCGATCGATCCCGGCGAAAGGCGGAGGGCGGGTGGAAGAAAAAAAAAACCGGGGTGGGCTTTCTTCCCCTTGAAACTGCCATTCCTCCAGTTTCAGGTTTGGTTGGTTTCCCCGGGGTTGGCTTTCTTCCCCTTGAAGACTGCCAGGCCCCATTTTGGGAAGATCCGCTCAAAAGACGAGTTTGGCCCCGAAACGGATCGGGGGGGCGAAACGGTCCTCCAGTCGTTTGAGAGCGAAGAATAAGTGGGTGCCAACGATTTTTTCTTCTGGAAGGTCGAGTTTTCTAGGGGAACCGAACCTCCCAACCCAAAAAGGTGGGTGAGAGGTCGGGCACCCTTTCGCTGGCGGACCTAGTTTTTCCCCCGAGAAAGGCTCGGCTGCCTTTCGTGGGCCGACAAGGTGATGGCCAAAACCGCCCAAAAAGGGAAATGTGTAAAAACCCCGGGTGAAGGGGGATGGAGCAGGGGGGCGGGTGGTGTGGGCGTGGGGCTTGGGAGGTGTGGGGGTGGAGGGTGGAAGAGGGGGGGGTGGAGGGTGGAAGAATGGTGGGTGTGCTTTTTGGTTTCCCTTCAAAACCAACCCCAAACCTTTGGCTCCGATATCTGTTTTCGCCTCGCCCAACGAACGGCCGAGTGGCATCTTTTGCACGTGGGCCCTGATCGCCCTCTGCTTCTCCCGGACCATGACGGTGTCGTCCATGTGGGCGACCTTGAAGGTCTCCTAGCGCGTCTGGGAGCAAATCGTTGAAACGGTGACCCATTCGACTTCCCAACCAGGAAAGTGGCAGCGAGGTGCAAAAAACAACAACAATCAACATCACTATCCATGTTTTGGACCACTACAAAGCCATAATTGTCAAAGCCTGTTGTTGTTTGGTTGGTTGGTTGGTTGGTTGGTTGGCTGTTTGTTTGGTTGGTTGTTTGGTCGTGTCTGGTGTGGCTGCGTTTTGTACTATGCGCTCTCGTGACCAGGTGTGCCCAGCAAAGCTCATTGACAGAAGTTTCAACAAAAGAGGCTGTTTACAGGAACAGAAGCTGTTTGACCATGTTGACATGCTTCTGCAACGCTCCACTGGTGTGTTTTCGTGCGTTGGATTCTTGGTTTGGTCGGACTCTCACTGTCATTGCGCTGCTTGGCGAAGTCTGCCCGACTCAAGTTCATTGTTGCTTTTGCCGCAAGCAACAATGAAGGTTCTTCCGGCCAAAGCACTGGCACCTTCGGTGGAGTCACTTACACAGAGTGACTTGCGCAAAGCGACTTGCGCGCAGCAACTCGCGCAAGGTACCTCGCCTTGCGTGTCAATGCGGCTTGCGAAGAACAACTTTTGCTGTGCGACTTGCGTAGAGATACTTGCAGAGTGGCTTGCGTGTTGCGACGCCGACAGACTTGCACCCGGTAACTTGCGAAAACTTACTGGGTAAGCTGAAAAGAATGGACACACGCTTCGCGTTCTATGTTTCGTGCTAGGAAAGCTGTTGGTTTTGGAGCCGTGCTACGTTCGCACTTAAAGCTTGTGATTTTTGAGCCGGAGCTGCGATCGAGCACGTCGCCCGCTGCTCTTGCACTTAAAAGTTGCGACGTTCGAGGTGCGGAAGGTGCTTGACGCACTGCACTCTGAGGCCCAAAAGAAAAAACACTTGCACAAAGTGACTCGAGCAAAAACGACGAGCGCCAGAATGACTTGCAGAACCTGACTTGCGCAGGCGGTCTTCGAGCCGGAAGAGTACTCCACATAGGTCCTTTTTGGGAGAATAGATAGGTTTCCCTGGTAGTTCATTGAACCACCAGGTGAACCAAATCAACCCAATCAACCAAATGTTTCAACCAAGTCAACCAAATCAACCAAATGGCCCTCCATCTTCGGCCAAATCAACCAAAAAGGACACCTGCTCCGCCTACGACTCCCGTCCGGAAGTTGGGAGCTAATCCACGCACGTCCAAATCCCGCCCGAGCGGGTTGCCGGGGCAACTTGATGTTGACCCTGGATGAATCAACCCCTTATGAACATGGGGGTGGTTTTGGCCCCTCCAAAAGCGACAAATCCCCTGCAAAACCCGGCAAAGCCCCATCTTGTGATGTTGACCCTGGATTAATCAACCCCTTATGAATATGGGGGGGTGGTCCCATCCAAAAGCGAGAAATCCCCAATAAAACCAGGGACACCCCCATAGTGATAAACTGGGGTCGATTCATCCCTGGTCAAGACTAGGGTTCAGCCCTCCAGCCACCAGCCACGCACACGTTTAAACTTCCACGGCTTTCGTGACCCAGCGCTGAACCAAACCACAAGCCACAAGTAAGCCAGCCAGAAACCAGCTTCAGGCCCCACGCAAATCAATTGCAGGGCTTTCGTGACGGCGCGGAAAACCCGACCCACTGTAGTGAGATTATACACCCCATAGCCTCTCCCCCCAAAACAGTGTCTTTCCTTTCGGCTTCTCTTTAAACCCACCCCCACGAAGGGGTCCCCTCGCAGAAAGACCGCGGAAGAAAAACACAGAAAACGGGAAAACCCCCCCGGCCCCGAGCACGCCGAGCACGCGGGTCTTTTCCGTCCTGCATGAGCACGCCGTTGATGACCCCCACCACCGCAAAGCCCATGGTGAGCTTGTGGAATAGGCCTCGGCCCAACAAAATTTTGCGCTGGGACGGCGGGCTTGTCGAAAGGGAAAAGGGAAAATTGGAAACTCGGTGGCGAAATCTGCTCCCCTGCGAAAAGTTTAACTAACTTTTAGTGGTTTAATGCGGAAAACCCCTTAGTTTGCAAAAGGTTAAAAAGTCCTGACATCCAAGCGAAATGAAACAAAGGAAAGGCGTCCATTTTAGGGGTCATAAGAGACGCCCCAATGAAAAGGGGGTTCCATGATAAAGGGAAACCCATCTATTGAAGGCACACCAAAATGCCATTGAACAAGTCGAAAGGTTAAAGCTCCCTTCAAACAGCTGAACTTTCTTTTGCTGGCCAGTGGGATAATAGTCACGTTCGCCGAAAAATCAATTCCAACAGTGATGATCATAAACTCAAAGATTCATTACTTCAAAGCGAGCCTTTGTCGGTGCGAAAGAGAGAGGTTCAAAAACTTCGAACCGTGGGTTGTTTTGGCGGATCGAGCATCGCCAAAGATTGAATCGCAAGGTTCATAGGTGGCCCTTTGGAAAAATTGATGGCCCTGGCAAATGGAATACACCCCATCCAAACCAGTGGAACCCATCTAGTATGAACCAAACCAACCTAAAAAGAGATCGTGCAGTAACCGCGCCGCAAAGTATTGCCAGTAACCGCGCCGAAAAACGAGCAGTTACCACGCCGCTTTTTGCACGAACTACGCGCCAAACATCCTGGTTCCAAAGAACGTGTGTTGCTTTTGGGCCCTCTCCAAATGCTCACTTTCGGACCTTGCTTTTTTTTAGTTAGTCTTCGGCAGTCTTCCGTCTTCCCGTCTTCCGACGCTAAAACCAAGAAAATTGCGTTTGGAGGCCGAAGACGCTCATTTCGGGCCTCTCCGGCCGAGGTGTGCTCGCGGCCAGACCTTGCTTTTTTTAGGTTTCGGCATCCCCTTCCGGCAGTCTTCCCGTTTCGGCAAGAACGTGTGTTGCTTTTGGGCCCTCTCCAAATGCTCACTTTCGGCCCCCAGACCTTGCTTTTTTTTAGGTTTCGGCATCCCGTAGTCTTCCGGCAGTCTTCCGGCAGTCTTCCCGTGGTCTTCGGCAGTCTTCCGTCTTCCCGTAGTCTTCCGACGCTAAAACCAAGAAAATGCAGCGTTTGGAGGCCGAAGACGCTCATTTCGGGCCTCTCCGGCCGAGGTGTGCTCGAATCGGCCCCCAGACCTTGCTTTTTTTAGGTTTCGGCATCCCGTAGTCTTCCGGCAGTCTTCCCGTGGTCTTCGGCAGTCTTCCGTCTTCCCGTAGTCTTCCGACGCTAAAACCAAGAAAATGCAGCGTTTGGAGGCCGAAGACGCTCATTTCGGGCCTCTCCGGCCGAGGTGTGCTCGAAATGCTCACTTTCGGCCTCCAGACCTTGCTTTTTTTAGGTTTCGGCATCCCGTAGTCTTCCGGCAGTCTTCCCGTAGCCTTCGGCAATCTTCCCGTAGTTTGCCGACGCTAAAACCAAGAAAATGCAGCGTTTGGAGGCCGAACACGCTCATTTCGGGCCTCTCCGGCCGAGGTGTGCTCGAAATGCTCACTTTCGGCCCCCGGACCTTGCTTTTTTTAGGTTTCGGCATCCCGTAGTCTTCCGGCAGTCTTCCCGTAGCCTTCGGCAGTCTTCCCATAGTCTTCCGACGCTGGCATCCCGTGGTCTTCCGGCAGTCTTCCCGTAGTCTTCGGCAGTCTTCCGTCTTCCCGTAGTCTTCCGACGCTAAAACCAAGAAAATGCAGCGTTTGGAGGCCGAAGACGCTCATTTCGGGCCTCTCCAGCCGAGGTGTGCTCGAATTTTTAAATGCTCACTTTCGGCCCCCAGACCTTGCTTTTTTTAGGTTTCGGCATCCCGTAGTCTTCCGCAGTCTTCCCGTAGTCTTCCGACGCTGGCATCCCGTGGTCTTCCGGCAGTCTTCCCGTAGTCTTCGGCAGTCTTCCGTCTTCCCGTAGTCTTCCGACGCTAAAACCAAGAAAATTGCAGCGTTTGGAGGCCGAACGAAATGCTCACTTTCGGCCTCCAGACCTTGCTTTTTTTTAGGTTTCGGCATCCCGTAGTCATCGGCAGTCGTACCGTCTTCCCGTAGTCTTCCGACGCTAAAAAAAAAAAAAAAAAAAAAAAAAAAAAAAAAAAAAAATAAAAACAACCAAGAAAAATAGCAGCGTTTGGAGGCCGAAGACGCTCACTTCGGGCCTCCCGGCCGGAGGTGTGCTCGAAAATGCTCACTTTCGGCCTCCAGACCTTGCTTTTTTTAGGTTTCGGCATCCCGTAGTCTTCCGGCAGTCTTCCCGTAGCCTTCGGCAGTCTTCCCGTAGTTTGCCGACGCTAAAACCAAGAAATTGCAGCGTTTGGAGGCCGAACACGCTCATTTCGGGCCTCTCCGGCCGAGGTGTGCTCGAAATCTCACTTTCGGCCCCCGGTACCTTGCTTTTTTTAAGGTTTCGGCTCCCGTAGTCTTCCGGCAGCTTCCCTTTCAAAAAAAAAACCATAAACACTCAAACATAGCCTTCGGCAGTCTTCCCGTAGTCTTCCGACGCTGGCATCCCGTAGTCTTCCGGCAGTCTTCCCGTAGTCTTCGGCAGTCTTCCGTCTTCCCGTAGTCTTCCGACGCTAAAGCCAAGAAAATGCAGCGTTTGGAGGCCGAAGACGCTCATTTCGGGCCTCTCCAGCCGAGGTGTCATTTTCGGCCCCCAGACCTTGCTTTTTTTAGGTTCCCGTGGTCTTCCGGCAGTCTTCCCGTAGCCTTCGGCAGTCTTCCCGTAGTCTTCCGACGCTGGCATCCCGTAGTCTTCCGGCAGTCTTCCCGTAGTCTTCGGCAGTCTTCCGTCTTCCCGCAGTCTTCCGACGCTAAAACCAAGAAAATGCTGCGTTTGGAGGCCGAAGACGCTCATTTCGGGCCTCTCCGGCCGAGGTGTGCTCGAAATGCTCACTTTCGGCCACCAGACCTTGCTTTTTTTAGGTTTCGGCATCCCGTAAGTCTACCGGCAGTCTTCCCGTAGCCTTCGGCAGTCTTCCCGTAGTTTGCCGACGCTAAAACCAAACCATGCAGCCTTTGGAGGCCGATGCTCATTTCGGACCTCTCTGGCCGAGGTGTGCTCGAAATGCTCACTTTCGGGCCCCAGGCCTTGCTTTTTTTAGGTTTCGGCATCCCGTAGTCTTCCGGCAGTCTTCCCGTAGCTTTCGGCAGTCTTCCCGTAGTCTTCCGACGCTGGCATCCCGTGGTCTTCCGGCAGTCTTCCCGTGGTCTTCGGCAGTCTTCCGTCTTCCCGTAGTCTTCCGACGCTAAAACCAAGAAAATGCAGCGTTTGGAGGCCGAAGACGCTCATTTCGGGCCTCTCCGGCCAAGGTGTGCTCGAAATGCTCACTTTCGGGCCCCAGACCTTGCTTTTTTTAGGTTTCGGCATCCCGTAGTCTTCCGGCAGTCTTCCCGTAGTCTTGAGGCCGAAGACGCTCATTTCGGGCCTCTCCGGCCGAGGTGTGCTCGAAATGCTCACTTTCGGCCTCCAGACCTTGCTTTTTTTAGGTTTCGGCATCCCGTAGTCTTCCGGCAGTCTTCCCGTAGCCTTCGGCAGTCTTCCCGTAGTTTGCCGACGCTAAAACCAAGAAAATGCAGCGTTTGGAGGCCGAACACGCTCATTTCGGGCCTCTCCGGCCGAGGTGTGCTCGAAATGCTCACTTTCGGCCCCCAGACCTTGCTTTTTTTAGGTTTCGGCATCCCGCAGTCTTCCGGCAGTCTTCCCGTAGCCTTCGGCAGTCTTCCCGTAGTCTTCCGACGCTGGCATCCCGTGGTCTTCCGGCAGTCTTCCCGTAGTCTTCGGCAGTCTTCCGTCTTCCCGTAGTCTTCCGACGCTAAACAGCGCGTTGGTGGAGAGGTGCCGGCCTTGGGTTCGGTGTTGGGCATGGGCCAACCATGCAGCCCAGAGAGCAATTTAACCGCAAGCTGAAAAGGGATGTGGCGTCCTTGAATGATGACCTCTCTACGCATTCAGCAGTCATTCGCAGCTTGAAGGAAGCAGCTATGGCTTGGTCGCAATCTCCCGTGCAGCCCCTGGTCAATGGGCCGATGACTTTGTTTGCCGCCCGTGGGGATCTCCTGCCTGAGCGCCCAAACTCCCCAGACGCTTGGATGCTTGGCCGAGAGTCAGTGAACATCAGGCGGCCAGGCGGTCATGTTGCGAAGGTTCAGCCAATTGGGGCCATCCTGCGTGCTTGCAAGGCCCGGCGCAAGGTAGCCGTCCGGTTCGAGAAAAGCACGGCCATGAAGTATTGCGCGATGCGGCTGTCGCAGCCTGGGGAAATGAGTGCGGAGACCTGCAAGCAGCTGGTGGCTCAGATCCGGGCGAGGAGGCCAGACCATCTCCAACGCCTCTGGCAAGAACATGGCGTGGTCAGCACAGAGGGAGACGGAGACGGTGCCACTTGCAAAGTGAAATTCGACAAGCTGCAAGCGCTGTGGGCGCAGCATGCGGTGGTAATTCTGAAGGACAGTGACAAAACTTCATCTTGCACGTGCTGGCTGTTTCAACACAAAGGCCATTGTGTCCACGTGTATGCCATGGAGCAGTGGCATGGGTGGCGTGAGTGGCTGCCCACGGAGCTGCCAAGCGCAGCCCATGGCAAGCGGCAGCTGCAGAAGGATGCCAGAGGTTCCTCTGAAGAGCCCGTGGCGCGCAGGAGGTAAATAGATTGCGCAGGGCAAGAAGGGCTCAAACTACCCATGCTTCGTTAGTGTTTTGCTTGTTTCCACTCAGTGTTTTGCTTGTTTCCACTAGGCCCTTTTTGCTTTCGAACCCTTGGGCCCCTGGATCCTTTGACTACCTCGACCCTCGAAAGCTGTGGGCCCTGTTGATTTTCTGTGTGCAGGCAGAAAAGGTGGAAGCTCAACAAAGCAAAGAGGCGCGCCAGGCGAAGAGGCCCGCTTGCCGAGCCGCATGGGAAAAAACAGAGCAGATTTTTTTGTGGTTGATTCAAGAAGAAACCAAGGGCAAACTCAATTTATCCCATTGCGTTTGCACACTTTAGCAGTTTACATTTCTGTTTGGGCGGTCGTCCTGCGCTCGCTTTCTGCTCCCACGAGTCATGGATTACTTAACCCCTCCCCCCCCCTTAAGGGGGGCGTCCCCCAAATTCACCCTCTCACTAAGCTTGCTGAGAATGACTGTTTTTGCGGGATGGTGCATTTTGTCGGTCAGGAAGGAGTTGTATTCTCACAGTGAAGGGGATAAGGGATCTCTTAACATGAGTAGGTGAGCACGCATCAACCACCAATGTCACACAGCTCAAGGTGCCAGTTTGAAGAAACAAGCATGGTTGCGGCTTGAGTCACGTTGAACGGTAGTTTTCTCATACTTGATGGCAACAACTTTCCCGAACAAGGCAAAACTGGTTTTGAGGTGTTACCGAGTGCTAAGTAAGCACTAAGTCGCTATTAAGTTCTTGGTTGTGCCTCAGGGCTCTCTAAGAGGGGGCGGGGAGGGTCAGCAATCCATGAATGAGCGCCGCTCGCGCAGGAGAACGTATTGGAAAACAAGGGCCGAAAAAGAAAAGGTGAGCGCGGTAGCCGAGCCAATCATTTTGATGAAGCCTGCTGGACCAGTCATTCCAGCTTTTTTGTTGCCGGCTGGCCTAGGCCAAGAGGAAGGGGGCGTAACAAGTAAATGGCTGTTGTTGTTTGAACCGAGTTCCCTTAAGTTGGAAAACTGACCGCCCAGTTATGATCCATGACAGTCCGGTTACTTCAGGGACTCCGGTGGGGCAAAGCTAGGGGCCGTTCACAGCTGGTTCATTGGCGGCCCCTCGATTTTATAAAGTCAAGGGTCTTTACGATTCCGTGTTTCTTTGAGCGTGTCGTGGAGCCTCTTTACAGTCAGGTGAGTACGTTTTGCGCCTCTTGCCAACGATTCACGCAGCAATCCGATCTGTTGATCTCTCGGCCTCCCACGTTTAGTGCTTTTCAGGTCATGCTCCCCTAGCTGGGTTTTTTTTTCCGGGCAAACATGCGTGGGACGTCCAGGGCCCCTTAGTAAGAGAGACAGCCGGCCGGCAATCGGGGCCACGTCCAAGCGATTCGCAGGGAGAATCACCGGCGCGTGAAAAAAAAAGACGGTGGACGACGGTGCGCAATCATCACCCCCTAATAATACACGTTCCCCCTAATAGTTTTGCCGAGGTTTAGTAGGCTCATGACAGAAACCAGCATGGGACTATGTTTCTTAAAAGGCTTGGGCGCTTTCCTGCTGGAATGGCCGTAGCCTCCGTAGTCTCTTTCTCTTTCTCTTTCTCTTTCTCTTTCTCTTTCTCTTTCTCTTTCTCTTTCTCTCTGTCTCTCTCTCTCTCTCTCTTTCTTTCTTTCTTTCTCTTTCTCTTTCTCTTTCTCTTTCTCTTTCTCTTCTCTTTTTTCTCTTTCTCTTTCTCTTTCTCTTTCTCTTTCTCTTTCTCTCTCTCTTTCTCTCTCTCTTTTTCTTTCTCTTTATCTTTCTTTATCTTTCTCTTGCTCTCTCCTAAACTCGCTCTCTCTCTCTCTCTCTCTCTCCCTCTCTTTCTCTTTCTGTTTCTCTTTCTCTTTCTCTTTCTCTTTCTCTTTCTCTTTCTCTTTCTCTTTCTCTCTCTCTCTCTCTCATTCTTTCTCTTTCTCTTGTTCTCTCCTTCTCTCGCTCTCTCTCTCTCTCTTTCTCTTTCTCTTTTTCTTTCGGTTTGTCTCCTTCCCTTTCTCTTTCTCCTTCTGTCTCTTTCTCTCCTTCCCTTTCTCTTTCTCCTTCTGTCTCTTTCTCTCCCTTTTTTGCAAGCCGGAGTTGCGGGAGTGTACTTCGCGTACTACTTTTCTGCTTAAATTTTGCGAAAACCACAGCGAGAGCGATCCGACACGCACAAATCTCCGCAGAGGGTTCGTCGGCGAGCTTTGAAATGCGCACGGCGCCACAGCGAGAGCGATTCGACACGCACAATCTCCGCAGAGGGTTCACGGGCCACGTAAAAAAAGCGCACAGCGCCACAGCGAGAGCGATCCGACACGCACAATCTCCGCAGAGGGTTCGTCCGCGAGCTTTGAAATGCGCACGGCGCCACAGCGAGAGCGATTCGACACACACAATCTCCGAAGCCTGCGGACTACGGGAAGACTGCCGGAAGAAAGGAAAGTGAGCATTTCGAGCACGCCTCGGCCGGAGGGATCGAAATGAGCATGTCGGAAGACTACGGGAAGACTGCCGAAGGCTACGGGAAGACTGCCGGAAGACTACGGGATGCCGAAACCTAAAAAAAGCAAGGTCCGGGGGCCGAAAGTGAGCATTTCGAGCACACCTCGGCTGGAGAGGCCCGAAATGAGCGTCTTCGGCCTCCAAACGCTGCATTTTCTTGGTTTTAGCGTCGGAAGACTACGGGAAGACGGAAGACTGCCGAAGACTACGGGAAGACTGCCGGAAGACCACGGGATGCCGAAACCTAAAAAAAGCAAGGTCTGGGGGCCGAAAGTGAGCATCTCGAGCACGCCTTGGCCGGAGAGGCCCGAAATGAGCGCGTTCGGCCTCCAAGCGCTGCATTTTCTTGGTTTTAGCGTCGGAAGACTGTAGGAAGCCTGCGGGCAGACTACGGGAAGAACTGCCGGAAGAAAGGAAAGTGAGCATTTTGAGCACGCCTCGTCCGGAGAGGATCGAAATGAGCATGTTCGGCCTCATTTTTAGCGTCGGAAGACTACGGGAAGACTGCGGGAAGACTACGGGAAGACTGCCGGAAGACTACGGGATGCCGAAACCTAAAAAAAGCAAGGTCTGGGGCCCGAAAGTGAGCATTTCGAGCACACCTTGGCCGGAGAGGCCCGAAATGAGCGTCTTCGGCCTCCAAACGCTGCATTTTCTTGGTTTTAGCGTCGGAAGACTACGGGAAGACGGAAGACTGCCGAAGACTACGGGAAGACTGCCGGAAGACTACGGGATGCCAGCGTCGGAAGACTACGGGAAGACTGCCGAAGGCTACGGGAAGACTGCCGGAAGACTACGGGATGCCGAAACCTAAAAAAAGCAAGGTCTGGGGGCCGAAAGTGAGCATTTCGAGCATGCACACCTCGGCCGGAGAGGTCCGAAATGAGCATCGGCCTCCAAAGGCTGCGGTTTTAGCGTCGGCAAACTACGGGAAGACTGCCGAAGGCTACGGGAAGACTGCCGGAAGACTACGGGATGCCAGCGTCGGAAGACTACGGGAAGACTGCCGAAGGCTACGGGAAGACTGCCGGAAGACTACGGGATGCCGAAACCTAAAAAAAGCAAGGTCCGGGGGCCGAAAGTGAGCATTTCGAGCACACCTCGGCCGGAGAGGCCCGAAATGAGCGTGTTCGGCCTCCAAACGCTGCATTTTCTTGGTTTTAGCGTCGGCAAACTACGGGAAGATTGCCGAAGGCTACGGGAAGACTGCCGGAAGACTACGGGATGCCGAAACCTAAAAAAAGCAAGGTCTGGAGGCCGAAAGTGAGCATTTCGAGCACACCTCGGCCGGAGAGGCCCGAAATGAGCGTCTTCGGCCTCCAAACGCTGCATTTTCTTGGTTTTAGCGTCGGAAGACTACGGGAAGACGGAAGACTGCCGAAGACCACGGGAAGACTGCCGGAAGACTGCCGGAAGACTACGGGATGCCGAAACCTAAAAAAAAGCAAGGTCTGGAGGCCGAAAGTGAGCATTTCGAGCACACCTCGGCCGGAGAGGCCCGAAATGAGCGTCTTCGGCCTCCAAACGCTTACCAAGCATTTTCTTGTTAAAAGGCGCGGAAAGACTACGGAAGACTACGGGAAGACGGAAGACTGCCGAAGACTACGGGAAGACTGCCGGAAGACTACGGGATGCCAGCGTCGGAAGACTACGGGAAGACTGCGGAAGACTACGGGATGCCGAAACCTAAAAAAAGCAAGGTCTGGGGGCCGAAAGTGAGCATTTAAAAATTCGAGCACACCTCGGCTGGAGAGGCCCGAAATGAGCGTCTTCGGCCTCCAAACGCTGCATTTTCTTGGTTTTAGCGTCGGAAGACTACGGGAAGACGGAAGACTGCCGAAGACTACGGGAAGACTGCCGGAAGACCACGGGATGCCAGCGTCGGAAGACTATGGGAAGACTGCCGAAGGCTACGGGAAGACTGCCGGAAGACTACGGGATGCCGAAACCTAAAAAAAGCAAGGTCCGGGGGCCGAAAGTGAGCATTTCGAGCACACCTCGGCCGGAGAGGCCCGAAATGAGCGTGTTCGGCCTCCAAACGCTGCATTTTCTTGGTTTTAAAGGTTAATGGCGTCGCAAACTAGGGAAAGATGCCGAAGGCTAAAAACGGGAAAATACTTCCGAAGGACTTACGGGATGCCGAAACCTTAAAAAAGCAAGGTGTCTGGAGGCCGAAAGTTGAGTCATTTCGAGCACACGCTCGGCCGGGATATGCCCCGAAATGAGCGTCTTCGTCCTCCAAACGCTGCATTTTTCCTTGTTTAGCGTCGGAAGACCTACGGGAAGACAAGACCTGCCGAAACCACGGGAAGACTGCGAAGACTACGGGATGCCGAAACCAAAAAAAGCAAGGTCTGGGGGCCGATTCGAGCACACCTCGGCGGAAGGCCCGAATGAGCGTCTTCGGCCTCCAAAACGCCTGCCAATTTTCTTGGTTTCAGAAAGCGTCGGAAGACTTACGGGAAGACGGAGTAAGGAACCAAACCAAGCGAAAGAAATAGAAAGCATACCATAGCAAGAATCTGCCGAAGACCACGGGAAGACTGCCGGAAGACTGCCGGAAGACTACGGGATGCCGAAACCTAAAAAAAAGCAAGGTCTGGGGGCCGAAAGTGAGCATTTGGAGAGGGCCCAAAAGCAACACACGTTCTTTGGAACCAGGATGTTTGGCGCGTAGTTCGTGCAAAAAGCGGCGTGGTAACTGCTCGTTTTTCGGCGCGGTTACTGGCAATACTTTGCGGCGCGGTTACTGCACGATCTCTTGGACAGCCCGTCTCGACGGGATTCCTAGCCCAACGTCCATGCCCACAGATGTGTCTAGGACCTGACACTCTTATTGAGCTTCATTATTCGTTTGGGAGATGATGGCCCGCAAAAGTGCGGCCACGCAGGTGCATTGTGGGGAGTGTTTGACTTTGCTGCTTTCATGGTTTCTCTCCGTAGGAGCTGCGTGGCCCTACCCAAGAGTTTCAACTCTGCACACTGCTGGCCATGTGGGGCGCACGTTCAGAGGCTTCCGCTGGGGAGAAGATGCTTCCCCTGTGGAATGAGCCTCGCATCTTTCAAGCCAACTCGCCCAAGCTGCCCTTTCTGGGTGAATGACAGCGAGATGCGCTGAAGTGCTCGCTGGGATGCGCCAATCTTGCTTCTGATGTGCAGGGGAGGCCATTTGATGCTAAAAAGGGCTGCCTTCTGCGTGCTTCGGCACTGTTGTGCAGATTACCGCTGTGTGAACGTTGCCCCCCCCTTTGCGGAGTATCCCGGACGTGGTTCTTGCAGTCACATACACTGTGGGTGGAGCCTTCCCCACAATTATCCCTTCAGCTTCAACCTGATTCTTCCGTGTCAATGTGTCTGGTGTTTGCAAAGTGGCTGAGCAAACTCTAAGAGCATCTTCGTAGTGTTAAGCAGGCGCGCCCACCCACCTTCACTGTGCAATGCAACCAAACGAGACCTGTATCCAAGTGAAACAGCTTGACATTTTGGATTTGGACCAATAAGGCAGGTACCAAACAAGCCAGTGGCATTGCATCCCCACGCAGGTGCATTGTAGGGAGTGTTTGACTTTGCTGCTTTCATGTTTTTTTCTCCGTAGGAGCGTGGCCCTACCCAAGAGTTGTACCTCTGCACACTGCTGGCCGAGTGTGGGGCGCACATTCAGAGGCTTCTGGCATGGCGCTGCTTGTAGCATGAAGCTCATCTTTCAGGCCAACTCGCCCAAGCTGCCCTTGCTGAGTGTATGACAGCGAGACAATGCGCTAAAGTGCTCGCTGGGGATGCGCCGTCTCTTGATTCTGCCCCTTACCCCAACCATGGGAAATACCTCCTTTTAGTAGAGAGACGACATCATACCGGAGTAGGGGGTGATGTGCAGGAGAGGCCACCTGATGCAGGCGCGCATCCTGCCCTGGTCGCTACAGTCACAAACACGGTCCATTTCGCCTTGAAAGTGGCTTCTTGCAACTTGAGCCTGCTTCTCTCTGTCGAGTTTTTGCAAAGTGGCACCTGAGCAACAGACATACCTCAGCCAACAGACACCCTCAGCCAAGTGGAATGGATTGACAATGTATCATGGTTTCTCTCCGCAAGAGCGGCATGGCCCTAAGGAGTTGCACCTCGGCACACTGGCCGAGTGTGTGGCGCATGTGGCGCACATGAGGCTTCTTCCGGGGAGAAGATGCTCTCCCATTCCTCCGCATTTCGCATTCCGCCGGAATTCGCCCTGCAAGCTGCACTTGCTGAGTGTATCACAGTGCATGCGCCATCATGCGCCAAAGCGCTTGTTGGGGTGCGCCTAGGCTCAGCCACGCAGAGGCTGCATGAGGGAATTCAACTCGATATCTAGGTCCCCCAGTAGTGCCCTGTTACCCTTTTTTTTGGGGGGAGGGTTCCCCTACTAAAATAGACGACAGAAAACAGTTCGGATACCTTATTCTAACCTCTCTACTGGAGGACCTAGATATGGTATGGACTGGGGCAAAAAGCCGGAGGAACATCTGAGTCACCATGAAGCCCTAGGCTCGATTCTAGGGAGGCCATTCGCCCTGATCCGATAAGATCATGTGGTTCTAGGCAGCCGATGGTTCGCAACGTGCAAAGAAAACTGTGTTCATGGTTGATCATCAATTCCACTGACGTGGGTTTTCCGTGCCTTGGTTTTTCCAGCAAAAGCGAAACGGTAGTGCTTCCACCATAGGTACCCCAGAGAACCCATCATGTAGAGATGGGTCAAAACAACTCCAGGGCAACCCATTTTGGATACCTTTGTTTGACCCAAGGTAAAACCAAGAGTCAAACAAATAAGCATCTTGGCTCCTGTGGAACCGGAAGCACTGCGCAGGAGAAGCTCGAGCTCCTCGCACAAGGAGAAGGAGAGGGATCCGCGCCGTCCAACTCCATTTGGGGAGTGTTCGTTTTTTTTTTTGGGTTTTTTTTTTTTTTTTTTTTTTTTTTTTCCGACGGCAGACCAAAAGGAGCACCGAGATGCAGTGGAAACACTTTGGACATGGGGAAAAGGGCGGCCACTGCCCTGTGTGAGTGTGTGTATTTCATGTTGATTATGTTGTTGTGTTTTTTAAAGAAAAGAAAAAGAAACAGGGGGGAGCTGTGTTTTTTTTGTGTGTGTTTAAAGAAGCAAAACCGTCGCACCGTGTTTGGGGGGGGCGGGTCGGACTTAAAAAAGATGAGCCGCCCATTCCTTGGAAGGGAACCAAAAGGATGCGATTCGGCGACGAGTGTAATGCTTGATTCAGCGAGGGCTAAGCCCAACGCAGTGGGTTCGCCCAAAAAACGGCCTGTGGATTGCCATCCATACGCGGATCCAATCTGCTCAGTTGGTGGTCAAGCAGCACGTGATTGGCTCACTATGCTCACTGCACATCCGAAATCCGAATTCGTTTCGTGAATGGCGTGAATGGGTCGGTGCCTGAATCCTCTAAGACAGGCTGGGACTTGATGCCTACATGCCTACCCCTAAGACCAGCCAATATTCAACAAAAAAGAGCCGACAAGAAAAACACACCTGGCCATGGGTCAACATCCCGTACCCCCAGTGAACATCCCAATCCCCACTAAAATAATAGACCAAACTGGGTGGTAAATTCACCTACCCCAAGATGGGATCCCATTGGTTTTGACCCGCAGCCACCTGAGCGAGTGTATCTTGCTTTAGGGGTAACCCCCAATATGGTCTCTGTCAGATCCGGTGGTCTAATTGGAGATGTCACGCTGCGTTTTGCAAACGGTTTGTCTTTGCAGCTCTTTTCGGTTTCCAAATGCGTGTGTCTTGTTTTGGCAAACCCCCTTTTGCTTGGTTTTAAGAAGAAGCCAAAAAGGAGAACCGTTGATTATTATTACTATTATTGTTCTTGTGATGACTCATCCTATTATTATTATTGTTATTATTATTATTATTATTATTTATTATTATTATTATTATTATTATTGTTGTGTTTCTTTTTTTGCTTTCCGGGGGTGGGTCCGGTTTTTTTTTAGCAGACGAGCCACCCAAAAAGCCGCAGCCTCGATCCTCCCAGACAGCGCCCCGGGGTCGCTCCGAGCCGCTGCTCGACGGATTCTCGGCTAGGACAGGGCGAAGAAGTCCAAGAGGCGGCGGAGAAAAAAATATGTGTTGGTCGCGTCACTTTGGAGGCGAAGTGTGGATTGGAGAGTCGGAGAAAACCAGTTTGGTTTGGTTTGGAAAGTTTGGTTTGGAAAGTTTGGTTTGGACAGTTTGACGAGATCGAACCAGGACCTGAAAGCGAATTCAAGTGTGAATTGATGTGGATTTTTAATCATGGAAATCCACTGGGGGCATCTGAGATAAGGGGTCCCCAACAAATGGTTGCGAAGCCAATGGGCTTCATTTTAAAGAGAACCCAAAAAGGTACCCTCAAAAGACGAGCCACCCCTCCAAACTGCCTTGTACTGCTCAGTTGTTCAGTGGCACCAACTCTTCTTCCCCTTTTTTTGGTGGCTGCCCCACTAAAAATGGTCCAAGCCCCAAAAAGGGTTCCCCTTTTTTCCAGGGTCACTGAACAACTGGCAGGGGCTCCCTTAGGAAATGAATCTTGGTACCTCCCCACAGGTGCCATGTTTGCTGGAGGAAGGGTATCCTCATTTTTGTTGGATGGTTGAATTTCCAGATCTCATTCCAGCTCCATCTTTCGCACCAGCAGGCTAAGCTAGAGGGTTGATGGGTTGATGTTCAGGTGGATCAAACAAAGCCTGCAATGTACAGGGATTTGACAAAGTCGTGCCTCCGTTTGAGGCATTGCATAAATTCCATGGGGGAGAGGGCTTCGAAGAAGTCGTGCCTCTTTCCAAAAGTGGGTGCGGAAATGGGTTGATGGGAGCGGGTGCAGAAGTGAGTGAACTTGTGGGCGCGGGTTCGGCACACGTGGGCCCAAAATATCCCAAAATCTTCAACAGACGATCGGCGATCTCGTTTTGATCTCGTTTTGATCTCGGTTTGATCTCGTTTTGATCTCGTTTTGATCTCGTTTTTTTGCCAGGGTGCATTGCATATGTGCCTGCCTGCCTTCCAAGAGCCTGCAAAGCCCATCCGTTGTGTCACGTCTTACAAAACTCTCCTGCAACAACCTATCGTATGCTTGGCGTTCCATTGGTTTTCATGTTCCTGCAGGCGCCTCGCGGGGCTGGAAAACATGCTTTGCCATCAGTAGCGTTCCATTGTGTTTCAGTGTTGACACCTGTCTTTTTGTAGCATGACCAGCTCGGTGATGTCAAGCGTTCCATGGGGATTGTTGCCGAGGCGTGACTTAGGAGTGACTTCTTGGAATCGGCTTTTACATGGGGGAACACATGGCCACACAGATAAAGGAGTGACTTAGGCATGACTTTGTCGTTTGCCTGTATCTGGCTCTAAATGGCACCCTTCAAAATTGGCTGCGGAAAAAAGATGTCCAAAGGATTCCCGATTGAAACTCACCCCCACGTATCCTCTGAAATCGTTTTTGGTTGAAGGTTTCCTCCTGTAAAGTCAACTAAGTCCCCCAGCTAGGTGCTTTTTTACTAACTTTTTGGGGGAAGGGTTCCCCTACTAAACTAGACTACTCTGACCTCTCAAATCTGGAGGCCCAACTAGGGCTCGGATTGCAATTTTTGTTGAGCTGTGTTGAACAGAAGACGACAGCAGTGAATCGGGGGCCAACTCGGGTTCCGGGCTAAAAACCTCGCGGCACACCGCGCGACAAACGCGAAGTGGGGAGGTGCCGGGCCGATCCTTCCGTGCGGCGAAGTAGTCAGTGAGACCCAAGAGCTGCTGCACTCATCCTTTCCGGGTCCGGTGGCCATTTTGAAGACAGACTTGGTTCTTTGGAATCTGGCAGAAGGTTGCTTCACGAAGCAGCTCGCTCATAGAACCTTTGCCTCCGGCCAAGATCTTATACATATGGACTTCATATGTGAATCCTCGCATTCTGGTCCCTCGCATGATGCTCCGTGAGAGGCTTTGAGTTCCACCCTCTGTGATGCAGCGCATGTAACATTGAGGCTTGATCCCTAGGAAATGAGGGACGATTTTTTGGCGGGTGGATGAAACAAAGGAAACCTGCTTGAACATGTTGAAACACGCGAAGCCTGCTTGACACCTGCTTGTTTATCAGACTCCCAGGTTGACTCATCAGTGAGAAGGAACCCAATGCAAACCACCGATTCTATATGCAAAAAGCACAAGGTGCCACAGGTGTTTCAACACACAGACACAAGCTATATTATCATACAGATCTGAATGCATCGCATAGGCATATAGGCAACGATATAGAGATGTGTGCAAATAAGGGGACCCCAAAGTGGTTTTCCCTCTGGACCAAACCAGAAAAAGTTCCCGCAAAACACAAACGCACACCCACACACCCACACGCACACGCACACGCGCGCACATGCACACGCGCACGCGCACGCACGCGCGCGCACACACACACACACACGCACGCGCACGCACGCACGCACGCACGCACGCACGCACGCACGCACGCACGCACGCACGCACGCACGCACGCACGCACGCACGCACGCACGCACGCACGCACGCACGCACGCACGCACGCACGCACGCACGCACGCACGCACGCACGCACGCAAACACACACACACACACACACACACACACACACACACACACACACACACACACACACACACACACACACACCACAACACACACACACACCACAACACACACACACGCACCACAACACAAACACACACACACACACACACACACACACACACACACACACACACACACACACACACACACACACACACACACACACACACACACACACACACACCACACACCACACACCACACACCGCACACCGCACACCACACACCACACACCACACACCACACACCACACACACACACAATACACACACAATACACACACAACACACACACAGCACACACACAACAGGCACACACACACAACACACACACACAACGCACACAACACACACACACACAACACACACAACACACATAATACACACAATACATACAACATAAATAACACACATAATAAACACAACACACATAATACATACAACACACACAACACACGTAACACACACAGCACACACACACACAACACACACCCGCGCGCGCGCATGCACATGCGCACGCGCACGCCGCAAGCCCGCACGCACGCACACAGGCACACACGCGTGCACGCATGCAGGCACACGCATGCACGCACGCGCGCATGTGCACACGCACACCCACACACACATTCAATTATATGTATGTATCTCTTTAATTCTCAAAGTGTCCGCCCGAATTCAGCTGAGTTCTCATCATCAGTTTTGGGGCTTGCGATTTTGATAGGAGAAAGAGCAGCTCTGAGTCTTCCCGGGGCAAGAAGAAGGACAAGGAGAGCTTGCGCTGTCTGGGAGGCCAAGCCTTTCGATGCTGACTTGTTCAAAGCCGAAGCTTCAAGCGTTAAAATGCTTATGTTTCTGATGTGTAAACAAAATACATAATAACAAACAACAAAGACAACTAGCACAGTTGATTTCTGTTTACCTCAGGCATTGAATCAGAGAAGCCTGCTGCGATTTGATCATCTGGTTTTTGGATTGAACAACTTTTGCTTTTGGGCTCCGGTCTCCCTACGGTTTGGTCACACATCGCACTTGCCAAGAGGACTCCAACGACTCCGGCTGCGCGAAATCGCCTGCGAAATCGCCTGTACACATGTGGTCTTTTCCCCGAAAGGAGATCGGAGCCTGGTAGTCAAGGCAAACGGATGAACCTGTTACTCTCTCCCTGATTTTGTAAGATGAGCACGTGCATTAAAAAGAATGGCAGATGCATGGAGCCTTCACTGCTGGGGAACACAACAGTGCTTTGAACATGGAGAGCATCATGTGAATCAGGCGAGTTGAACGTCGAAGCTAACTGGTTGAAACCTAGCCTTCTATAGGGAGTCGGCTCAATTTGCGGATAGTGAAGGACCACATGCACCGTGTCGTTTTGCCAGCGTGGATGGTGCAATCTTGGAATCCCTTCTTGGGTTGCAAGTCAATACGCCGACTCCGCTGAAACTTCAGGAGGGCCGCCGGCAAATTGGGATCTCGAATCGAGCCACGTCCTCAAAACCATCGTTCTTTCCAAAAACTTGATCCGTTTTCCCTGGCCTTCCGGAGGTTTTATGGAAAGACTCGGATCCCTAAGAATGGAAATGGAAGGTACCCCTAGAGTTTCACTTACTGAGGTGGGCTAAATTGTCGCCTTTTGGGTTTGGTTGCCATTTGAGCCAATCAAAACCCGGGTAGGAGGTTAGTAAGGGACAATCCCCTTGCCATAAATAGCTGCGGATTTTTCCGCCTTAATTCTTGAAGCATGCTTCTGGGTCGACCATTTTAGTACCAGGTTTTGAGCAAGTGGCTCTAATGGACCCTTGGCGTTTTCCTTATTTCCACCTCTGGCCCACTATTTTTGTTGAGCGGCGTGACCTCCAGGGTTGATGACCCCCACACTTCCGGGAGTCACCCTTGGAAGTCAGCTGGGAAAACCTTGTTGGCATGCGTTTAGGCTTGTAGTTTGAGTCGGTTCTGTTCAAATTTAGTAGGGGGTTTCAATACACAAAGTTTTGGGCTACCAAACCAAGGGTTGGACAGAAGCATGGTAGGTCTCGTGATCCAAGCGGAACGGTTCTTAGTTAGCCATCAGAGACACACCACGTTGCACCAACAACTGTCAAGGCAAGAGCCTCCGACATATGCAGCCACAAGCTTCCGGTTTGCCGTCTTGAGTGGGGCTACCTTGTCTGTCGGATCAACATTGGGGTAAAACAAGCTCACGGCCGCTTGGCTCGTTGAGTCGAGTTCGTATTGAGGATGCGTCCTTACCCTTCCTCTCGCATCCTCTGGCAGTTCGTGGAAAGGGTAGCCTTCCCAACGTGACGCGGGGTTTTTTCAACAGGCCGACGAGGATGGGGATGGTTCCGGGAAGCTGGCTTCGAACTTCCCAGCCATCCGGTTCCTTAGGGTGGTTAGGCGGTTTCGGGTTTAGAGGGGGGGGTTCAATGAACCCATTAAAAGTAGAACAAACTTTTAGCAGCAGATCTGAGGACAGCCCAGTTGGGTACTGCTGGGGCATATTTCTTCGTTGATTTTGATGTTTGTTGGGCTTAGGGGGTTGTTTTACAGTCTTACAGTGTCAGAAGATGAATGTCAGCAAAGCATGTCGTCTAGCGTTCAAGGTGATCTGCCAAACTTGGTCTAGGTGGTGAGAGATCGTTGCGCGACTTCTTTTGGCCCCATGTTCTTTTGCCAGGAGCGAGAAAAAGAGAAGAGGCGGGTCGCTCGGTTTGGAGTTGGCTCATCGCAGGTCCGAGGGCTTCTGACTTGGAGATGCTCCAACTCCTCACTGGCTACCTGTTGTTGAAACCTGATACAGGAATTTCGGCAAGTTTGCCACGTATCCAAAACCAGGGCCATTTGGGCGAATATGTAATTTCCTTTCTTCAATGCAGTTGCCCCTGTTTAAAGCATCAGAAGTCGTGGACGAGCTGCCTATCACGTGTTGGTTTGTGGAGCCTTGTGCGGTCTGTGCGTTCTTTGTAGGTCAGTGTTGATTGAGGATGAGTCAACCCGGAACAGAGTCTTAGTCTTCCCCCAAGAAAGTGTTGGCTTCCAACTAGAGCACATCCTCTTCAACTGCGGTTATCTTCCATTTGCTTCAGATTTGTTTTTCTTTTCCCTTGTTGGTGTTAAAGGAGTTTATCACTACTGGATGTTTGTTACTTTTTCCAGGGGTCTGAACCAAATGGAGGTTTTAGTCCTCCCACCGCCGTGCGTTGCGACCCCTTTTTTGCTTCTTGGTCGAGCCTGGCGCACGTTTTGACTCACGGGATCCGAGTCCAGGCCCTTCATGTCCCCGTTCCCTTGGGCAGTGTACTTGGGGCAAACCGCAGGCTTTTGTCTTGCTTCCAGATACCAAGGTGCCCCAGTTTTTGGGGATTCGATTTTTTGGAAAAACAGCCATAGCTGGGGGCCATCACTTTCAGGGGGTGCTGTGCAAGGCCAGTTCTTTTCTGGCTTGGTTGGGGGAGAGGGTTAAAGAGCAACCGCCCGATATCAGCCATGTTGAGGGTCCCTCCTTGTGTGACACACTACAGCCATATCACAGTTCTGGTGGTTGGATGGGGAAGCGCACGTGCATCATCCGGCCAGGAAAAAGAGCGCGGATAGCTCGCATGCCAGAAAAAAGGAGAAGGACGGGCCATGCCAATTTCCGGGGCATGCCTAGCATCAGGCCTTTCCCTGGCATCCCATTCTACCAAGATCCAAAGTCACATCCCAAGCGGTAGGTTAAAGGGAGGTCGCCAAACAGTTTTTGACTTTGATACCCCCAAGCAACGGTCAAAATGACCCGAGTATGTTTTTGGATGTAGGCTTCCATTTGCTGAAATGAATATTTGTTTACTTTCCCCTGTTGGTTTTCAAGGGAATCTATCACTACTGGAAATATTATTATTTTTTCCAGGGTCTTAACCAAATGGAAGTAGGGGACACCAAAAAGAAGGCAATGGATGGGGTTTCCTTCGGCAAGAAAGCAAGCGTGTCGCCGTGTCGTCCCGCCGCCCATGAAAGCCGGCACAGAATATGAAGCCGAGACGATTTGGTCCCCGACAGCGGATGAAGCGGAGGGCGAAGCCTAGCTGCTGTGATTAACTTAGAAACTCGGGGAGGACATAGGGCTGGCTGTGGCTGACTTGAGCCAAGTGAAGTTGAAGTCCAAAGAAAAGATGGCCAACAAGACCATTGGGACATCTTGCAACTTGGACAGATCCGGTAGAATTTGAGTTCCACAAGGTGAAAAAATCGGGTGCAACCCGTCACACGGCTTCTTGACCCCAGCTAATTGCAAGATCCAGGGCTTTCGGATCTTAAGAGCCGAGTGTCCGTGTGTGTTTGTCGAATCGTCGTTTGGAGGGGCGCTATAAAAAGTTGTCTTCGAACAATAAAAACGTTTAGGCATTGTGTTTTTGGTGTTGTGTCTGGTCGAATCGTTGTTTATAAGTTAAGCTTCAAGATGGACATCATGAAGACTGGCCACACACGTTGTCCCTAATGCACATGAGGTTTTGGTTGCACGCTCAACAAAAGGACGCCCGTGGTAAAGGGGACTCCAGAAAGCTTGAAAGGCTTCTGAAACCTGCTGGAACCGACCCCTTCAAATCAGGGGAGCCTTTGGTGCCTTGGATTGGATGTGAACCCCTAGAGGATAAATGTGAAACCACTTGACCACCAAGAGAAGCTGAGTCGGAGAATCCTGCTATTGGGTCACCCGGAGTCGAACGCGGGCGTTATTTTTCCCTCGTCAGGAGCGGAAGCGGAAGCCGTGCCCTGAGCTGACAGCAAGCGGGTCGAAGGGAAGGTACCTGGAATGTGTTCTTGCTGGTGCCCAGTAAGACATGAGCTCAGTTGTTCAGTGGCCCCAATTATTTTTCTCTTTTTTTTGGTGGCGGCCACACTAAAATAGTCTTCCCAAAAAAGGGTTCCCTTTTTTTCCAGGGTCACTGCACAACTGAGTGAGGGAATGAGCCCCCACACACCATCCAACTGGTGGCTTCCTTTCAAAAAACTCCCAGGTTCATTCCCTCCTTTACTGAGCACCAGGTGTTGAAGGGAAACGAAATGGAGTTCCCACCATTTCCTGGCGGTTCGGGACCCGCGAGTCGTCCGGTTCCAGAAAGGTTCTTAGCCGGTTTGGCGGCTGGTTTGGCGGTTGGGTGTCCGAATTTAACCCACAAGTTTGAGCTAAATTGTTGCACGGGATCAGTTTGGACAGCCGAGATTTGGGGTTCCCCGGTCCAAATCCGTTTCTTAGCTCGGCTCAGGATCAGTCCGTATATCCCTATCAGTCCATCGCCCGATCTGGTCATCGCCGGGGATCAAATGGACATCGCCCGTTTCCTTGTGTCCTATTCGCATTCCATGGAGTGGGGAATGCCACAGCAAGCGCTGTGTTAGAGCTTCCATCCGGATGGTGAATTTAAAAAGGAACCAATCGATTTGATGGGTCCACTATCTGAGCCCCCGATTTTTCCAGACTGTCGGTTTCACTTCCGCTTCAAGATCCGCTTCCGCTTGTGAACATGATCCTGAGACTGCCCAATTGGCTCCCTTTCGTAAAGCACAACTCGTTTCAAGCTTGGAAGAACAATCTCGCATAATTTCCCCACTCCAAACCAACGTTTGGAAACCCACACCAAAATCCAAACCAAACAATTCCCGAGCAAATTCACCAAACTGCATCTAGGTTCCCCCAGTAGTGCCCTTCTCTCCCCTTTTTTGGGGGGAGGGTTCCTCTACTAAAATAGACTATACAGAAAACAAGTTGGTACCAACTTATTCTAATCTCTCAAATGTGGAGGACCTAGGCATTCTTTCGCCTGACCCCTCAACCAAAAGAACTTCTCCAAACCAAACAACTCTGGGTGAGTCATAGCGACCTCACACGACCTCACCCCCAAATTTGGTGGTTTCTGTGGGGAGTAGCCCCCCAAGCACCACAAGTTTCAGGTTGGTGAAATGATAGACTTCACCCAGATTGTTCTGGTCAGGTTTTCACTTGTTTGCTTCCGCCGGAAGGATTCTGCGGGTGCTGCTGGGGATACCTCCGAGTGAATGGAGCGACCTTTACGTACAGGGACTTGGGAGAAATGAGACAACAATTACCCCCTACTCCAAATCCAGCTGCGCTGTGTGTCTTCGAGCTCGAAGAGCGAGGGCAACCCTACCCGTATACCGCATTTTGCTTGGCCCGACCTGAACTCAGTTGTTCAGTGGCCCCAATTCTTTTTCCCCTTTTTTTCGGTGGCCCCACATCAAAAGTTCGGTCCCAGCCCCAAAAAAGGGTTCCCTTTTAACCGGTGGGGCGGCATGCCCTCACCCGCGCCGTTTGACCGAGGCGCCGCGAGCCGAAAGGCTTCCCTTGTTATTCCAGGGTCGCTGAACTGAGTGAAGTTGGCCCAGCCATGTCTCGTCGAAGCCCTGCGGCTTTGGCCAACGCTTCCAGGCGCAGCTCGTCCTGAAGGCGCGTGGTGTTGGAGCGCGCGCTTCCGCGCGGACCTGGAGCCGTTGGGCGTTGGGGACCCTGGTGCCCATTTAGAAGGAGAAGGGCGAGAAAACCAGGACCCACCCCCGAAATGCGGAGGTTCCAGGTGAATTGGTGGAACAAATGGGCGGCGGGGTGTTGCAACTCCAAGCTTGTGGCTTGTGAACTGATTTGTGGACAAAAGGGGAGGAACTCCACCCGGGCCATGATTTGGGCAGGCAAGAGCCCGGTGCCTAAGTTGGAACTTGGGTCCGGGTTGGATTTCCGGGAGCTCCTTTCGGCCGCTTCGGGTCAAGTTGGATGCAGCTTCGGAGCCCGAAGAAAGGGAAGGAGACCTGTTCGTTTGCGCGACGTGTGGCGCGCAGCTGGCTGGCTCTGCTTTGGCCTGGAATTGAGGTACTGGCGCGTGCTTGGTTTTTGCGACCCGGGTGGCTGGGGATATATATATATATATGTATATATATACATATTTATGTTGAAAGCCAACTGATTAAGCATCTAACAAAGCTTACTAGCAATCAATACAAACTTGTTACCGTTCCCAAAGCAACTTCGAAGCAGGAAGGAAGGAAAGAAGGAAGGAAGGAAGGAAGGAAGGAAGGCCCAGAACTCACCAACCTGCCAACCCCAAGCAAAACCTCCGCAAGCCCACCCCGAACAAACCCGCCATGCTCGACATGTGTTTTGGTGCTTAAAATATGCCTTCTTGATGCCACTGGTTCCAAGTTTTTTACGGTGTGTGGTAGCAACATGGTGCCGAAGTGCTGTTTTGATACTTAATTAGTTGTTTCTGGATTTTTAGGGCCAAGGCTTCTTTGATGCTAAGTATGTTAATTCGATGGTTTTCGTGTCTGGCTCTAACCTCCATATAGCTCCAAGCCCACAATCATGCTTGGACTCGCACAGATCCGCTGTTGCTCCGTCATTCGGTCTGTGGGCTGTCCGGTGAATTCCAAACAACTTTCGCAAAGACGTCGGAATGCAGCAAATACGGCGTGCACCTTTTGGAGGTTGGTGTAAGGTGAAGCCAAAGGTAACCCAACCATTCAGACACAAACTTATGTGAACACGATGGGCACGACTACGCTGTGACAAACGCACAGCAATTTGCGCAGCTGCCTTCTCCAGAATATATATGGGTGCGTCTCTTCAAATGGGGGGCAAACCCAAAAAAATGGGCGCGGGAAGTTGTTTCTGCATCTCACCTGCCATAGAGGTACCCTTCGCCATTTTCTAAATATCATTTTGAAAGGGTGGCTCCCTTGGCGACTCGAGGCAAACATGATCTTGGTGGTTCCCAGCCAGGTTCCTTAGCTTTTTAGACTTTTAGTTGGTTTAGTGGTTGGGTTTCCGAATTTGACCCGCAAGTTTTCCAGCTTCAGCAGGGGGTCGGTTACAGCCCAGTGATCTGGGCTTGGTTTCCCGCGCTTGCGCCAGGGCATGCGCATCGACACTTCTCGCCGCCCGGAAGCGCCAGGGTGCTGAGAGGCTTGCAAGGAGTTTGGGCACAGAAGCTGAGACCTTTTCGAGTGGAGCTCAGCATGATCTGTTTGACTAGGTCCAGTAATTAGTGCCCTTTCTCACGGTTACTTTTTTGGTTGGGAGGGTTCCCCTACTAAAATAGACTACAGAAGAAGTTGGTACCCTTATTCTAACCTCTCTACTGGAGGACCTAGTTGATCTTGGCGGCAAAGCTTGGCGCTTTTTTGGTCAGGTGTTCTCTGCTTTTCTGCCCTGGCGGCCTGGCTGGCAGATTCGAGCGCGCGAGCAGAGCTGTGCTCGCTTGCATTGAGCTCAGCGGTGTTTCAAAGCGCATTCAACGACCTGTGGGCGGTGCGCGAGGTTCGGAGTATCTTAGAAAAAGCGCCAGTCGTCGACGCGAGGGATTAGGATTTTGGGCTTGGAGCGGACTCCTAAGTGCGGGCCGTATCGAACTTTGGTAAACTGAGGCACTTCAGGGCGAAGACGCAATTTGCAGATTGCTCGAGCCCAGAGCAATCAGACCGTGTCTCGGAATCCCCGCGCTCTTGTTGGGCAAGATTGCACCCGGTCTTGCTTGGTGCTTGGATGGGTCCGAGTGAGCTTCTCGAACCAACTTTGCTGAAGACCTAGGCCCCGAGTCTCAGATGGCGGGCAATCTTCGCCTTGCATTTGGTTAAGAATTGGTTTTCCCCTGCTGGTTTTAAAGGGAATCTATCACTACCGGAAATCTGTTTTTTCCAGGGGTCTTGAGCAAATGGAGGTATCAAATTGAAGTGTCCGGTGCTACGCCACTGGCCTTAGCCACTTGAGTTGCCGATGTCCTCTTCACGTGCCCTAACACGGCCAAGCAATGCACTAGGTCAAGCTGGGGCAAAGCGACCTTGCGCATGCAGCATGAAGCATGAAGTTGTTTTGTCTCGGGATCCCTTATGATCCTTTAGTTTCAGGTCGGTGACTCATTCAAATGCCGGCCATACTTGCGCCCATCCATATTGGTGAAACGGAGAGTATCGGTCAATATTCAACGCGCCGAAGGAATAGTCCTGGTTGACATTTGCCGGACAACCCATTTGGGGTTTCCCTATTTCAGGGAAACCAACTAGCAGGGATACAGGAACCAGGGATACGAGAGGATCCCCCCCAAATGTACCTTGACTAAGTTCGATATGAAAAAAGAAGCCAAAACAATCCCCCCATATGTGGGGCCCTAGTGTTTTTCCTACAAAATGTGTTTGTTTTGACGTGCAGACAGGTGATTTCGAGGCAAAGCCAAGTGACTCAGCCACCAATCCGCACCAATCCAACAGCTCCAGGGCCCAGGACGCCCGATTTTGGACCTGCGGGGATTGTGGTCGATGTGCAGAATCTGAGGTTTTTGTTGCCCTCCTGTTGGGGTTTCCAAATCTAATGTTGACCCCGGATTAATAAACCCCTGTTTATTAAGATGGGGGTGTTCCCCTCCAAAAGTGATAACCCCCCACTAAAACCGGGGACACCCCCATATTCATAAACAGGGGTTTGTTGTTATTTTTGACCCACGCCCTTGATCAACTTGTTCGAGTACTGGATCTTACACCTAACCAGGGGCAGGCCTTGGATTCCTGCCGTTGCTTGCGGGTTTCGAAATTTCATCCTGAGAAGGGCTGAAGCAGGAGCACCCCCCCCCCCCCGTATGGTGGACAATTAGGGTCTATTGTGCGACCTCTTTTTTTTAAGGGTATTTCTTTTTTGGGGTATGGGTGCAAATAGACTCTAGGTGTCCGTGGCACCCCCGCCCCAAAGAGAGCACCCTTCCTTCCACAGTTGCGCACCTGCCCGAAGCGAACCGCATCTATCCTTTGGGTTTTCCTGATTTGGTCCATGTTTGGTCGTGCCAAAAACTTGACCACTGGTTATGTTTGGGTCCTTTGTGCAAGTGAGGAAGATTTCAGGTTGGATATCCGGGCCTATGGAATGCCATGGCTATGGTGCAAGAGGTGCAGCTGACCGCAGGAAGAACTTGGTACCCCTCATGGCACGATGTTTCCTGGAAGACCATTGTCCTTTTAAAGAGACCCCCTGGTGAGGCTGCATGTTAATTGGTGGGAGGGTGTTTTTTTTTAGTCTACATATATACTTATGGTTTTGCATGCACATTTAGACGTGCATATGAATATGTACACATGCATTCGTACATACATTCACCGGATTAGACTTTACAAGTATATGTATGTGTACACTTTACATATGTTTTGTTTTGCCATCTAAAAACACACCAAGGACTGAACAAGCTCCGTGGCAAGTGCCCAGCAAGCCCTCGCACGCCTTTCGGCTCGATGAAGTGAGCTTGACAGCTCCAGGATGCCAAGGAAGCTTCCGATTCTTAAGGACCCCGGCAGCGGGCTGAACAGCGGCGTCGGCCTCTTTTCAGGAGGAGTGGACCCGAAATTTTGGGGCGGTCCAGGTGACTGAACAGCGCTCAATTTGTTTCTGTTTGCCAAATTTGGCTGTGGGTCAACAATAATGGGATCCCAATTTGAGGTAGGTGAATTCACCACCCATGTTACTCTATTTTAGTGGGGATTGGTGCTCATGGCCATGTCTGCTTGAAAAAAATGGAGCAAAAGTGACACGTCAGTCCCCTACGATCTTGGGGCTCGACAGGGAATTCACGGCCGGACGCCGAGCATCGCCCGCATGGAAGCAGCATGTTCCGACGCCGGCAGGAGGAGTCGGGAGCTGAGAGGAAAAAACATGAAGCACCAAGCGCCTGTTTCTGTGGGCAAAAAAACCTGAGCGAGACATGAACATAGGCGTCACTGTCCCTTCTAGGTTCTAGGTCTCCCAGTGGGGGAGCGTTGCCCTACTAAAATACACTACCGGAAAAAAGTTGGTACCTTACTATGCCCCATTTACAAAGGAAATCCACCTATACCAACAGCACACCAATGCCCAAGTTTTGTTTGGGGTATTGCAAGACCATTCTTAGTTCTCTTGAAAGGGAACCACTGGAAATACCTGGACCTCAAGATTCCAACATGGGGACAACTTCCCCAAAATTCTGGGCGAGTTTCCTTAAGCGCGGGTAGCTCTTTCGGATGGGCAGAAATATGCACTTGCCTGGGACCTCTTGCACTTGCCCTTCTTTCAAGTGCAAATCAGACCTTCGCTTAAACCCTTCTTGGAGGGGTTCTCGGAGGAACCCTTCATTCATTAATCAAGCACTGCGTGCTGAGTTGCCACCACACGGTGTGTAGGCCGATGATGCGCACGTTCGAGACCTAGCGTAGAATGCACTAGGCGTTCCCAGCGCTGAGCGGCTGCGGTGAGCTTTTCCTTGTGGTTAGCCGTTTGGCACCCTGCAACGCATGAATGCTCTCAGTAGCAGTCCAGTTTCTTCGCCTGTGACCCACGCCAGAACCGACGCAGTAAACGTGGGACATATTTCCCCCTACTCCAAATACCCGCTCTTTTCAGCGTCTCATGTCGACACTCTACTAAAAAAGCAGGTAATTATTTACCATTATAAAAAACAAACAATCAACAACAGTACCCTGAAACAAGCGGGTATTTGGAGTGGCTAGGCATGAGAACAGCGCAGTTTTTGGACTCCGCCCGCGCTTCCGCGAGGTTGCGGGGGCCGCCCGGCGAGGGTGAAGAGACCGAGTCGCTGCTGGCCAAGGAGAGGGCAGGCTTCCTTGGGCTAGCTGGGTGTGCCACAAATTGTTGGGGGCGGGTTCCCCACATGTTCCTTTTGGGCGGTTTTGGACGGGTCTTTTACTTCAGGATGCCTAAAAACCTTTGGATGAAAAGGAGAAGGACTTTCAGTTGTTGAATCCCAGTCATTGGTTCCTTCCCCCTTAGAGGTGGCTGGGTGTGTCTTTGAAGGCGGATGCCTAATTGATGGGTTGTTTTTTTAAAGGAGAACCAAAGGAGCCGCCGCCACTTTGGGGGGGGGGGGGGGGGGCCCCGGGCAAGGTGAGTGGCAGAGTCGCAAGGGAATCATTGGGGAACCCTCAAAAAAGAGCGAGCGAAAACTTATGAAGGTCCTTGGATGCCTTTACTCAAAAAAGAAGAAGGACTTTCATTATGAAGGTCCTTCAAGGATAGCCTTTACTTTTCCAAACTAGAGGACGATTGGCCCGAATGCATTTTTCTCCAAGTGCTCTTCCCCCGCGCGGAAGAACCCTTCGCGATGCTTTCGGGGAAAACAAAAAAGTTTAGAACTTCCAGTCATTCTTGAAAACTTTTCCAAAAAAAAGAGAAGGAGAAGGACTTTCAGTCATTGAAAAGGGATTTTCTTCCAACAAAAAGAAGAAGGACTTTCATTGAAAGGGATTTTCTTCTTGACGTTTGCCGCCTTCGGGGATTCCTTCCACGTCGAAAACGGGATGCACGCCGGGTCCATGGGCCCTTGTTCTTTCTTTACTGGACGATTCCTCGTTTCCACTGGGAGGGAAGAGACTTCCATTTGCTGAAGACCAAGGGGAAAAAAGTAAGGGAAAAAAGATGGCCGGTGATAAAAGGTCCTCAACCAAACTTAAGGGGAAATAAGAAAATATAGAAGGAACATATGTCCAGTGATAAATTCCTTTTAAACCAAAGAAGGGAAAATAAGAAAAATAAAAACTTAAGCAACTGGAAGAAGAGTAACTTACGAGCGATCGTTTCGGGCCGAGAAGATGATGGGCGCGCGTTTTCTGCTTTCCAGAAGAATGTGACTGCAGGGTTGTGGGATCACTCGGGGCTTATCCCCGACTTCTGGGATAGGGAACTCTCCCCCATTACATGGGGGCTTCGTCTTTGGGAAGCCTTGTATCACAGAAGTGGATTCCATTTCCCACAGCCGAACATGTGACTGTGACACACACAAATTCTTATTGGTTTCTGGAGGCATCTTCCTGTTTGGGGCGACCACATGTCAGTGGGGTTCTAGTTGAGTTTCATTTTAGACAGCTCTTACCGCAAATCAGATCTGGGCACATCAGATCGCGGCCTCGCAAAGGCCTTTGGCGCAACCGATGCCTATCCGCAAGGGAGATACTTAGTGAAGTGAGAGGAGTAGAAATGGCTCGACCAGTTTCTATCGGGTGGATAGGCGCCACACACGGTCCAGCGAGGTGGTCCGTCCCAAAATTTCGGGAAGGATTCCTCCTTCCCGACTGGCAAACATATTTTGCCCATCCAGCATGGATCAGGGTGTCCCTCTCTGTCCATTAAGGTTTTGAACATCACCTTTTCGGCCCATGAAAGGTGGCTGTGGCTCAAAAAACCGGTACCAAAATGGAACCCTGGCAAGTGGAAACATGGACCAAAACCTGCGTACCCCCCCGTCCAATTTGCAGGGCGAAAGTCCGAGAAGGTGAAGGGCCGATCCGCGTTTGCGATCCGGGCCGATCCGCCATTTCCGCCGTTTCCGCAAGCAGCTCAGGAGCCATCCGAGGATAGGAGCTACTCCTCCAAGGCAAGCGCCAAGATTTGTTTCGCCGCGCAACTGGTTGGTCTCATCAACCAAATCAACCACAAAGGCCCTATGATAAAGTTGGAGTCCTGTTAATCAAAAGCTGGAGTCCTGGAATTCCAGGGTTTCTATAGACTCAGTTCTTCAGTGGCCCCCTTTTTCTGTTTCCATTTCCTTTTTTTTGTGGCTTAGACCACTAAAATGGTCCAAGCCCAAAAAAGGGTTCCCTTCTCTTTTCCAGGGTCACTGAACAACTGAGAATCAACCACAAAGGGTCTAGGGCCTGATCAAGGGCTGAAGGGCTTCTTTGGGCTCCCAAATACCCTTTATGACAAACCGGTTCCCTTCATAGGTGGGCGATTCCTGGTTTGCCTGGTGGTTCAATCAACGACCACGGAACCCCATCTATTTCACAAAAAGGACACCTATGCTCTCAATAATCTATTTCGTTTGGAGAAGGCGCTGTCTCGCAACTAGACGACGACTAGAGCCGGCGCGAAGTAGGGGGGGAAGTTTCAAAAGTAGTTCTAGTTTTCTTTTTCTTTTCTACTCTTCCCATCTCCCTTTCCCTTTCTCTTTCTCTTTTCTTCAATTTGTTGTTCTTCTTTTTCTTTCTCGTTTCATATTAGCTCTCTCGGCCTTCTCTTTCCCTTCTTGGCTTTCTCTCTTTCTGGCTACCATTGGACTATGGCAGGTAAGCAGCTTGCTTCTGAATACTTTATGTGTTCTTTGTTTGTTCATCGTCTTACCGCTGGCGACCACCTTGCTTGATGCCGGCAGGGGCTGCGTTGATGCCACCTGACTTCCGAAGGATCGTTGAATTCCTTCAGGCTGCGAACTCTGGGGCAAAAAGAAGTTCACTACTGTGGATGGACGAAATCCTGCACCACCTAAGAAACCCTGGTGTCTGATGATTCCCATACAAATACCAACAAACGATGTTTTTTCCTGGTTTCAAAGTGGTGCAGGATTTCGTCCATCCACAGTATGATATAGGTTATTCACTAGGGAATTCCTCATCTCAGGTGTCAAAATAGTACAAGCAGCTGATTCTGCGGAGGGCATGGCTCCTGCGAGTCGATTGCGGCTTTTCCACCGTGGACCTTGAGGCCTGATGCTTTGAAGCGTTCGCATGCAGCGATTGGAAGTGGCCGAGGATTTCGAGTGCTCGACTGTAGGTCAACTAGGTCCAGCCAGGTGCGCTTCTCTCCCCCTTTTTTGGTTGGCAGGGTTCCCCTACTAAAATAGACGTCCCGGAGAAAAAAACAAGTCTTTTTTTTTAATTCTAAGCTCTTAAATCTGGAGGACCTAGGTAGGTCCATGCACCTATCTTTTTGGGCAATCTCAAGGGACCTTGCAAGAGGAATGGCCCAAACCAGGACCTCTGAGGTTTCGGTTTCGGATCGACGGACGCAAGGCCAAGACTCCCAGCAAAGTCTGGCGGACGCCTCGGAGATCGCGGCTTCACCTCTGCATAGCGCACTTGCTGGGCATGTTTGGGTCAGGATTCTTTGTTAGGGCTTACCCCCTACTCAAAATACCTTCTTCTTTCTCAGCGTAGGCTGGGGAAAACCGATCGGTTTTCCAGGGTAAATACCTCCTTTTGCAGTAGCGGGTCGACATGATACCCTGAAAAACCGGCCGGGTGTTTGGAGTAGGGGGTACCTATTGTTGGGGTATAGGCCCCTTTTGGCAAGCTTACGGAGTTACGGGGTGAATTCTCTCCTTTTTATGGGTAGCTTGAGGGGCCAGGGATTTAGGTTTTTTTGGGAACCCTTAGCGTTATTGCTCCTGGCATGACCCTACTGAACATGAGGCTCAACTCCCACAAGCCAGCTCAGCTTGATTTGGAGAATCTTTTGGAGTTGCTCGATTTGTATGTCTATCAACTTTACTCTGAACATGGAACCCAACCAACCATTTTTGGAGTGCAGTTGCTGATACTCATACCCAAGGTCTATGAGCAATAGGTCGCACTTGAGTCGAAGAGGTCTCAAAGACAGTCTCAGGTTGAACAGAAGCATTGCCCAGGCGAACCAGTGTTTGACCATGCAAATTCTGTTTGACAGGGCTCCTTAAAAGATACATGTTGCCCATTTGAAACATGTTGCTTTTTCAACACCGAAATAAAGGGAAACCACCATTTGCAAGGCAATGTTAGGATCCCTGTTTGAATGTTTCCTTTCAGGAATGCCCTGGTGCGCTGACCCTTCTGGTGTCTTTGGGTCTCTGCAATGTTTGGGTGGGAAAGATCATGCCCCCACGTGTAGTTGGCTACCTAGACCCTCAGCCAGCCGTGGCCGGCCGGCCGCTAACAAATTGCAGCCCCTCCTTTATGGATAGGTTGAGGGTCCAGGTATGAACTTGAACTGCCCTCTACTCCAACAACCTTTAACAATAAAGGATGCAAACAAAGAACTTGGTTTTGAACCTGCTTACCAGAAACACGGTTTTCCACCCAACCTGGTTTTCCGTTTAACCCGTACCAAAAACCGTCAGAATTCCCCATAGCCCATAGCCCAAACCCCGGCACGTTACCTGTTCGAAATGGGGACGGTCTGGCGAAGGACCCGGGTCCAAAAACCTCAGTTTCCTGCCATCGGGGCAGTTGCGCTGTGGTGCATGTAAATAAGGGTAGCTGGTAAGATCTGGGAATCATATTAAAATACATGTCTTGCCATATCATATGTAAATACATATATATATATACATAGTATGTGTGTATACATATATATAATATTTACTTATTTATGTATTTAGTTAGTTGTGTTCTTTACTTATTTAATATGGTAAGACACCGCGCTTTACATCCGAGGCCGAGTGCGCGGAGTCCTTTGGCACTGGCCATGGTGGAGACCCCAGGGCTGGCGGCCTCATCTGACGGTTGCGAAATCCGTGTCACACCACGAGACTTTGGTGCATTTTGCCAAGGGATGTTAGGACTTTAACCTCTTTTTTGTTCTCCTTCAACTAATTGGTTTTCCATCAAACCACTAAAAGTTGAACTTTTAGCAGGGGAGCAGAAAGCAACCGAGGGAAAGAAACCATGGGGAAAACCAGTGTTTGGCCTTTACAGCGGAATCGTCAGTCCTCCACTTTCGTCAGTGTTTTGGGTTTTGGGCCATTTTGAGGGCAAGTGCCAGCATGTTTGTCGACTTTGTTTGGCCCATTTGCTTGTGAAGCGGACAACTTCGGGCCCCAGGAAAATTTATTTGTGCAGCATGAACCAAACAAAAAGGGCCACATTTTCAAGAACTGATCATTTAAGGGGGGAGACAAGTTGGCTGAAAACACGGGTGTGGGCAGCCCTATGGTGCTGGCTATCGCTAGTGGGAGACTAGCATTTCCAGCGCACACATCTTCTACGTTGTGTGGCTTGTGGCTGTGCATGGGCATTGGACCGATGCTGTAGGAATGAGAACAACAAATATCTGATTTGATACCGTTTTTTGCCCGTGACGCGTTTGGCGTGAAACCTGTTGGTTGATTCTACCCCCTGCTTCAGATACCCTCGTTTTTCAGTGTATTTTTGGGAAAGCCTGGGATACCAGGGTAAATACCTCCTTTTTTAGTAGAGGGTCGACATGATACCCAGAAAAACGGCCGGGTATTTGGAGTAGGGGGTATTCTTTCGTGGCCAGCTCAACTCTGCTTCCTCTTCAAGGCCAACAGGCGAAGTCTCCGTGCGCCTATGAAATGGAAACGGAGAAACCTTCAGGTCGCGGATGTGAGGAAGAGTCCAGACACTTGCCAAGTCGGAGGCGTTTTTGCCAAAGATGGTGATGCAGTTCAGGGTCCCGATGCGAGTTGGGTTTTTCGTCTTCTGTGAGTTTGGTGTGTCAAATACTGTTTGGGGCGAAACGGTATGAGGCCAGTTGCCTAGTTGTCCTGACACGACTCAGCACGATAGATCAGTGCACATTTTGAAACAGGTACCTCCGGCCAAACAAAGAATTGCACCCAAGAGAGCCGCGTGTTCCAACAAAAGTGGCTATGCCGCAGGTGTTCGAATGCTGCGGAGCGCTACTTGTTTGAGCAAACAGTGGCCTCACGGCGTTGGGTTCACGACTGTACGACCGCAATGAAGGCTTCTTAGAGAACCCTGGGTGGTGTTACAACTTTGCAGCGCTGTGCTGTTTGTTCTGAGTCTGGAACACATAGCAAGTGGCTTGGGCGGCATTTTTTTCGATTTTTTGTCCTGTGCTTTCCTACGAATCGAATTGTGTGAGGGCTTGACATGAGGGCTTCTATCATCAAAATCTTGGGTTACAGGAGATTCTACAGGAGAGAAGCTTACATTTACGGTGTTGATTTTCCTGCAACGAAACCCTGCAGATTGTTGCCAATCTGCAGTTACTGCAGTTTGACATGTTTATCAAACAGCCCGCTCTCAATACATGATGCAAGAGACGGTGGCCGGATCTGTAGCCGCAACAAATGACTTCTGATATTCAAGACTGGCCGGGGTGCTGGTTAAAGCGGGTGCTGCGCGCCTTGGGTTTTCGGGCGTAGGGCCTTGTCCAAGACTAGGTCCCCCAGCTACGCGCCCTTTTACCAACTTTTTGGCTGGGAAGGTTCCCTCCTAACATAGACAACAGAAAAAGGGGGACCGGATCTAGAAGAGCTTTCGCGTAGCTTTCTGGCGAGTTTCCCGCCTGTGGGGCACTCGGCTGGAAGGCCAGCGTTTGAAGCGGCGATGTCCAATCCGCGCTCGGAGGCGCTTTCTTCCCCTAGCAAGTCGCGCGCGGCTCGAAAGCAGGCAGAGCCAGCGACTCAGCCTGGCAAGTAGGTGGTCATGTTCAGCTGTCTTGCGTGGGCGGCGGTTTCGCGGAGCAACGGGAGCTAAGCGATAAGGCTGTGGGTCAAAACCAATGGTACCATTTTGGGGTAGGTGTACCACCCATTTTAATCCATTTAGAGATTGGGATGTTCACTGGTACGGGGTTTTGACCTATGGCCATACGTTCAAAGTTCCAGCAACCAGCCGTCCCGGACGCGGGCAAGTTCCGCCCGCTTCGCCCGCAGACACGAAGACCGGCAGCGCGTCGTCATCCGTCCAGTTGTATGCCAAGTTTCCCTTCTTGCGCCGTGCCCAATACCAGCTGTGCTTCTACCCGCTTTGCAGGTGTTGGCAACCTTGAGCTTCGTGGCCCGCGGGCCAAGATTCCGCTTGGGCCAAGCCAAAGTAACACCAGAGGTTTGGGGGACCTCAAGCCACCAGAGGTTTAATTAGCCAGGGGTGGTTTGCGAAAGGTTGCCAAAGACGTTTGTGTAATGGCCAAAAGGGGGAGTCTTTTGCAAGCCGAGCTCAAGCCACCAGAGGCCCGTTTCGGCTGGGCAGGTCCCAGGGAGCGGCGCCGAACTTCGGCAGAAGCAAATGGTAAACAACAAGCGGGAAGAAGACATGTCCTGGAAACAGCTTTGCATGTGAGAAGAACAACGACCCAAAATCACCCGGTCAGCGAAGTGGAAACTACCTCAGCCGCGCAGCAATGGGCTAAGCAATGTTGTTCGGCGTGCGACAGAATGATATCCAAATGATAGCAGTTGCCCCCCCCCCCCAGTTTGCTGGAACTACCAGAATTTTCGGGTCCAACAATATGGAATTCCTCTACTGCACGTGCACTGAACTCCTGGATTTTTCGAGCTGCGCTACCATTGTATACTTTTCACAAAACTGCGCGGAAGCCGGGCTTGCAGAACGCAACGCAACCTGTGTCGGGGTTTGGAATCGGGCCCAGACCGGCAGTTGTAATTTGCTGTAAGGCGCTTGGGTTCATAGACCTGGTTCTGTCACATCAGCTCTTTCAACGGTTTCCCCGTTATATTGTGAATATCAATTCCCAAAACCGTTAGCGGACTGGACCTGATGAAGGCCCCACAAATTGAACCCAAACGACACCCACCTAACAGTTACAGCTCCACACTCCAGATTTTGCCGCCCAAGATGTCAGCAGCCGGGGAGACCCGCCAAGCACGGGATGGATGATGTAGGATGAGTTGGTGATACTTTGACGCGGGTCCCAACCACTGCCTTTTGGACGGTGCGCTTCCAAGTTTTTTTGTTTTCCTGCTGCTCGGTGTGCGGAAAAGTTCTAAGCCAAACGACTTAAAGGGTTTCCTGGGGCTGCCCTGAGGAAATCTGTTGGCCAGAGATCTGCTTTGGCTGGACTTTCCACCAGACGGTGGAAACTGTTCACCCAGTTGTGAGCCAAACATAATTTCAAACACATTGTTTTAGGGCTAAGTAAAACGAACGAAAACCATGTAGGTCCTTGTTCAGGTCTGGACACTGCCGGCACCCACACTGATGGGGAAGCTGGACTTGCTGCGGCAAAGCTGGCGCTTGAACAAGGCGCGTCGATGTCTCCCGGCTCGCAGCCTTTGGCTTCTGATTGGTGGTCCACTTGGATTTTCTTGAGCCGCCATAGATCCAGGGGGAAAAAAGCGGGGGTCCAACCTATGCGCCTTTTTGTGTTTTGAAGATCACTCTTTGGCGCCTTGGGCAAGCTTCCCCCCGTGTTGAAGGGATCATTATGTCCAAAGGGTCCGTTTCCGACAGGTCTACTCTTGTGCGCCCACCTAGGATCTGAGTTTTTTAGCATGGACGATTCGGCCCCCCCACCCAGAACAATACTTAAGGCGAAAACTGTCTATGTAGACGAACTCATCAAGTTTCGCCAGACCCAGTTTCTAATTGAACCAGTTCCCGGCACATGGCTCCCCCTTTTGAGTTTCCCACCTTGGGAGCGCGTATTTGTGTGGTAACTGGACCAACTTGCCTTTCGGCGCCATGGAGCCAGAGTCAGAAAGACTTGGCTTAGTTCGACTGGAGCAAAGCCTGCCAGGTCTTTGAGGGGTCGAGCCCCGGCTTGCTTTCCTGGCTTCAAAATCTCTGGCTTTGAGTGGTGTTTGCTCCATGTACCCCAGCCAAGCCCGTCCATCTTTGGACCCCAACCGACTTTTTCGTGATTGTTGTTTTTCCATTTACCCCAGCCCAGCCCATCGATTTGTTTACCCCAACCGCGTTTTTCCATGGAGCCCCCGGTTATGCCGGGAAAAAAACCACCAGGGGCCGGCCGGGGGGGAAATCCGGCGGAAGCTGCGATCGCGCGGCGCAGGTGCTGGACGAAGCCGCCGAGCTGAGGTCCAAGCTCAAGGCGGTCCGACGATCGACTCGCCGATTTTTTTTGGGTGGCTCTCAGCTTTTCAGTGTTTCTTAGCCACCCCAAGAAAACCTAAGCTTAATTTCTCGTTTTTTTTAGTGTGCAGTGGGGGTGTCCATTCAACCCACCAAAAGTTGAACTTTGAAAAACGGGGATCTGAGGAAAGCTCAGGTTCGAGTGGTCCGTTTGAGAAAAACCCATCCTCGAGGGGGCAGGGGGGAAACCAAAAAGCACCCTGAACAAAAAGGGGGAAACTATGGAATTTGGGGGCGGGCAATACGCCAGTTTGGAGGGAATGGGGGTTTCTTGCTGGTCTGTTTTAGGGAATGAGTTGGAATGGAGAGAAACCATCCCGGATGTGGTTCCTTCAAGGGAATCCCAAAACGTTTCGCTGAGCACCAGCAAGCTTCAGCCCGATCTTTTGGCGCCGAATCGGCCCCGAAAGTTGTTTTTGGAGTCGGACCGGGTCCCCCAAAATGGCGCAACAGTCTGGTTTCCCTTTGAACCAACCAACCAAGAGTACCCCCAAAGGACCCACTTTGTGTGGCGGTTGTTTCAGGGAATCCGTTCTGGGGGTGTAGGTAGGGTGGTTGCGAGCACTGGGTATTTGTGCAGAGCCCTGCAGGACTTCCTTTTGCACTTTCAGGTGCCCAGCAACCAATTCAAATCAAGCGGCAAACGTGGAGCTCCCTTTTTGGGTTCCATTGATTTTCAGGGGAGCATGATGTGAATGCTGTTCTTATTCCCCACATCTTTGTGTGGGGTTCTTACTTTTTCCGCTCGTCGTCCGCGCGCCGCGTCTCCTCCTCCTCCTCCTCCCGCTCGTCTCCGTCTCACTCACTCACTCACTCTCACTCACTCAACTCACACTCACTCAACTCACACTCACTCACTCAACTCACACTCACTCACACTCACTCACTCACGCTCACTCACACTCACTCACTCACGCTCACTCACTCTCACTCACACTCTCTCATTCACTCACTCTCACACTCACACTCACTCACTCACTCACTCACTCACTCACTCACACTCACTCACTCACACTCACTAGAGGGACAGGATGTTGTCGCGCGCGCGGCGGGGGGCGTGCGAAATCGTGGCAGGCGCAGCACTTTGGCGATGCCGTTGCGAAATCGTGGCAGGCGCAGCACTTTGGCGATGCCGTTGCCGAAGTCGTGGCAGGCGCAGCATTCTGTGCATCTGGGTGTGTGTTTGTGTGGCAGGGGTCGCATTCGGCAGCTGTCTAGAGGGACAGGATGTTGTCGCGCGCGCGGCGGGGGGCGTGCGAAATCGTGGCAGGCGCAGCACTTTGGCGATGCCGTTGCGAAATCGTGGCAGGCGCAGCACTTTGGCGATGCCGTTGCCGAAGTCGTGGCAGGCGCAGCATTCTGTGCATCTGGGTGTGTGTTTGTGTGGCAGGGGTCGCATTCGGCAGCTGTCTAGAGGGACAGGATGTTGTCGCGCGCGCGGCGGGGGGCGTGCGAAATCGTGGCAGGCGCAGCACTTTGGCGATGCCGTTGCGAAATCGTGGCAGGCGCAGCACTTTGGCGATGCCGTTGCCGAAGTCGTGGCAGGCGCAGCATTCTGTGCATCTGGGTGTGTGTTTGTGTGGCAGGGGTCGCATTCGGCAGCTGTCTAGAGGGACAGGATGTTGTCGCGCGCGCGGCGGGGGGCGTGCGAAATCGTGGCAGGCGCAGCACTTTGGCGATGCCGTTGCCGAAGTCGTGGCAGGCGCAGCATTCTGTGCATCTGGGTGTGTGTTTGTGTGGCAGGGGTCGCATTCGGCAGCTGTCTAGAGGGACAGGATGTTGTCGCGCGCGCGGCGGGGGGCGTGCGAAATCGTGGCAGGCGCAGCACTTTGGCGATGCCGTTGCGAAATCGTGGCAGGCGCAGCACTTTGGCGATGCCGTTGCCGAAGTCGTGGCAGGCGCAGCATTCTGTGCATCTGGGTGTGTGTTTGTGTGGCAGGGGTCGCATTCGGCAGCTGTCTAGAGGGACAGGATGTTGTCGCGCGCGCGGCGGGGGGCGTGCGAAATCGTGGCAGGCGCAGCACTTTGGCGATGCCGTTGCGAAATCGTGGCAGGCGCAGCACTTTGGCGATGCCGTTGCCGAAGTCGTGGCAGGCGCAGCATTCTGTGCATCTGGGTGTGTGTTTGTGTGGCAGGGGTCGCATTCGGCAGCTGTCTAGAGGGACAGGATGTTGTCGCAGCACTTTGGCGATGCCGTTGCGAAATCGTGGCAGGCGCAGCACTTTGGCGATGCCGTTGCCGAAGTCGTGGCAGGCGCAGCATTCTGTGCATCTGGGTGTGTGTTTGTGTGCCAGGGGACAGGATGTTGGCGCGAGCGCGGCGGGGGGGGCGTGCGAAATCGTGGCAGGCGCAGCACTTTGGCGATGCCGTTGCCGAAGTCGTGGCAGGCGCAGCATTCTGTGCATCTGGGTGTGTGTTTGTGTGGCAGGGGTCGCATTCGGCAGCTGTCTAGAGGGACAGGATGTTGTCGCGCGCGCGGCGGGGGGCGTGCGAAATCGTGGCAGGCGCAGCACTTTGGCGATGCCGTTGCCGAAGTCGTGGCAGGCGCTGCATTCTGTGCATCTGGGTGTGGAGATGCCATTGCCGAAGTCGTGGCAGGCGCAGCATTCTGTGCATCTGGGTGTGTGTTTGTGTGGCAGGGGCAGCATTTTGTCACTCATTCGCTCGCATTCATACTCACACTCACTCACACTTCTCGGATGTCTAAAGGGTCGTCTACAAGGCTTGTGTAAGTGCAGAGCTGTGAGTACATGAGGCAGGGTGCATTGTGAGGCAAGCTGTTGGATGTTGAGATTGGGCTCGCAGAAGCTTTGTGTCCAGGGTCACGAACTTATATTTTGCAGAAGTTTTGTCAGAAGTTGGCAGAAGATTGCAGAAGTGTTGTCAGAAGTTTGCAGAATTATGTTGAGCAGTTCGATCGCATGGCAGAATCGTTGTGTGAGACGTGTTCGCTTGGCTAAAGATGCCGATCGAACGCCACAAAGGCGCATGGCGAGCGTGCGTGTGCAAAGCTAGCTCACGAGTGCGAGGGCCATGTCGAGCATTGGTGAGAGAGGCTGAGCTCGACTTGGCGCACTTGCAGGACGTTGCCCAAGAAGGTTTGTCTGCCCTTGCGGCGGCGGGGCAAGCATTGAGAGATGCGGCCAACTCGGAGAAGGACGTTGTGGGAGTGGATCCCACCGCTTCGTCTGCTGGGCACGACAGCAAGATGGTCGACTCCATGTTGCAGACCGTGCTGTCGCTGAAGCCTTCGGAGTATGGTGGGCTCAAAGGCACGGCAGTCGCTGGCCGGGTCGTCATTATGGTGGAGCAGGAAGTGAAGAGCAAAGCTGCTTCCGCCGCGGCGGCCACGCCTTCCAAGGGGAAAGGCAAGAAGTCCTCGAAAGCAAGCTCGCAGCCGCCATCTTCCACGAAGTTGGAAATGCACATCGCAGGCGCAGACTCAGTGAATGAGGTGGTGTATGTGGAGGCTTGGGGAGAGCAAGCTACTCAACTCGGCCTGCGCTGCAAGGTGGGAGACTTGATCGCCCTCACGGGCGCGACCGTGATCTCCACTGCGCAGATGTACTCCACTTCTAGGCTACCTTACCACCTTCGCGTCAAAGGCATTGTGGGTACGCAGGTGTTGGTCCAAAAGTTGGAGAGCTTGCCCTGGAGCGGCGTCCCTGCTCATCATCCTTTGGTGCCACTGCAGTCGCTGGCTCGCGTGAAAGACCGACAGCAGATCTGTGTGGCCGCGCAAGTGGACGACAACCCGGGCGCGATCGAGAGGGACACCGTCCAAGGCCGCGTTCTGGTCTGCAATGCCATCGTGCAGCAGAATGGCGTTCGAGTGCGGTGCGCTTTCTGGAGGGAGCACGCTGAAAAGCTCGCGACCTGCCAGGCTGGAACCTGCATCCTGCTCTACCAAGTGTTGGTGGAGAAGAAAAAGGAAGGATCATGGGAGATTGGCAGCTGGCGAGGCACTCAAATTCTGGAGTGCCCTGAAGAGCTTGCCAAGAACATTGGAGAGCGCATCATGGAGCCTGGCGACTGCCGCATGCTCACTCTCATTCCGACCAGGAATTGGAAGGAATGCGAGGCAGTGCAGAGCACATTGAGCGCGCTCGTGGGCACGATTGTCCCCGGGCAGTTGCGGAAGGTGGACACTGTGTTCCTCGTCTCCGGACTGCAGATCATGGGCTTGAGCTCGGTCAAGTCCGAAACGGACGAGTGGATCTTGTCCAGCTGCAGCACGTGCAAGAGAGCTTTCCCTTGCCAGGCACGCAGAAATGTCAATCAGGATGTTCTGATTAATGTCATTCAGCATGAAAAATTAAATCTGTCAAGCTTTTGTGCAGGCACATCCAGATGCTGCTGAAGAGAAGCGCGTGGCCCTGCGCGCTGTGTTCGCGGATAGCGACTGCCAGTGCAGCATGGTGCTCTACCACGACCACGTCGAGTTGGCCTTGCAGGAGCAGGGTTACTCGCTGCCGAATCCTTGCAAAGACACTGCAGAGCTGCGGTCCGAAGTGCGAAACGCATTCCGGAGCGCACTGTGGACTTGCAAAGTCACCTTTCGGGAGAACGACTACCAGCAGATACTGGAGTTGGAGTGTCGCCATCTGACGCCTTTCCTGCCCTTCAACCAGGACTGCCCGGACCTGACGCCCCACATGCTGGAGCTTCCACGCTGCTCTCTGGGCGGCGGCTGCCCGGTTGCTGCTTTGCGCGACTTACGCGTGGACACAGACTTGGGCTCTTTGACGATTCAAGAGATCGACGCTCCGTCTGTGCGAGCGCTCGTCATGTTCAACGAAGTCCAGCTGCCAGATGATGAGTCTCTGCAGCAAGACCCGCAATCTGCATCGGCCATGCGAGTCAAGCGCTCGGTGGACTGCTGCTTGTCAGTGCCCGACGCTGAAACCCTCTTGCCTTTCCGGAGCAAAATCCGAGCAGCAGGCCCTGCGTCTGCAGTGAATTGGATCCTCCGAGCACGGCCAGGTGAAGTCCACCAAGTGGTCATCATGCAAGCCGACGCGGAGAATGAGTGGTCTGTCCTCTGGCACGTGGAGGTTCACGAGAAGGCGGTGCTGGCTGTCAACGCGTACTACTCTCACATCATCTCCAAGCAGACGGCGGCTGCTGCTCTGAGCTATGCCAGTGAGTGGACTCCCGGTAAGCGAGTGCGCACGCTGCGAGACAGCATGCCAACCCCTTTTAAGACGAGCTCTGCTTGGCAAGACCAGTGCTAGAGCAGGCATGAAACAATGTTTGACACTAGCTGCTGTGATTGCATTTTTGGGCGCCGCGCGACTCGGAATGAGAAGCATGACGCAGCTATCACAGCGAAATGTTGTCCGAATCCTTTGAAGCGTGGCTCTGCTTGGCAAAACCAGTAGCTAACCTTGAAGCAATATGTTGGCCGTTAGCTGCTGCAAATAGCATGTCGAGCCACGCATCGAGATTCTTCAGTTTGAGCCACGCAACTCGGATTGAGAAGTTTACCGAGCTTGTTCAGTGTCGTCATTACGCAGCTGGCGAAAAACAGACGCGACGCGTCCGCACGAAGCATTGCTGCCGGGACTGACAGTCAGTGTGGCATGAGCTGCGCCCGAGCCAAGGTCAGCGCAGCAAGAAAGGCAAAAAAAGGTTCGCGCAGTTGTTTGCGGGATGAGGTGACAGAACGCATGCTAGTTGTCTCCGCGATGTTCATGAGCCCTGCCACAAGCTTGCAGCACAACCACTTGCGCACGGTACATGTGTGTTGGACATTTGAACTCACATCCTTGGGAAAAACATAGCATGTGGGGTTATCCGGTCCTTTAATCTTCCGGACATGGACATCCTGGCAGTCAACACAGAAACATCTCAGTAGATGTTGGCCACAGCAAACGTGTCATGGTCAACACTTAGGCTGAGATCGTCATCAATCTCAGGTTCTGCAGATAACCAATCTGGGTGTGTCTGTTTTTAGGGGCCCCAACAGAAAGTTTGGTGTTCCTTTTGGTTTCCCTTTAAACACCAACAAGAGATACCCTCAAGAAAAGATGAGCCACCCATGTAAAGCTTCCCAAGGCAACCGTCACATGACCCCGTTCCATGGGACGAAAGTCAGGCGGCTGAGCTCGAGAAGGCGAATCTGGAGCAGGCCGGGAACCGACGGATACAGATTTGTTGCGGGTTTTTCTGCTAGTCCGATTTTGCTTGAGGAAACTGTCCAAGTATGGTTGATCATGTAAGTTGAGATGAGCGATCTCTTCAAGTGCGGTTGCGGAAGGGGCCCTCCTCAACATTGGGGTGGGTGGTTGAGCGACTGAGCCACTGGAAAAGCTAAGAGGCTTCCTTATATCAAGCGGGGAACTGTCATTGTCTCACGCAAGGCTCAAAAAGGGTTTGAGATGGTTTGAGACAGAGGGTCAAACAAATCCTTCCCAATCCTCAAAACAGTGCCTCCGAAGCTTGCCGTCACTTTGGCTTGGCATGAAAGAGACGCCCCCCGTGGTGTGATCTGTACATGTTCAGGTAACTAGGTCACAACCATGCCCCCTACTCAAAATACCCGCTTATAAACCGCTGTTTTTCAGAATATGTTTGGGAAAACTTCGTTTTCCATGGTGAATACCTCCTTTTTTTAGTAGAGGGTCGACATGATACCCTGAAAATTGAGGGTATTTGGAGTAGGGGGTGGCTCTCTCGGAAGCATTTGTCCCTCGGTGTGTTTAGCTGGCTGTTTTGCGTGTGTAAAGGATGCTTGGTTTGGACGTTGCGTCCACATGTTTTCTTTCAGCAGGAGGCGTTTCTTTCTGCAACAGGGTGGGTGTTGAGGACCAGGGAGCTTGTTTACAAAGCTGGTTTCCTGTATTTCGATTTTTTGGGGAGAAATGCATCAACCTCTTTGATCCGGGGTCTTCGGCTCCCCGCCAAAAAAGTTCCAGGAGACCCCCTAAGCTTTGGCCTGGTCGAAAACTGGTGTAGTGGACCAAGGTCCATCGAAAAGGGACTCTGGCTTGCGCGTGGCGCTCTTACGTTTGCTTCTTTGCTTTGCAGTTGGATGATTTGTGGCATGTTCGGGGCTTTGCCTTAGGTTCGCGTGCGGTTGCGGTTCCAAGCCGGGTCGCAATAGCCATGACGCAGCTTGCAAGCATTGTTGGAAGTCCGGACTTGACGAGGCAAGTTCCAGCTCCTCTGAGAGCACTGATGCCTAGTGCAGCGGGGCCGGGGCAGGTGACTCATGATTGATTGCGGCGCAGCCAAGTCCGCGAGGGGGCGGCTTGTTCCCCTCCAGGTCGTCCGCTGATGTTGAGCGGGCGGGACGCCAACATGTATTGTTGGCGCCGTGCTGGCATGCTGCCGGCGGGCGCAACTCATGTTGACTTGCGAACGCCCTATGTCAGCTCGTGGTGAGCTGATGAGTTTGCCGACAGGTATTGTTGGCATGGTCCTTGGCGCTGACACGCTGTCAGCTGCTAGCTCACAAGCTGTTTAGTGTCTTTGCTGTTTTGTTCTGCTTGCTTGGTTTCTTGTTTGTGGCGCTTACCCTTTGCGTGCCATGCCTCTGATTGAGCTGACAAGCGACCAGGCCGCTGGCGCGGCAAAAGCGGCTTCGTCCGACTTGAAACTTCATCTTTCTGAAGTTGGCGTGGCGCTGTTTCACGAGGGCGTCGTCACATTGCGCTTGTTTGCGGGTCTGGGCGAGTCTCGGATCGAGTTTCGCAAGGCCCTGCATGGCAGCAGAGATCTGCAACCAGCACGACGCTGACACTGCGTCCCGCCAGTCAGTGGCCTTGTTACTGGCAGTGTGGGCCGCAGCAGACACAAGAACTGGTTTTGTGGCTTTCGGCGGACAGGTTGGTTCTCGGATCACTTCCTTGGGAAGCACATCGCTGGCTGCCCTTTGATGGTGCAGGGGGTGGCGCGCCAGCCAGTGTGGAAGTTGGTCTTGTCATGAGAACAAGGAGGCCCTTCACCGATGGCGCAAGGGCTGTGCTCTCCAGGCCGGCGCCCAGACTGCAGGCGGGACGAGCATCAGGACCTGCAGCTTGGCGTGGCAGCGTGTCACTGGGGGTTGGTCCCGCGGGTGCCGGCAGTCTTCGAGCGCAAGCGCAAGTGGCGCGACTACGAGCATGAGCAAGCGCCAAGCGACTGTGTCAGAAAGAACTACCCGACCGCCGAAGCAAATGCCGACAGGCAGTTTGAGCAGGAGGCCCAGCTTGGTGCTATGGTCAAGCTGACCCTGGCTCAAGCGCAGTTGCGGTATGGCGCACAACCTGCGGATTCCTTCCCTGGAGGTGACTAAAGGGAAGTCGCAAGGGTGACGAGTCCTTTCGTGTCATCCACGATGGCACGCACGGCTCCGGCGGGGCGCAACGGCTATTGGGGTTTCCAGGCATGCCAAACGTTTTTGGCCGCTGGCAGCGTTTCTTTGAACTCTGTTTGGCGGCGCCAGCATCGCTGCCCACTGGTCTCGCTTGATGGGTGAATTGCAGCGTTCAGTGTTCCATTTCTTGCGGAAAGCCGTCTTCATCCTGACGTACGTAGACGACCTGCTTTGGCTCGCGCGGGGCAAGCAGGCAGCAGAAGCAGTGGCAGTTGCAATGTTGTTCTTGGCAGCCTGTGCCATTTACGTGGAGGAAGTGCAGCGGCGGCGCTTGCGTCAGTTGGGTCCGCGCCACACCCTACGGCGCGCGAGGGTTGTTGGGTAGTCGATGCTGGGTTTTGGCATATGCTATGCCTTGGCTAGTTGGCATATGTCGTGCCCTACTTGGTCAGGTTGCGTTAATGACCCACTCGTGAGAAAAACGCTTGCTGCTTCCCATGTTTCGTACTTCACGCACAGCACGCACAGCCCCAACATGAAGCCCACTTGCCCAGCGGCGCCCTTGTTTCTCTTTTTTGGAAAGGGTTCCCCTTTAAACTCAACCAACCAAAAAGGGATGCCTTTTTTCTCATGGAAATGCACTGGGCACTCGGTTTGCATCGAGGGAAATTGGCATGGAGCCACACGCTTCAATTTCTTAGGCTCTGGTCTCCGAGCGCGCGCGCAGCGACTCGCTGCACGAGAGGCGCTCATGCGAAATGCGCGGGACGGAGGGGCCGCATGGAGGTGTCGTAGATGCAGGTGGCTCGTTCGGTTTTTGCAAAGGGAAGGCCCATATTTGGTTGTTGTTATTGCTGTTGTTGGTTGGTTGGTTGGTCGGTCGGTCGGTCGGTCAGTCGTTCGTTCGTTCGTTTTTTTGGGGGTCCCTCAAAAACAACACACCCATATGGGCATGGTCGCAAAGTGGAAGTCCTTTTTGGGATGGTTTCAAGACATCAAAGTGAAAGTTCCAGGCATCCTAAACTAACCTTGAGAAATACCAAAAGCGGCTTGTGTTTTGTTGGTGATTCCTGTTGGAATTCCTTTGCGATTTGGTGGGGCCCCCCACCCCAGTTTTGGTTGGAAACCCTCACCCCTGGTTGGAAATCCTTTGAATGCCAACAGGGGTGGGGGCCCACGTTTCGAACTTCTCGCCGCTGGAAACGCGGATCCGAAGGCTCAGCGCCTCGGACGGCACAGCACAGTCCTCCAAGACGGAGCTGTCCAACCAGCAGGAAGCTCCGGCCACTGGCTGAAACCACCTCGGATTTGTTCCTTTGTTTCTTTACTTGCGTACTGTCTACTCTCTTGTTTGTTTTTACTTGGATGCCCTTTTTACTTATTTGGTGCTCTTGCTTTTTTGCTTGCGTTTCTTTACTCTGGTACCCCTTTTGGCGTGCTCTTGCTAGTTGGTTTACGCGCGCCTTGCTTGCTGCTCTTGCTACTTGGGGTTCTGTTGAACGCTCCTGGCTGAACTGGCGCCTGAGGCCAGGTCCTAGCATGTCCATCGTAGCCTGCTGGTGGCATCTCCGATTTATCACGCACAGAAGTACCACTCAGGCTTGGAGACGTTTGTAAGAAATTGCACATTCGCAAAACAAAACAAAACACGTGTTTTTGACAACGGTTCACACTTATTTGCGCAAGCAGGCCTCTTTGCTGCCTCTTCGGCCATTTCGTTTGTGAGCCCGGCGTTGTGCTTTTAAAAACGAGGCACGAAAAGGTCAACCATTTGATATGACAAACCTACTGTGGATGGTTGCGAAATCCATTTCGCACCACCTAAGAAACACTGGTTTCTGATGATTCCCATACAAATACCAAGAAACAATGGTTTTTCCTGGTTTCAAAGTGGTGCAGGATTTCATCCATCCACAGTATGAGTGCGTCAATGGGATCTTTGACAGGATTTGTTGGTTGCCAGATAGGTCTCTTGACCAATCGATTTGTGCATCTCGCAGCCTGATTCTCGGTGAGTTTGATGCCGCTCGCTTGCTTTTCACTGAAACAAGGGCCCGTAGCCCAGGAGAAACCTTTCTGAAACCCGAACACGGGATATCAAATTATGAAGCTGCATACTACTTCAAATACCCGGCCTGTTTTCCGGGTATCACGTCGACCTCTACTAAAAACGGAGGTATGTACCATGGACAACCAGTTGTTTGTTTTTTCCCGATAATACCTTAAACACAAACGGGCATTTTGAGTAGGGGGTGTTTGTGCATCACTTGGACCGTTGGTTGGACTTCTGGAAGCTCCGTCCGCACGTAGGGCGTGTTGCAAGCCCTTTTGGGCAATTGACGGCCGCAATGGTTTGAACCATGGTTTCATACTGTGGATGGACGAAGTCCGTTCGCACCACCTGAGAAACCAGGGGAAACCATGGCTAACCATGGTTTCTTGGTATTTGTATGGGAATCATCAGAAGCCAGGGTTTCTTAGGTGGTGCGAAATGGATTTCGCAACCATCCACAGTAGGTGCTCGGAAATCGACTTCGTCCATCCAAAAAGTGTGTTACAGGGATACCCCAAATCGTGCGCTTCCTTTTGGTTTCCCCGTGCTTCGTAGGGTTTAGTGGTTGGGTTGCCATGAACTCGCTAGGTTCAACTCTTCGCAGGGGATCTTTTCAGACGGCCCAGTTTTCACTCAGTTCAAAGTGAATCGACCTTTTCACCTGCGAGTTTCCCCATGAAAAGGTCCATGTTTAGTCGCCCCACAAGTTTAACCTTTTTGGGGTCCTTTGGGCAAGTGAGCTCACATCTACTTCCCAGCAAGTTTCACCATCTCTGGGTCCCCAGTGGTGCACTTTTACCCTTTTTGGGGGGAGGGTTCCCCTACTAAAATAGACTACAGCAAAGAGTTGTTAGCCTTATGCTAACCTTTTTACTGGAGGACCTAGTCAAACCAGGGGACCGTGAAAACTGTCAGCGCTGTTCAATTGGTTTCCCATTAAAAAGAAACACCCCAAAAAGGGGTACCATCCCAAGAAAGACACACCCATGTTGCCAGCCAGATCCAAGGGTGAACCTTCTGGGTTCCAATTTTGCAGTTGGGCGAAAGTAAGCTGGCAGAGTTGTCCGAATTCGGGGTTAATCCCCTTTACCCGGACCCGGAAGAGCCAACCAAAGTAAACAAGGGCGCAATTTGCCAACCATGGTTTGGGGTTGCGATAACCATAGGTGTCCTTTTTGGTTGGTCTGATTGAAAAATAGAGGGCCCTGGTTTAGCCGGTGGTTCAATCATGAACCAGGGCCATCTATTTTCCAGAAAGGACACCTATGGCGATAGTTCCCATGTTTGGGGTTCGATTTTTTTGAGGGTCCAGCTTGGAAAGGGAACTTGTGCACTTGGCTCCCAGCGAAGGCTCCAGTTTGTTAGGTTTTTTGTTGTTCTTAGTCTAGGTCCAGCTAGGTGCAAACTTTCTCACCAACTTTTTTGGTTGGGAGGGTTCCCCTACTAAAATAGACTACAGCAAAGAGTTGTTAGCCTTATGCTAGCGTCTCTACTGGAGGACCTAGATCTACTAGCCGACCTTTTGACCTTTTCGTCTTCCCATGTTGGTCCATTTTGAGTCACCCCAAAAAGTTAACCTTTTGTTTCTGGATCCTTTTGGCCACTGTTTCTTTTCCTTTCAGGCAAGGAACTTGGGCTTTTGGCGTTTGGTTGGGGCAGGTGAGTTCAAAAATATACTTCCCAGGGCAGGGCAGGGGATCTGAAGACGGCCCCAGTTGTCACCCTCCACGTCCCAAACCGAAGTCAGACTTGTCCGCAGGACATGGCCGGCGGCCTGCGCTCGTCGAACCAGAAGCTACAGGCATCTCGCCGAGCGCGATCGCGCTTTTTTGTTGATCGCCACCCAAGGTGGGCATGGTGGGTCTCAAAAATCCCTCGGGGCTGAGATGCTCACTTCCTGAGTTCATGAACTTTAAGCTTTTTGGGAATACTTTTTTAGTGGTGAATAAAAAGTGTGGACTTTGTTTTGGCCATCCACTCGGCAAGTGAGGATGGGCCTTTTTGGTGTGGCTTTAAAGGGAACCCAAGAGCAACGCCACAACTCTAGGGTTTGATTCCATTCTTTTCAACCATCGTTCTTTTCAAACACCGGCGGTTTCCCCTGGGATTTTGATGGTTTCCTGAAAAAAAAGGATCCCTGGAAAGAATGGGGAAGGTACCCGTAGAAACATAGGGGATCCCTTTTGGGGGCTGATTTTTAAAGGGACACCTAAAGGACACCGTGGGCATTTTGGGATTTCTTCTGGGGGGGTGATTTTTGTTTTTTTAAAGGGAAACCCAAAGGACGCCAAAGTTGGCATTTTGGGGGTAGCCTTATTTTGAGACAAACCCATGTGGGTGGCTCTCGTCTTTTTAAGGAATCGGAGCACCCTGAATGGATATCGGTGGTCCTTTTGCTTTCATTCCTAGAACCGCAACATAGATGTTCCCTCACAGACACATGTAGATGTTGAGGTAGCTCTTTGTGACGCCGCAAGTTGGAATCCCCTGTTTTCTTGTGACAAAGTAGGCATATGGCTTACGTTGGCAACACGTTCTTCATTGTGCTGGATGAATTTGCAACGACCTCGCACGACCTCACTCCAAATGGTGGTTTATGTGGGGAGTAGCCCCCAAACCACCTTATTTCAGGCTGGTGAAATATTATAATTCACCCAGATTGTTCTGGTCAGGTTTTCACTTGTTTGCTTCTGCTGGAAGGATTCTGCGGGTGCTGTTGGGGATACCTCCGAGTGAATGGAGCGACCTTTACGTATGGCAGGGACTTGGGAGAAATGAAACAACAATTACTTTGGTGCATTTTGCTTGGATCATGGATGTTAGGACTTCAACTTTTTGCCAACCAATGGGTTGTCCATTAAACCACTAAAAGTTAAACTTTTGGCAGGGGAGCAGAAAGCAACCGAGATTAGTCTTTCAGGAGCCACTCTTGCCTTGGCTTGCTGCCCGAGTTGGCCACAAGAATGGTTCCGTCTTGTTTTAGGATTCGGACCCTCCAAAGTGGCTGGTTTTCCTTTTGGTTTCCGGTTGAAGCCCACCAGCCACTCCATTTGCCCATCTTTGCCCAAGGGCATCCTTGGGCGCTGAACCATACCCCCTAATTCAAATACCCCTGTTTTTCAGGGTATCATGTCGACCCCCTTACTAAAAAAAGGAGGTATTTACCATGGAAAACCCCGGTTTTTGCATTCCGGAAATACCCTGAAAAAAAGAACGGGTATTTTGAGTAGGGGGTAAGAGTCCCCCTTGGGCTTCCCCTCCGCGCGCGCAGCCATGGCTGCGCCTGTTGCACCGTGAGAATTGTTTTTTTCTCGGAGTTGTCCGGACACCCCAGCACTCAAAAAACTGCCCAAAGCTGACCTCAGAGGATGTTGGGGCACAGTTTGTTGTCCTTTTCCTTCCATTTGCTTAAGAACATGTTTTATTTTCCCTGTTGGTTTTAAAGGGAATCTATAATTACTGGAAATTATATATTTTTGTTTTCCCGGGGGGTTTTCCCCGGAAGGGGGGGAGGGGGCGAAAAAACAAATGGAAGTTTCTGATTCACATTTCAGCCGGACAACAGCCCTATCCATTATCAGATTCGTCGGGAAGTCGGCAAGTAGCAGGCCCTCAGAACTTGGTCTGTAGACGCGGCTTGTTCCCTTCCTTTTCCCATGCACCTTCCCGAACAGGACCAACATGAACTACAAATGAGCCACACTCAAGGTTAGTAAGGGACAATCCCAACCATAAATAGCTGCGGAATTCCGCCTTCTTAATGCTTTACATGGTTCTGGGTCGACCATTTGAGTACCGGGTCTTGATTGTGACTCAATTGTCCTTTTGACTTCTTCAAAGCTCCAAACTGGCTTTGGGACCACCTTTGGCCGGCTGCCTCCAATTGCCAATGACTTCCATTTGGTCATATCCGCGCGTACCTGACAATACATAGCTCGCAGTGAACTGTTCACACCTGCTTGGTTCTTTTTGTTGACCAACCCAGAAAAACAGCACATCCACCAACAAAACAACAGGGCTAGGTCCCCCAGTAGTGCCCTGTTTCCCTTTTTTGGGGGCAGGGTTCCCCTACAATAGACAGACAAAAATGATACCCTTATTCTAACCTCTCTACTGGATCACCTAGAGGTAGAAATTCTGGAGCTCAACAAAGCAGTAGGGGTTGGAAATCCGAACCATGTGTCCATCGATAGCACCGAACAATTAGCGGCGGATACCAGAAGTCGCAGGTACACCGACCACACACCATGGAAGTTGCCAGGGTCTTCCTGTTTCTTGTACCCGTGGGTTCCATGATTCGCAGTTTGGGATTTCCCCGAGCTAAACCACTTGATGACCGAAAACTTGATGGCAGCTTTCCCCGTAGCTTCCTGCATTTCCGGTATCTTGCCCGGCTTACACAAAAGCGCACGCGTGCGGCTTTTTCTGGCTTTCGGAGCCTTTCTATTGGAACCCCGCTCTGTCAGATGTCATCTAACACTCACTCCCTGAGTTCCCGAGCGGACGTTCGTCGCTTTTGGGATTGGCCCATTTTAGTGGAGAACACCAAGTTCTCGACTTTTCCTGGCCAACTCTGTGCTTCTTTTGGGAGTTGGTACCCATTGTTGGGCTTGGTTTCAATCAAAAAATGTTATTGAAACACCCGCCATTGCAAAGGACACCGCCCGGAAAACCCGTCCTTTTTAGGATGGACCGCAGGCTTGAGTCCATGTGTCCATTTACCAGGGCAACCCATGTTGGGGTTACCTTTTGTTTGACCACAGCCGCGGCGGTTCAGAAAATGAATACTAGGTTTTTTTGGCAGTGCCCTTCTCTCCCCTTTTTTGGTTGGGAGGGTTCACCTACTAAAATAGACCACAGAAAAAATTGGGTACCCTCATTCTAACCTCTCAAATCTGGACCTAGAATAGCAGGACTCCGAGCCCCGTTGAGCCACTTCACCAAATCGCTGCCAATACCAGGCTCGAGTCCATGGGAGTTTCTGGCGGTTTGGGTTTGGAGCTCCGACACCAGGTGGACCTGGAAAAGGAGCGGTCCGCCCGCGTCCAGTTGCTCCATGAGCTGCCCGGACGCCCAAAGGGAAACGGAAAGCCCAGCAGCTGAGTGGGTTCGCTAGGTTCTGCTAGGTCCCTTTTTTGGGGGAGAGTTCCCCTCCTATTTATGATATTCTACACAAAAGAAGGGTACCCGTATTCTAACCTCTCTGCTGGAGGACATTCGACTACCTGCCTGGACCCTCAAACTAAAATTCGGGGAGCAATTCACTGCATAAATGTTGGCACATTAACTACCCCCTACTCAATTTTTTGGGTAAAACCTGGTTTTCCATGGTAAATAGAGGGTCGAGATCATACCATCACCCAGCCCCAGCCCTCTAATTCTTGGAGGGAAGCGTTGCTAGGTTTTCCCGACAGGTGGCCTTTCTGTTGGTTGGGCAGGGTTCCCTTCTGACTTGACCTGTTGAACATCCGTTTTTTCATTCTTAGTCATGGCAAGCCAACAGGTGAACTAGGACCCCCAGCGATCGGTGCCAACTTTTACCGTTTCTTTTTTGGGGGAGGGTGCCCCTAAAATAGACTACAGCAAAAAGTTGGTGCCCGTATTCTAACCGCTTTACTGGAGGGCCTAGTTCGACGACCTGCCAAGACCCTCAAACTAAAATTTGGGGAGCAATTCACCCCATAATTGTTGGTGCAATAACTACCGGTAAATATCTCCATTTAGTAGAGGGTCGACATGATGCCCTGAAAAAAGAGGGTATTTGGAGTAGGGGGTACCCGTAGCAGAGGAGCAATTCGCTCCGAACGTTGGGGGTAATCAGGAAATTTTCACGGGATTTAATAGGGATGTACCTAAAAAATAATAGGTGGTTTTACTAAAAGGGATGGAGTTAATAAGGATGTACCTAAAATAAAGCCCTTTTAACGGGAACTACTCAATTTTGAAAGGGGTTTTTGTTTGTTTAAATAAGAATCTGATTTTTTAAGGGGAATTTTGAAGGGTCCAGGTGGTTTTATGGTTCGTCAAATGCTGGTTGTAGGGCCTGTATGGGTGTGTCTCAAATAGGACACCAGAAATGGTGGTGGTCCCTTCGGTTTACGGTTTAAACCAAGCCCACCAAAAGCAAGAGAGAGAGCGAGAGAGAGAGCTATAGAAAGCTTTATATCCATTTTGGTAGAGCCAACAGTCATTTGGGACCTATGCCAAAAGCAAGGGGAAAAGACGGGTTTGGGACCCCCGTTTTTGGTCTCCCTGTAAATCTACCCCACACAAGGTGCCCTCAAAAAAGAGACAGGTTCGGTGCAAACTGCTCGAAGGACACGCAAGGACTCACCAGTTTCCCATGTCGAGTGTTCTCTTTGGGTAAATATGGGCAAAGAACCAACTCTGACCCTGTGGGCTTCGACATGTCGCAAGTTTGCCCCGGCGTTCAGGGTAGAAGCAGGAATTGGCGACTCAGTACAAAACAACGAGCACGGAGGTTATCAGCCAGTAAAACTGGTTAGCTTCGTTTTGGCCCGCCTCGTGTTGCTTTGCTGTAAAAAGCAAAAAGGGAACCCAAAAAGGGTTCCCCTCCCCAAAAAAAAAGCAGAAAAAGAGACAGCCATAGGATCAGCCGAGGTGTTAGTTTTCGCTTTGTATTCACAGGGTCGTGATCAAACCCGTCTGAGTTAGCAGGCCTTGGAACCCCAAGAAGCTGTTTTCTTTAATCAGGGATTTTTCTATATTCCAGTTCTTGCTTGATGGGTCCGAGGGGTGAAAGATAGATATAGACGTAGCTGCGCTACATATGTAGAGCCAGGGGTTGCCCTGGAGAGATGACCAGGATTGGCGCACACCTTGTGGCCTTGAGGTAAGCCAATGACCCCAAATGGAATTTCAATACAACTGATGGATGGTAGGGGCACGACACGGGGCTGTTGCATTGGATTGGATTCGGTTCTAAATCGTGGGATCTGGCGCCATTGACTGGATCTGATGTCAAGCGCGAAAAGAGCCGCCTCCTTAGGTTAGCTTGGCTAGAAATGGATGGGTTCTAGTGGTTAAAGTTGGGTGTATGCCATTTGCCGAGGCCATCATTTTTTTCCCAAAAGCGTCTGCAAGCTGACCTGAGAGGGCTGGGGGACCCCCAAGTCTGCGCAGGTCCGCAAAGAGTTCCCTAGGAGAGTGTCCTCCGGGTTTTTGGTTGAAGCCGAGGGAGCCCGGACCCCCAAACTGCCCAAAAAAAGTTTGAACTGACCCACCATCATTTTGGGGCAAGCGATATTTCCCATGTGTGAACTTGGAACTTGGAGGCTCCAGGATGCTCCAGGCACATTTGTTGACCATGTGTTTCCCACCTGTGAAAGGTTCATAACCATTTTTTAACTTGGACTTTGGAGGCTCCAGGTCTTTGTTCTTTACCATGGCTTCGCCTTCCAATTTTCTGGAGGCTCCAGGGAGGCTCCGGGCCCAACAAAAAAACGGTTCCATTTTTTTTCATGGTTTTCCAGGGGCTGTTCCTATGTTCTTTCCTTCGCCCCGATTTGTTCCACCGGTTACCGGCTCCGCGCCACCGCTTCTCGCGGCTGCAGGCAGCAGCTGAAGAAGGCGGAGCTGGCGGAGCTGAAAGATCCCAGGCCCAATCCGGCGGCAGAAGGGTTTTGGGGTGGCTTTTGCGCTGGGTTGTTGCTTGGTTTTTGCTTGGTGTTCCTTGGTTTTTACTTGGATTTTACTTGGTTTTTGCTTGGTGTTAGTTGGTTTTTACTTGGTCTTTGCTTGGTGTTAGTTGGTTCTTTACTTGGTGAGAAGTTGGTTGTTTGCTTGGTTTTAGTTGGTTTAGTGGTTGGGTTTCCATTGGTAACCCACCAAAGGGAATGTAAAAAGGGTATGTGCAACTGGAAGTACATCTTGTTCGTAGCCCTTGGCTTCAGTTGGCTTCCAACCCACTTTTTTTCAGGGGGGAGAGGGGTATGGCACGAGCAGCAGGCCTCTCCGGGGTCCATTTGCCTCTCCGGATGTGTCGCAACTTGGGCAAGTTGAAATAGAAACCATTTGGCTGTGGTGAAAAACAGGGTAGCCGGATCCAACATGTTTGCCCGATCAGGTTGCACGACCTGCGGGCCAAAAGAGAGAACCACCGCTGTCAACCATGGAATGTGGTTTGCTTGGCCGTTCCTTCGAAACTTCTCAGCTTGCAGACGCTTTTGGAAAATTGTTTGGCCTTGGCAAATGGCATAAACCCAATTTTAACCAGTAGAACCCATCTATTTCTAGCCAAACTCACCTAAAGAGGCGGCTTTTCGCGCTTGACATCAGATCCATTCAATGGCGCATGGCGCGATGGTGCAGTTCGATTCATGCCGCCAGGTTGGACAGCGCGTCGATTTTACCAGTGACTGCTCCGTCACCGTGACAGCGAGAAGCTTGGGCATGGTTGCGGTGAGAATGTGCAGTTCATGGCAGTCTCCAACCAGGTCTCCCAGTAGTGCCCCTCTCTCCTCTTTTTTGGGGGAGGACTACAGCAAAAAGGGTAGGTTTATTCTAACCCTGGAGGACCTAGGAGTTGTGCCACGAGTTGGACAACTAGTTGATCGAACCTTGCTTTCTGCGTTTCTGGACACGTGGCATGCTGGCCACCAATGCATGTTGAGATGGCGGGACATGGCACTTGCGCACATTGACAACGAAGGTTCGAACCTTTTTGCTCCATGTTATTTCAGACTACCCTGTAGCAGATCATGAAACTGCAGCTTGCTACTGGCAGCTTTGGGTCAAACAGAGTGAGCAGATGCGATTTGACGTGGAGCCTCCTTCCCTGCTTCGAGTCTGCAAATGTTTATTTGCTTGGGCACCTTTTTTTTCTCGGCAACGTTCTCCGGAATGCAATCAGCAGCCCCGTTGCAAACCCAGCAGGTAGCGAAACCAGGGCGGGTTCCCCGCAGATGGGTTTCATGAGTCGCTGGATGGTCATTTGCTAGTAGGATTCCTTAGCCATTTTTACAGATTCCTGTTGAGGGTTACATGACCATAGGACATGTAAGGAGTGTTGACCATGGCTGACATAAGTCACAATCAAATACCTGGGTAAGTGAAGGGTACTAAGGGACAGTCCCACCCATATTGGTGCGGCCTCCTCATTTGCTTAATTCTTTGCATAGACAGGGCTCCTTAAAAGAAATTCATTTTCCAGCACCCCCCAATGGCTGACATCGATTTTGGGCAAACCGATGTCACTTTATGTCTAAGTGACTGCAAAAGCATCTTGCTATCAAGAATCACTCATCTGTACTTGGTGCAATTTGTGCAATGATACAAGTGACCTTTCAGGGTCCTTTGGAATGGGGTTGCAGGGGAGAGCAGCAAATTTGAGGTTTGGAGGGCAAGTTTGAGGTTGGGAGGGGTTCTTGAGGAGCGTGTCACGGCGTGTCGGGGGGTGGCCAATTGCCGGCACATGTACGTTGAACGGTCACTTTCTTGGGATGTGTGCGTGTCACCAAGTGTCGCCCCCCCTCCCCCCCGCCCCCGCGCGTTGCATGTGCAAATGATCATACATGCCAGCCCAACCCCTCAATTGGTATCCTGAAGTGACGTTTCAACAAAAGTGACTTTTCACTGCACTTTGATGATGGCAAACAAATCTATGTGACTACAAAACCATTTTTAAGCAAGTGCTGGTCAATTGCCGGCACTTCACCCGGGAAGCCAATTACCGGCCATCGGGGGGGCCTGGTTGCAACCATTTGAAACATGTGGCTTTTTCAACACCAACATAAAGGGAACCCAGCATTTACAAGGTTCAGGTGTTTTTCACGCATCCGGATCCCTGATAGGCCATGTTGATATCGACTCACATGGCAACTGGCAGCTTGCGACTTGACGTGAACGCCTCCAGAAATGAACCCGAAACATTCGATGCCTGAATGCTTCAAGCCTGTGTGAGCCTTGGTTCTGTCCTGGACGAACTCGATTTGGCACTTGGGGTTTCCATGGTTGAGACCATTTCTTGGTATTTGCGTTGGGGAATCGAAGCTTTTTTTTTGGGTGAAGCTTCGGTGCGAGATGGATTTCGCAACCATCCACAGGGAGACGCAAACACTTTCTGTGAGCCGTTCGCGACGCGGCCAGGGTGCCTGAGCGAGCCAGCGGCGTGCCGAAAAGCCAGCCCTGCTGTCACGGACACGGACGAGGGGTCAAGCAGTTCGAATGGCCAAGCATGAAAAGGGCATGTAGTGGCAACAATATGAATGCTAGACCCCCTTTTTGGTTGATGATTTTAAGGCAAACCAAAAGAAAAGCCGCCGTTTTGGGGGTACCCTTGTTTTGAGACGCACCCATCTGGGCATGGATCAAAATTAAATTATAGGGGACCGCAGGCTTGAGTCCATCTGTCCATTTACCGATCGGGCAACCCATGTTGGGGCTACCTTTTTCTTTGACCCAGGCCCCGCTTGTCAGACAATGCCTCCGAATCCCACTTTGGACCGGGGCTACATGTCCCTTTTGGTTTCGAACATCACCTTCTTGGGCCCAATGAAAGGTGAGAGTCCCTGGGGAAATCACTCGGGAGCCCTCCTGGAGCCCTCTTGGACCAGGAAATCGCGCCACGCGTTCAAACCATTTTGCTTTTAGGCCGCCCTGCGCCCGAGCTCGAGCATAGAATGCAGCGCAAACGAGAGGGTTGCCAATGGCCCGGGGTTTTGGGCCTCACTGGTCCCAGGTTCGTTTGGCTTGAAATCGATGAGTTCCACTGGTTTGGATTGATCCCATTTTTACCAGGGCCATCTGTTTTTCCAATGAAGCGGGTTCTAAAGCAGGGTCATTTGGTTGACCATTCACAAGGTCAGAGAGTCTGGCAGCAAATGATGCCCCAAAGCCACCGAGTGCGGGCAGCAGGCGGCAGCATCGGTGGCATCAGGAAGGTTTAGCATGACTCGTTTCGTGTGGCAACTGGCATCGTTTTTTGGGTTTGTTCGTCGTTAGCGGCTGGTTTAGAAAAACATGTTTGTCAGTCGAAGTTTAGAAAACATGTCTGTCGGTTGATTGGCATGTAAAGTTGATACTGATAGCTATCCCAAATCGCGCGATGGATCGGATGTGACCAATGAGGCTGGGTTTATGGGCAGACTGGGGCAGACCTGTGCATCTTTCACTTTATTCCTGAGGGGTTGCCCCAATAATTCTAGTGCTACCTCCAATTTCCATTCTTTCCAGGGATCCGAATCTTTCCAGATAACCTCCGGAAATGCAGGGGAAAGGATCCGGTTTTCGAAAAGAACGATGCATGGAAAGAATGGAAAAGGAATCAACTGATAGAATAATGTCAACCTAGGATTAATGAACCCATGGTATTAAACCGGGCGGCCCAGGACCCCCCAACACTACACAACTTGTAAAGCTGGAATTCACCTGAATAACAACAAAAAACATGGAACCAAGCCGGACTCCCACAAGATGACCCCCAATTCAAGAAGCTCCGCCCTAAATAAACAAAAAGGCTGCTGCAACGAAACCTTGCCGGCATTTGCTTTCCATTTGCTTTGTCATGCAAACCAAGAAGGCTGCCGGTGCCAGCTTTGCGCTACCAGCTCAGCCATGAAGCATTGCCAAGCCAGCAGAAACACCATCAGCCAGAACGCCCTGAAATCCAACGTGGCTATCTGAAAAGTCCCTTTCAAGCAATGATGGTTTGAGAAGGTCACATGAGGTACGCCACATGAGTGCCCAGGCCATGTTGAGAATGTGGGATCACATGTTATGAATGCGGGCCATTTGGGTCGCACCCATGTTTGAGCTGCAGCAAAACGAAATCAAATAGAAACTCAACTCCAACAATACTGAATCAACTGGATCCTCAAATCAAATTCAAAATGCTCGAGCAATACAAAGTCAAATGGAAGCCAGGACCGAAGCTCCTTGTGGATTTCATCTCTCATTCCCTAATTTTGGGGCGAGAGCCTTTTTTTTATGGGAACTGTGAGGGTCCAGGTACTCTCCAGGTGAACATGGAGCTTTCCAGGGGTCTCCCTCAAGAGACTCCTGAGATTTTACAGGTGAGTCCATGATTCGGGCCACATGGAACCCTTCCGGAAGGCCCTGGCCCAAAAATTGTCCCGGGATCTCAAGGCGCTTTTGCAGGTTTAAGAAAAAAGGCAGAAGGAGCAACAGCACTTTTCCACTTCTCTGGGGTACCCAGCAAACGATACGCTCCATTTCGAACTGGCGAGGGGTTTTTTGTGGAAAGAACACGCGTCATGTCGCCACCTCGGAGGCAATTCTGCGCGGTGGCCTTGCTGGCCTGCGACCCAATGGCTGACATGGACCAAATGGCGGTGGCGGAAAAAACTCCCTGAGATTCATGGACTTTATACGTTTTGGGAAGGCCATTTTGGTGGTAAACAAAAAGTTTGGACTTTTTGTTGGCCAATGAACTCAGGAAGCGAGGTACCAAAATGGAACCTGGTAAGTGGAAACATGGACCAAAACCTGCGGTTTGCCCCTCCTGTTTAATTTTGGGCCACACCCAAATCCCATCAGCGCTTGCAGGCATTCCTCGGTCCAAAAGATTCGAATCGATTTTGGCCTTTCGGTGTTCCGTTTCGGGTCCATGTTTAGTCATGACCCCCAAAGGCTAACCTTTTGTGTCCAGGTCCTTTGGGCAAGTGAGATTTAACTCGGATTTTGTCCACCTGATGAGTGACTGGTGGATGAAGGGCAATCGCCGGTGATCAGAAAACGGACAGCCCAGGTTAGCAACAGGTCCGTGAGTCCATCAGAAAGTCAGAACTGCTCCGCGTTCAATCAGAACGCTTCGAGTGGCCAACCTCAAGCAAAATGAGAGACCCCGGTTTTAACGAAGCAAACAACATGCAAACCTCTGTTGCCCAGTGGTGCCAATTATTGTTCAACTTTTTTTGGGGTAAGGGTTCCCCTTGAAACTCAACCAACAAAAAAAGGTGCCCTTTTTTCCTATGGGCACTGGGCATCTGAGAAACAACATGCACGCAAGTTTTACAGGTGACCAACATCAAGCAAGCAATCAATCATGGTGTTGCTAGGGGCCGAGTAGAAGGCCAACGCCGTGCATCTTTGCGAAAGGGCAGATCTCCAATCACCCAAAGTGGACCTTCCGTACTGCGCATGTTGTTCTCGCGCTAGAATGTATGACCCCACATCCACAGCATGAAGGTAGTTCGTGTGCCAGCGTGCACCATTTGGGCGAAGGTTGCCCCGTTACTTGCCCGAAACATGTGCATGTAGCCCGGCAAACTAAGGCTGCGAGTACTCTGAAGCTATGGATGAGCTATGGCATTAATCGGGTACACCCTCATGTGCAAACAGAAGGACACTTTAATTGGATATAGGTCAAATTTAAACCACAGGGGGACCGCAGGTTGTAGTCCATGTGTCCATTTACCAGGGTTCCATGTTGGGGTTACCCTATTTTTGACCCACTGCCAATTGGCCCTTCAGGGATCGCTTGACACACCTGAGCAAAGAACAAAAACAAAGTTGTTTTCTGGTCGCCTCTGATGGGTTTACAGCAGACCCGACCCCCCTGCAACCCCTGGAGCACTCCTTGCGAACCCTAGCCGCGAAGCACCCCGAAGCGAGCCTATCTGACCATCTGGGCCTTTGGACCCCCAAGCTTTCAGTTGACAAGCTGCCAACTCAAAACCAAGCAAGTTGTTTATTTCCGGTTTTCCAGTTGGTTTCCCTCAAACAACACGAAGAACCTGGTTCTGTCGACTTCCGGTTTTGCTGTTGGTTTCCCTCAAACAAAACCAAAGGGTACCAACTCAAAAGCAAGACACCCTTCGAACCCTTCCAGCCGAAGCTTTGAGGTGCCTGCGCTGGCGTGCGGGTGCCCGGTCGGCGCGGGAAAGCGCGTGCGCGTGCCACGGAAGTTTTTCGGGAAGCCGTTGGATGGCGCGTTTTGGTCAACAGATGGCTTCGGTGCTCGAAAGAGGAGTCCCCTACAAAAAGGTCAAGAACTGGTTTGGCAGGCAAAAAACTTGGCTTCGGTCAAAAAACTGGTTTGGCGTTTTTAAACAAGAGGGTCCCCTACAAAAGCGACACCCCCCCCCCTTTTGGATCGATCGGATCAGGATTTGTACCACAAAAACCACAGGGCGTCGATCCACGAAAAAGGAGGGATCGCCACCAACCAAACCATGGGTCAACACCCCGAAGCCATGGATTGACACCAAAGGCTTTTCCAATCCACAAAGAGGGTCCCCGCACCCTTTTGGATCGATCGGTTCCCAAATTTGGCTGATACAACTCACACCTATGAGAACAAAAAAAGCACATGGCCTCACTTCAAGTACAACCGCCTTTGGGGCTCGCGGATGTTGAGACATTGCCCGACATCTTCAGGTACCCATGGTATTGAATTAAACCCTAAGTCATAAACCCCCTGAGAATTCCGCTGAATCTCGACGCGTTCGCGAGCCACGGGCCCTGTGTTGAGCTCGGTTCCGAAAGTTCCTTGCACCGGAGGACTTGCCTCGGAAACGGGGGGGCAGGCAGCTTCAAGCATGCTGTGGGCGGTGAACTCTTTAGGGGGCATGCCGTTTCACGTCAATGCCCATGGCAATCTCACTGGCAATCCATTTTTGACCCCGCAGTTCTCATATTCACCAGACCTCGGTTTGCGAGAGTCTGGCCTGACCCGGTGTCCCCAAGTTGCGCAAAACCGGGGATGCTCTAAGGGCAGTCCCATCTCTCAGCGTCGGAGACTCCAGACTCTAGGTAATTATTGTCAGTGGTTGATTGGCCGCACAATCAAAGCACGAGGGGGGGGGGGGGGGGGAAAGTGCTTCTGAGGAACAACATCCATTCGACCTTGCCGATGTGATTTGCTGCCTCATCCCGAGATGGGACGGAACTTAGGCTTGTTGGGGCTTTGCAACCCAAGCTCTGAGAGCATTCTTTGATTTATTTACTGATTTAATTATTTATTGTTTCCTCAGGGCATTGTTTCAACAAAAACCTGGCGAGGTCTCCAAAGTGGCGTGCCCACCAGCAAAGTTACGTCTCAACAATCCAACTTGAAATGCTTCGGTGCATGCAAGAGAGAAGCTCGCAGGCGTGGTGTCTCTTTGGCTCAGGGCAGCCATAAGAGCCCCAAGCATGGCAATGTGTCAAATCCTGGAGTTCACAAGCAAATGCACTTCAAATGCTCCACCTGCGTTTCTTTGCCACAAGATCCCATCGCAGACTCCCAAGTTTCCAGCCGCAGACTCCCATCATTTCTAACTGAGAGCCACGACTTCAACAGACTTCCCATCGCGGACTCCCATCCGAAAAAGCCGCAGACTCCCGCGACCGCCCGCCCGCCGGACGCGAGCGCGCGCGCCGAAGCCATGACGGAGCGCGATGTGCAGCTGGCACGGGTGGTGGAGCTCTTCACGAAGCATGGGGCCAGCAACGGCCGGGGGTCCCACCTGGGACAAGGTTCGGAGTTCGGACGCGGAAGCTTTGATGTTTTTGGCGGGCGAAAAACGCGGGGAAAGAAGAACGCGGGCGATTGGGAGGATGGCCTGCATATAAGGGTGTGCTTGTGCTCTGGTGTCTTTTTGGGTTCGCTTGGAAACGATCCAAAGAATGGCACAACTATATTTGAGACAAGCCGCATGAGATGGTTTGAGATGGTTTTGTTTGACCAGCCTTCACGGGGGCGGTAGTTTTAACTGGGATCTGGATTGTTCCTAGATAGGCTCCGGAGTGGTTCGGAGCGGCTCCGGGCTGGGGTTCCGGGCTGGGGTTCCGGGCTGGTACGTAGGGCATACTGTTTGAAAAATGATTATCGCTGAAGGGCGAATGTTGGGCTGTTGAGTTGGGTTAAGCTGTTGGGCTGCTGCGCTTTGCTGGGCTGCTGCTTTGCTGGGCTGCTGCTTTGCTGGGCTGCTGCTTTGCTGAAGTCGGCGGCGATCGGATGGTACACAAACTTGGTAAATGTTTCCCTTGCTCACTTGCCCAACCTGTTGACCTTTTGCTTTTCCAGTGGTCTGTTTTAGTCATGGCCCCAAAAGGCTAACCTTTCATTGCCGGGTCCCTTAGGGGCAACTGAGCTTGCTAGTATTGCAGTTGTAATCATGTGCACAGCATGTTTTATCCATTGGGATGATTTGCCAAGAGTCAATTTTTGTTGAACCCATTCAACCGGTGTGTTGCCTCAACAGTCACGTATACAGAAAGGCACAGGTTTGCAAAAATACATACCCACATGTTTATAAGACCATATAAAGAACATCTAAACCCACAGGCACTCCCCTCCCACTTGGTTTTCACGCATGGTCGACACATGGGCAGCTGAGGGCAGCAGGTCCAACCCACTGCTCTCAGCAGCCCCCACACCCAGACAAGCACTTGGGCTTGTGACAAGGGGCGGGCGGGCGGGCGTTCAATAACTGCCACACCTACCCTCAACCTCACAACAAGCTGTCAACAAGCACAAGACAAGGAAGGGCAGTACCTGAGGGTTGGCCACAAGCATGCAAGCAAGCTGGTGCAGCCGTTTCACCTCTCAACCGAAAATTGCCCGATTCGGTTGCTGCAGCACGTGCAGATGCCAAATCTTTTGGACAAAGTCTGTCGGCGAATCAAATATCAAAAGGAAGAAATGGGTGTGAAGTTTGTTGCATCGGAAAAAAGGGCGGGGAGTCATGTCCGCCACTGGTTGGGGCTGCCATCCATTCCAACTGCTGGGAGAAATAGAAGGCCTAGGTTGTGTCCAGTGGTTCCTGAGTTCCTGGACAGACTTGGGAAGACCCTGAAAATGTGAACAAACAATTCCTAACGATGTTCGTTTTTGGAGTGAGGAAGCCAGGGTGTGAACTGGTTGTCTCGGGAAATGAACAACCTTGATAAATCACCCCCTACTCCAAATACCATCTTTTTTGCAGGATATCATGTCGACCCTCTACTAAAAAAGGAGGGTTTTACCATGGAACACCGATCGGTTTTCCGTCAACATGTTTGGCATCGATGCGTCCGGCTCAGGCCTTGTGCCAGCAGAGACTCGCCAAAGGATCTGGCGGAAGAAGCCGACCTCGGTATTCCCTTTAAGGGAGACCAAAAGCAGGCCATGATCTTCCATTTGGTGAAGAATATGTTTCTATTTTCCCCTGTTGGATTGAAAGGGAATCTATTACTACTGGAAAGTGTTTCTCATTTTTTCCAGGGGACTTAACGGAAATGGAGGTGATTTTCTCACGGTTTCTGGGGTTATCAAAAGTCGACCGCGGGCGGTTTCCCTTGAACCTACCACTTGGGTGACTTTGATGGTGAAATAGTCGGCCAGTTTGCACAGTGAAGACATGTTGCTCGGATAGATTCGAACATGTCTGCATGTGAGCGTTTTCGAAAATGCCGTTTCTATCCATTTCGCCCTACCGCCTTTGAGACCCGATCCCTTGAGAAATTAGGCCCCCCGGTAGTGCCCTTTGACCCTTTTTTGGGGAGGGGTCCCCTACTAAATAGACTACAAAAAAAAGGGGTACCCTTCTTCGAACCTCTCTACTGGAGGACCTAGAAAAGCACGCGTCGCGACCGTGCCGGGCACTGGTTTTCCCCTTGCAGTCCATTTCAGCAGACATGACCTAGCATCAAGGGTTCTGGGCAAAGGGCATCGTGTTGGACCGCGATTTATGGTCGTGGATTGCTTGGCAGGATATGTCAATAACCAGTTTTCAGGAGCATGTTTAGGGTCCAGGTTGATGCGATTCGCGCGATTCGTCATACCAAAAGCAAGTACCTTACAACCGACATATTTTTGAACAAAGCACGAAGACACTGCTGAAAGGGCCCAGCAGGATGCTCGCCAAATCAACTGACCAGGAGTGAATCTCAAAGTGGACGTTTGTCTCAGTTGTTCAGTGGCCCCCTTTTTTCCCTTTTTGGTGGCTGCCGCACTAAAAATGGTCCAAGCCCAAAAAAGGGTTCCCTTTTTTTCCAGGGTCACTGAACAACTGAGTTGTGCCTAATTTTCAGGGATTGAGGCACCCTAAAGGGTCAAGTTGGAATGGTCAGGGTTCCCTGTTGGGGTGGCTTCAAAGTGAGGCGAAAAAGCGCTACTTGCTGCCCCCCCCCCCCCCTGGTTGAGCGCATGTTTTGGGACTGCTCAGTGAACCCCCTTTCGGTTTTTGTGGGAAAACCCAACCGGATTTCGTTTGCCATTTTGGTATTCAAAAGAATGACCCACCGGAAACTGGTTCTATGATTTCAGGGGACCGATTGGTTTCCCAGATTTTCAGCAAGGCGATGCTGAAGAAGGTGATGGGCGCGTGCTGCCCCACGCTGTCCCAGCGGGAGGTCGAGAGGTTGGTGGAGGCGAATTCAATTCCAGCCATTCGGGTCCAAGCAACCAGCGTGCAGCGCGCATGGAAGTGATTTCCATTGGCCCTACCTGGTGAAAAAAAGAACTACCATACTTTCTTTTTTTTTGGGGGGGGGGTAAGGCCTACACTGCACCATTACAACCGTGTCGGTTAGAACCAACAGTCGATGGGAGTCTTGGCCTGTCGATAGTTCCTTTCGTGGAATGGAAAACTGAAGCTGTCAGGCCCGTTCCAATCCTTGGGCTGTCGATGGTTTTGTGCTGTTGCTTTTGGCTGGGAGAGATTCCATTTCCCTTTCCAGGTGGAATCTTTTCAACCCCAAAATGGTTGGACCGTTTTCTCATGCCTCGTGTGGTCCGGATCTGCAGGAATCGATTGGTGAGAAAGAAGTCATGCATGGGAACTGGGTAAAGTAAAGCGAGGTCACCCGACCTCACTGTGAATTCGACCTGGCAGTCCTGAAATAAGGGTCTGGGAGAAATGCTGTTGTGTCATGCCCGCCACCCACACCCGCTGCAATGGGAAGCAACTTTGGTCTCACAGCGCCCTGTTAGGTGAATCGAGGGGCTCGATTTTCTCTGCGCAAAGCTCGCACCCGGAGAAAAAGAAAGCACCGGTTCGAGTTTCCATGTTCTTGTTTCTCTCCAGGCCTTGCACTGTGGACGGACGAAATGCCTTCGCACTTTCCAGGGGTTCTCAGCAGGGATTCCCCAACGTAAATACCCACGAACCCTGGTTTGCCATGGGTTTCTTAGGTGGTGCGAAGTGGATTTCGTCCATCCACAGTAGTGCTTGACTCAGAATCTCGACTCCATTTTCTTAATATTTTTCCCTTGTCGGTTTGAAAAGGAATTGATCGCTACTGGAAATATGTTCTCATTGTTTCCCAAATGCAAGCAAGATCCTGTTGGGAAGAAAGGCACAAAGGCAGCGGCACCTCCAGCTCCTTCCGCCGACTGCGGTTAGAATGAGTACCCCCTACTCAAAATGCCAGTTTTTTCAGGGTATTTTTGCAACCCTGGTTTTCCATGGTAAATACCTCCTTTTTTAGTAGAGGGTCGACATGATACTCTGAAAAAAGAGGGTATTTGGCGTAGGGGGTATGTTCCTTTGAGTTGGATGATTGAGATATGTCGGATTTGGATGAGTGATGTATGTCTGATTTTGATGCTTGATATTGTGAGGATTGATATTATGTCTGATGATTCTGATGGTTGATATATGGGCGACGGTCAAAAACCCATGTGTAAAAGTTTAGTAAGGAGCATATTCATGTGTTCTGGCGCTGCGCGCGCGAAAGGTCGCGAGTGGGCGCCGGAAGGTTTGGCGAAAGGGCTGGCCACAATGATGATAAAGGATGCTGATTTAGCACTCTGAATGGTGTGAACATTTTTCAATGCTGTAGAAATAGCTTTTGGACTGTTGTTTATGCCATATGTGCCCCTCGCCCCTGCATGTTGGTATGCCGTTGTTGGGGGTTGCCCAAAAGCTATTTCGGCCAAGGCCAAATAACATTTGGGCCTGTTTCGGGGTTGGTCCACAAGATGCAAACCAGGGCACCCTCAAAACCTGTTTCTTGGCATTGGAAAATAAGATTTGGCCAGGTTAGTCTTTCCTTGAGAATGCAGACCAGGGCACCCCCAAAACCTGTTTTCAAGACTGGAAAATAACATTTGGGCAGGTTCTGGGTTGGTTTGCAGGCCAAGGGGCCGAAAGTGTCCAAATGAGTCTTTTCCTTCAGGGTACACACTAGAGAGCCCCCGAAACTTGTTTTGGGGCGCTGCAAAATATTTGGGCAGTGACCAGCCAAAAGTGTCCAAATGAGTCTTTTCCTTAAGAAGCCCACAAAACTTGTTTTGGGCACTGGAAAATAACATTTGGGCAGGTTCGGGTTGGTTTGGGGCGGAAAGTGTCCAAACGAATCTTTTCCTTGAGAATCTGGAAAATAATATTTGGGCAGGTGTTGGGTTGGTTTGCAGGTCAAGGGGCCAAAATTGTTCAAATGAGTCTTTTCCTTGAGGGTACAGACTAGGAAGCCACCAAAACTTGTTTTGGGCACTGGAAAATATCATTTGGGCAGGTTCCGGGTTGGTTTGCAGGCCAAGTGTCCAAACGAGTCTTTTCCTTGAGAATACAGACCAGGGCCCCCCCCAAAACCTGTTTTAGGCACTGGAAAATAATATTTGGGCAGGTGTTGGGTTGGTTTGCAGGTCAAGGGGCCGAAATTGTTCAAATGAGCTTTTCCTTGAGGGTACAGACTAGAAAGCGCCCAAAACTTGTTTTGGGCACTGGAAAATAACATTTGGGCAGGTTCCGGGTTGGTTTGCAGGCCAAGGGGCGGAAAGTGTCCAAACGAGTCTTTTCCTTGAGAATACAGACCAGGCACCTCCAAAACCTGTTTTGGGCACTGGAAAATAACATTTGCGCAGGTGTTGGGTTGGTTTGCAGGAGCCAAAAGTGTCCAAACGTGTTCAAATGAGTCTTTCCTTGAGAATACACAGACTAGCACCCCAAAACCTGTTTTAGGCGTTGGAAAATAGCATTCGGGTTGGGTTGTTGGTTCCCAAAGCAGGCTTTTGACGCTTTAGTGGTGTTGTCGACCGAGGGCTGTCGACCATGTGCGCCCCACTGTGGGCGCGAAAGAAAGCGTAAGTTTCGCGAAAGGGCGCCGGAAGGCGAAAAAAAAACAAAAGAATTTCGACCAACGCCCATATGTTTGACTTGGAGGTGGAGTGCGGAGTGCGGAGTGTGGAGTGTGGAGCATGGATTGTTGGGAGTGTGGGAAGTGGGGATTGTGGAGTGTTGGGGAGTGCAAAACACCCCAAAACCACCAACCAGCATACGTTAAAACGCTCTAAAACTCCATAAGCTGACCCCAAACTTCGAACGGCCCCTATTCAACGGCTGGAACGACAACAACGGGGATCGTCCTCGTCACCGACGCCGAGCCGAAGGGGGGCACCCAGAAACATGTTCGAGCCGTGGCTCGAACTTGGTCCAGACGAAGCGCCCAGTTGCGAGGTTTTCTTCACCTAAGGAGTCCTTTGACGGTGGCTACCTGTTCTTCCGCGGGTGGTCTAACTACAATCATGTCAATGCGACTATGGAAACAGTGCATCCTTCTGCTCGGCTTCGGCGAAGGTCACTTTACCAGGTCCCCAGCGATCGGTGCCCTTCACTCCCCTTGGGAGGGTTCCCCCAAAATCGACGTCCAGAAAACAGTCGTTTTGTTTTTGTGTGTGTGTGTTTTTTACCATCACTTGCCCCCCGGTCAAATTTTCGGCGGATGTCAGGCCATGGACACCGAGAAGAACGGCAAGGCTTGGCACATTCAAGCCGTTTCGGGTTGCTTCTTTGGGGTTAGCTGAGCCACGTGCTCAAAACCCGGGTAGAATTCCATTTGCTGAAATGAATAGGTTTTTATCTGTTGGTTTTAAAGGGAATCTATCACTACTGGAATCATCTTATTTTTCCCAGGCGTCTTAAGCAAATGGAGGTGGATGAAGATTAGTCAGGGACTATCCCCTTGCCATCAATAGTTGCGGGACTCCGCCTTCTTAGTTCTTGAAGCATGGTTCCGGGGTTACGACCATTTTAGTACCGGACTGATGGTCGGGCCAGCTGGATTTTCTTGTTTTTGCTTTTCGGGGTTTCGCCGAAAGGTTCGGAAAGCTTCAAGGCGGCTTGGGACGTCGGGAGTTGCACCCCGAGCTTCCAGTCCTATGCCGGACGAAGCTTTGCCTGAGGCAAAAAACGGCCCATGGACGGCACCTGTGGATGGTGGCGAAATCCACGGCGCAGCCCAATAAAAACCCAGGTGTCTGATTTGCGATTCCCCCTGGTAAATACCAACAAACCATGGTTTCAACCATTGTTTCAAAGTGGCCAGGGGTACAGGGTTTTGAGAACCACAGCCATATAGGAAGGATGAAAACAAGTCTCATATGCAGGTCAACAGGTGTTTCCTTTCCAGAGCCAAGATCCATCTGCCATTGCTCATGAACCCTGTGGGGTCCTGAGGGTCTTTCAGAAGTCCACAAGTAAGCTGCCTCAGGATTCCAACTGACCAGGTCGCTTTTTAGATGAAGGAGTCTAGGGGCGGCCAAGCTCGAATGAGTGATGCCCTGATTCTTCACGTCAGGTTTCGACCGCAGAAAACGGACAGCCCAGTCCCTTAGGTGGTGTGTACCGGACGAACCGGCTCTCAACCCCTGCATCCAAAACCACAAAGGCCGATTTCTTCCTGAGCTGCACAGCTCAAGTCGCGGATTCCGTCCAGAACCCTTTACGTATTCTCCCCCAACTCCTACCCTTGTAAATCAAAAAACCCACGAACAAAAGGAAGGGTCTGTTTCGAAAAACCTGGTGCCCCGCGAATATCGCCTTCACAACCGGGGTTTGTTTCCCAAAGCCAGGTCTTGTACTTCAGAACCCGTACAGAACCCTTGCTCAACCCACACAAAGCCCCTAAATAAACCTGTAATCTAAATCACATTGTCCGAAAACCGGGTTTTGGATTAGAAAACGAGGTTGTTTGTCAGAACCTCCATTTTCCCGTGTTTTTTTTTATTATTATGTTTGTTATTATTATTATTATTATTAGTATTATTATATTATTATTTTTGTTATTATTATTATTATTATTATTATTATTATTATTATTATTATTATTATTATTATTAGTATTATTATTAGTATTATTATTATTATTATCATAATTACTATTATTATTATCATTATTATTATTATCATTATTATTATTATTATTATTATTATTATTATTATTATTATTATTATTATTATTATTATTATTATTATTATTATTATTATTATATTATTATTATTATTATTATTATTATTATTATTATTATTTATTTATTTTAATGAGGAAAGGTTCTGTTCAGAACCTGTCGGCATCTTGTTTCCTTTTGTATGGATTGCTCTGGCATCAGCGGAGGACAATGCAAAACCACAAACCCTTGGTTGAATCTGCAGGGGATTTCCTTTGGGGCCACGATTTCACTCTTTCCGGGGGTGGTCAAAGTCAGAGAATGGTCCGTTCCGCCCGCCTGCGTGATTTGGGGGTGAAAGAACCTGGGGTCAGGTCCTTGTTCCAAGATTTTCTGACTACCCCCAACAGTCAAAATCACGACAGTACCACAAACCATCAGATGTTTCTTGTTTTCTGTTGGGGTGTCCTCTCAGTTGTTCAGTGGCACCCTTCTTCCCTCTGTTTTTGTGGCTGCCCCACTAAAAATCGTCTCCCCCAAAAAGGGTTCCCCTTTTTTTCCAGGAACACTGAGCAACTGAGTCCTTGTTCCCTGGCCAAAAAACAGCCGGCCGAGCACCCCTACACGACGCGTGGCTCGTCACCCAGCCTTGGGGGAGGTGCCACTGACGCAGTTCATCGCCTGGATGTTTCGCACCTTCGAGGATGTCATTGAGGAGCCATGGGCGGCGCGCCGTTTTTTGGGGGATCTTGACGTTCACGATGGGTAGCCCCCGTCCTCTTTTTTGAGGGGCAACATGGCTTGAAAATAAAGCATCCGTGGCAAAGGAAAGCAACTTGACTTATTTGCATCCGGATGCGTCCTTTTAAGGACCGCCCCCCCCCCCCTCGAAAAAAAAATGCCTCTCAGACCCTCAAACCCGACCCGCAGGCTTACCAAGGAAGCTTGGACACTCCCCCTTTCAGTGGATGGCAGTTCCTGAAAAGCAATTGCCAGCCTTGTCAACCAGAAAGGCATTCGTCACCAAAAACCTCCCGAGGATCGCGGATTCGGACCTGAAGGTTTTTAGGCAAGAAAAGGACATGACGTCAGGCCTGGTCAACCACAAGAAGGCTTCCCTGCTTGCTTTTTTTGTTTTTGTTTTTTGTACGGATCATTGTGTTCTGTCCTTGCTTGGGACCTTGAACACTCGGGAAAAAGAAAAAGAAAGCAAAAAACGGGGGTTTGCTCTCACGAAATTGGGCGAAAACGTAGGGGTCGGGACCCCCGCTGTGCTTCACCACACCCCACTTTCGGGGGTAAAAAATCCCATGCACTGGGTGTGGCTCGGGATCCGGTGAGTGGAAGCAGCTTCTCCTTAAAAATGGACAGCTGGTTGATAAACAACATGAACATATCCTAAAAACCAGAAAGAACTAAGAACATGGCAACAACCTCTGATTCTCATGAAGGTGGCTCCCTTTTGGGGGTTCCTTTCCAGAAGGATCCCTCTGATTGATAACTATAGGGGTGGGGGGGGAAGTTATTCATGAGGGGTCAACATTACAAGTCGAGTGTGACTCGGCTGCCCCGTGGTGCCCTTTTTCCTTCTTTTTTTGGTAAGGGTTCCCCTTGAAGCTCAATCAACCCAAAAAGGGGTGCCGATTCTTTTTTCCCATGGAAATCCACTGGGCATCTGAGATAAGGGGTCCCCAACAAATGATTGCGAAGCCAATGGGCTTCATTTTAAAGAGAACCCAAAAAGGTACCCTCAAAAGACGAGCAAGACCTCCAAACTGGCTTGAACTGCCGAGTTGTTCAGTGGCACCCTTTCTCCCTTTTTGGTGGCTGCCGCACTAAAAATGGCCTTCCCCAAAAAGGGTCACTGAACAATTGAGACTGAGGCTCCAGAAACGGAAGGGTCCAGTCGCTGGGACAGCTTTTGCACGCGCAAGTCTCGCGCGAAGCGACGCCGCAGGAGTGGAGGACGGACAAGGAGCTGGAGAAGATTTCGGAGACTTTGCCAAGCGGACACCCGGCAAACGAAACCTGAAGTTGTTTTTGTCTGTGTGTGTGTGTTTAGATGTGTTTTGAAGCAAGACTGCATAGCTAACGCATGTTTATTCTTTGTAAAAAAAGGGGAAAAAACGTGTGTGTATATATATATATATATATGTATATGTGTTATATACATATATATGTGTTATTTTTGTCTATTTTTATTATCATTATCATGATCATTATCATGATCATTATTACTCCTAGTTTTATTATTATATTAATATTGTTATTATCATGTTCACGATCATGATCATTATTTCTCCTATTATCATTATTATTATTACTATTATCATGAAGCAAGACAGCATATCTCTAACGCAGCCCAATGTTTGTTTTTTCAATACATGAAACCCAATGTGATTGTTTTGTTTGGGCGAATGAACGCGAGACGCCTTCGCGTGGAGTGGAACCATGAAATGGATATGTTCCGAAGATCTGGGACCCCTAAAATGGGTTCCTTTTGGTGTCCGTCACTTTCAAGGGATGATATGAAAAAAGGAGAAGAACAAAAACATCGGGTACCCTTATTCTAACCTCTCGACTGGAGGACCTAGCCCTTTTAAGCCTGCGTATTGAACGGGAAAAGTCAAAAAGAGTGCACCGCCATGTGGCTGTGGGTCAATGGTACCATTCTGGGCTAGGTATTGGGATGTTCACTGGGGGTACGATTTGGATTTTGACCCATGGCCATATACCCCTTTCACACACCCCAAAGGGGGAAATGAGATGAGCCCTTTCACACACACAACATCTCCCTCGCAAACTGGGGGGGTTCGCAACAAGGTCGTGCCCTTTTTTTCCCCAAGATTGGTTCCGGGCTGACAAGGTTTGGAGAGCATGGGAGAAGCCACTGAACAAGTGCATGCTTCCGGGGCACAAGCACAGCGGTGGCGTATTTGGTTGTGACCTCCAACGTGCAACGGGAAATCAAAAGGATTGCACCGCCACGTCGGGTTTTTGTCCGCGCCAAGGACTCCAAAAGCTTGGTCTCAGCTTCGTGTGCCCGGACCAGTTCACAGACGTTGGCTTGGCGCACATCGGTAACAGCGCTTTGGCAGCGCTGGGCTTCTGAATGCTCTCCTTTACCTTTTTTTTTCTTGGTGGCTCCCAGCCATCCCCTTAGCCTTTTAGGGCTTTTAGTCCATGTATTCCACTAAAAAAACTTTCAGCGGGGGATCTGAGGGTAGCCCAGTTTTGGTTCCGTTGTATGCTTGCTGCTTGTTCTCTTTTTGCTGGTCGGTTGCTTGTGTTTTGCTTCTTCTTGCTGTGTGTTTGTTCTGTTTTACCAGCTGTTTGCTTGTTTGTTGCTCGGTGTTGGCTGGTTGCTGCTTGTATGGCTTGTTGCTTGCTTTGTTTGCTGTCTTTGGTTGATTGCTTGTGTCTCTGTGTGCTGTCTTGTTTGGTTCCTGTTGTTTGCCGTTTCTATGCTGATTTGCATGTGTTGGCACCATGCTTGTTGATTTCTACTGCGACTGATACTGGATTCCCTTCGGTTGGCTTGTTGCGTGTGTTTGCGGCTTGCTGGGCATTGTTGCTAGCTTGCTTGCACGTGTGTTTTCGTGTTGCACAATCTGTGCTTGCTACGTTTGGTTGCCCACCTCTCTGCATCTTTTGGCACTTTTGCCTTTCTTGATTGCTGGATAGGATCTATAGACTGCAACTTGTTCTAGGTCCCCCAGTAGCGCCCTGTTACCCTTTTTTGGGGGAGGGTTCCCGTACTAAAATAGACTACAGAAATAAATCGGGCACCCTTATTCTAACCTCTTTACTGGAGGACATGGTGTTGGTTGAAATCAGGAAGTTGTCCATTTCACCCACCAAAAGCGACACACGTTTTGCAGAAGGGTCGAAGCACAACTTTTGCATACTTCGTCCTTGCAGAGCAGAAAAACAGAAAACCCGAGCTCCGAGGTCTGCCAGCGACGTTGCAGACTCTGGCCCTGGCCTTTGAGTTTTCGCGCCTCGACTTGCGATTTGAGCCATGTCCTCAAAACCCGGGTAGTTTTCCATTTGCTGAAATGAATATGTTTTATGTTCCCCTGTTGGTTTTAAAGGGGATCTATCACTGCTGCAAACATGTTTATTTTTCCCAGGAAGCAAATGGAGGTAGATGAAGGTTAGTAGGGGATACTCCCAACCATAAATAGCTGCGGATCTCCGCCTTCTCAATTCTTGAAGCATGGTTCTGCGTTCACTATTTCTTGTACCAAGTTTTGATTGTGGCTCATGTTCAGTCGGGTTTCACTTCCTGAGGTGGGTCAAAAAATGTCGCCTTTTGGGCTTGGGTTCTGGGGATCGACTCATTTGGTCCTTTGGCCTCGCTGCTTGGAAGGACCCGGACTCAGAGCTGCCCGGAACCTTTCCTCCAGCATGGCAACTGACAGGGACCCGCTCCCTAAATGAATCGTCCAGGTACCTCACAGGTGCCATGTTGGCTGGAGGAAGGGTAGCCATCTTGTTTTTTTTTTTTTTTAAGGAGGGCCATTTGTTTTAGGTTGTTTTTGTTGTTTTTAGGTTTTTGTTGAGGAATTCCCAAATTAAATCTCGACCCTTTTTTAAAGGAGGGGGCTCACTTGCTGCGAGTGCGGAATGTGGGAATGAACCCGGGTCTCCTGAAAGCAAACCAGCATGGTTGAAACAGGGTCATTCCAGATCTCATTCCAGCCCCATCCCTCGCACCAGCAGGCTGGTAGTTTGAGAGGTTCCATTTTCCAGACCAAAAAGAAACCATGGGGGTTGATGTTCAGGTGGATCAAACAAAACCTGCAATGTATCTGGCTATAAATGGCGCCCTTCAGAATTGGTTGCCGAAAAGATGTTGAAGCTCACACCCACGTATCCTCTGAAGCCGTTGTTGGTTGCAGGTTTCCCCTTGTAAAGTCAACTAGGTCCCCCAGTGTCCTTTCTCACCCCTTTTTTTGGGGGAGGGTTCCCCTACTAAAATGGGTACCCTTATTCTCACCTCTCTGGAGGACCTAGTCAAGGAAAGAAGAACTTCCACCTCATGGAGGTGCTCTTGGTTCTGTTTATGGAATCCCTAGAACGGGGATAATCCAAGGGAGGGGGCAGGGGTCCCTATTTTTTCCTTTTTGGTGGTTTTAAGCATCGCCTTTTTGGCCCATGAAAGGTGAGTGTCCCTTGGTGGGGAGGGGAAATATAGGGAGCCCTGTCAAGGCTCCGCCCCCAACCAAAAAACGAAGGCGACCTCCCGCAGAAATTCCATTCTCTGTTGGTCTTTGTCTTGACACGAAGTTGTGCAGGGGTGGTTTGTTCACCCGGAGTCTCGACGCGAACATGGCCCCAAGGGCCAGTCGCGGAATGTTGACCCGGGATTAATCAACCCCTGGTTGATTTTGATTGGGGGGGTCCCCCCCTTTTAGTGGGAATCAGACCACTGCAGGGTGACATCATCCCCTGTTAGAACCGCTTTGATTTTCAGGGGTCAACATCGAAAGCATCCAAAGCAGGTCCCACATTCCGTATCCTGTCAGCCTGTGCCGGGAGGTGCGCTTCTGTGAGTTCCCGGAAAGAAGCTGGTTGCCACCGTTTTGCAGCGACAGCTTTCAATCACCTCAGACTGCGTACAATAAATGGACCACAGATAAAAGTTGGTACCCTTATTTGAACGTCTCTACTGGAGGATCTAGACATATATGTACACCTTTGAAACCCATGAGCAGGGCGTGTTGAAGAATCCGCCTGTGATTTCAGTTCTACCCAGTAATTTCACCTGTTTCTCGTGGATCGTTGCCGTCCAGAGCGCAAGCTGATCATTCAGGGACCCACACAAAAATGACACACCAGGCCGGTGCTCAAAAGGTGAAACAGGCAGATTCTGATACATGCCTTGCTCATGGTCTTGTTTCTATGTTGTTGTTTTTCCCCCCGGAAGCATTGCGAAGGGTTCTTCTTCTAAAGGCGGCTGCAAACTTCACCTGCCATTTCGAGGGTTACTTCACCTGCCAACTTATCATGCCAACATTTCGAGGGTTACTGCACCTGCCAACATCTCATGCCCACTTTTTGAGAGCTATTTCACCTGCTAACTTCTCATGTCAACTTCACCTGCCAACTTCGCCTGCCAACTTCGCCTGCCAACTTTTCGAGAGTTATGTCACCTGCCAACTTCTCATGCCAACTTGTGGATAGTTACTTCACCAGCCAGCTTCTCGTGTCAACTTTTCGGGTGATATCTCATTATTCTAAAAGCGCAACTTATCGGGTGTTACTTCACTATCCTAAAAACACAGCTAACTTTTCCTTTGTACCTTCGCTTCTCGACTCGTAATTCTTCTTCTTTTTCTGGCGGCGGTAGGCCCGAACCCTCTGCGGAGATCGTGCGTGTCGAAGCGCTCTCGCTGCGGCGCCGTGCGAATTTGTCTTGAGCGCGGCGAACCGTCTGCGGAGATCGTGCGCGTCGAAGCGCTCTCGGTGTGGCGCCGTCCGAATTTGTCTTGAGCGCGGTGAACCCTCTGCGGAGATCGTGCGCGTCAAAGCGCTCTCGCTGTGGCTCCGTGCGAATTTGTCTTGAGCTCGGCGAGCCATCTGCGGAGATCGTGCGTGTCAAAGCGCTCTCGCTGTGGCGCCGTGCGCATATTCTTGCTTTCAGTGCTCGCGAAAGGTCTTTGAAAGTTGTCTCGTGGTTTGCTCCGTCGCGGGTTCGATTCCCCCTGGTCCGCGCCAGCTCCGGCTCAAGAATAACAGTTCTCTAAGAAGTTCTCTAGTACCAAAGTATAGTACGGAAGCTGTGCTCCCGCAGCTCTTGGATTAGAAAAGTGCCACGCAAAGCGCGTTCCCGCAGCTCCAGCTCAACTCGCAAGTTTCAAGTACACAAGCAACGCGCGAAGAGCATTGCAGCTCAGCATTGAAAATCGTAAGTGTTTGGTACAACAGTGCGCGAAGCACATTCCCCGAATAGCATTTTTGTGTACAAAAGTAGTGTGCGAAGAACATTCCCGCAGTTGTGGCTGCAAAATCAAAACTTTTGAGTACAGAAGTAGTACACGAACCCGCAGCTCCCGCTGCACAATCGCACCTTCTACGTGCAAAAGAAGTACGCGAAGCGCACTTGCAGCTCCGGCTCGCAAATTCGCAACTTCTAAGTGCAAAGTAGTGCGCGAAGTACATTTCCGCAGCTCCGGCTGAAAGCTTGCAAGTTTAAAGTGCAACAGTAGTACGCGAAGAGCATTCCCAGAACTCAGACTGCAAAATCACAATTTCTAAGTACAAGAGTAGTACGCGAAGCGCACTCCCGCAACCGAAATTCGCAATTTTTACGTGCAAAAGTACTACCCAAAGCGCACTCCCGCATCTCCGCATTCCATTCCCAGAGCTGCGGCCGCAAAATCGCAATTTCTAAATACAAAAGAAGTACACGAAGAGCACTCCCGCAGCTTTGGCTCGAAATCCGCAAGTTGTTTTATGGCAAGTTTTGAGTACAAAAGTAGAGAGCGAAACGCATTCCCGCAGCTCCGGCTAAAATCACAAGTCTCAAGGACGCAAGCAGCACGCGAAGAGCATTCACGCAGCTCCGGATAGCCAATGGTAACTTTTTTCAGTACAAAAGTAGTACGCAAAGTGCGCTCCAATGGCTCGGGCTCACGAATCGCAACTTTTAAGTACGAAAGCAGTGCGCTCTCGCAGCCCCAGCTCAAGAAGCACAGCTTTTTAAGCGCAGAAGTCATGTTCGGAGAGCGCACTCCCATCCTGTCCAGCTCGCAAATTGCAACTGTAAAGCGCAAAAGAAACACCCAGTTGCACTTGCGCATCTCCAGCTTGAAAATCTTAAGTTATGCACGCAAGAGTATCTTGCGAAGTATACTTCGGTCGTAGCTAAGACAGCCAGCCTTCCTGTGCAGCCAAACTGCGCACTGATTTGGACAAGAGAGGTTGACAAAAGAAACGGGCGCAAAGAGTTTTCAAGAGGTGTTGTAGAGCATCATGAGCAACATCACGCACAGCGTCACGTCACGCGCATCATGATTTGCAACATCATGCGCAGCATCATGCACGGCACCACGCGCAGCTTCGCGCGCAGCATCAACTCACAACATCGCGCGCAACAGAAACTGACACGATATTTTGCGAAGCATGATGCTAAGCTTGCTCAACAGAACTTGCAGAGGCTAGGCTTGAGCAGGGACATTGACGTGTGTACGCGTTGTTTCTCATGAGGTGGGGGAGGTGTCAGAGTTGATTTAACGTGTTGCTTTGCTTCCGGGCCACCCGTCGTCTAGTTTGTATATGTGTATGTATGTATGTGTGTGTCTAATACCCATTAAAAAAAAAAAAACAGATGCTTGACGAAGCAATGCTTCTGGGTAGGTTTGTATCTGTGGGCCCCTGGCGCTGGCCACATTTTGGATTTCAGGTGGACGGAGTGCAAGATCAGCAACGAGGGCTTCGGCAAGCTGGTGGCCAAGTTGCCCCAGGCAACTTGGACGCCCAAAACTCTGAAGGACCTAGAGCTCAGTTCTTCAGTGGCACCAATTATTTTCTGACTACCCCCAACCTTGAAAATCATGACAAGCCACAAACCATCCGATGTTTCTTGTTTTCCATTGGGGTGTCCTCTCAGTTGTTCAGTGGCACCAATGATTTTTCCAAATGCTGGTTGCATGGTGGTCAAAGAATGGATGGTCAAAAACCTGCGCGATTAAGCAAAACAGAAACAGGGGGGTCAAAGAATGGATGATCATTGCTCACGACCTGAAACATGCCTGCCGTTTCTACCCATGTGGAAATCATGAAAGGAGACTGCCATCGTCAAGAAAACAAGCTCGTTTTGACATGAAAGCTCTCTGTTTTGCATGTGTTGCGCGTGCAAATTGAGTGTCGACATAGTGTGATAGGCAGAGTAACTTCCCCCAAACTGGGCAAACATCATGTGCCTAAGATTCAAGTCGAGAGAGAATGACATGGATTAGGATTCACCAACCCTCCATGAACAGCTGAAGTTTTGCACGTTATTTGTCCGTGGTCATGACTGGCCAGTGCTCGATTTGACTGGCTTTTCAGCGGGAGGCTCTGGCTTGGGAGCTGATTGCATTCCCTTGCTGCTCTAAATCACAACCCGCAAATATGGGTCGACCACTGTGGACGTTGCCCTGTAAATTCCCACAATGGTTTCCCATGCAGGATGTTCGTCTATCCTCAGTATGGTACCTTCATAGGTGTTCATTATTTTTTGGTTCTCACATTTTTCCTTCCTGGGAAAAGCAAGTCATTTGCCCAGGGCTTGTTGTCCCTCGACCTTATCCTCCGCAACGACGAGCTGACGGATGAGGCGTGCCAAAGGAAAAGAGCTAACCCGGTTTTGCCGAGTAATTCGCGTCTGTTCTTTGTGTTGCCTGTGTGTTTTTGCACATCATTGCTTGTGTCTTTCTTTGTTGGCTCACGTCTGTTGCCTTGGTGGCTCCCAGCCATCTCCTTAGCCTTTTAGTTGGTGGCAGTTTCCATTGAACCCACTAAAAGTCAAAAGCTTTTAGCGGGGGATCTGAGAGCATCTGAGTTGCTTTCTTGATTTCTCCCCATTTCCTAATTAAAAACGCTGGGAATGAGTTTCTCCGCCTCGAAAAAACCCATCCGCATCTTTTGGGCTTGCTTCTTTCGAGGGGCAAAGAGGGTGGGGGGTGAATTTAGAAGCTCAGGTTGATGAACTTATGAAAGCATACTTCACTCCCCGTCCCGAACAAAATCTTTGCAGTTGTGTGGCAATCCCCATTGGATTGCAGAAACTCGCATTCTTATAGCCGCTACGAGGCTACGTCAGGCAAGGAAGCCTCTGAACTCGGTTCTGCCGGCTTCGAGGCATGTAGAAGCACCTGGACCTTCCAGGTGAACGAAAGAGCTACACAACACATGCTGCGCTCATGGAAACACCCCCCCTCCTCACTAAGAATGACAAATACGCGGTTGGGGCAACCACAGTTACCGTACCACAGTTACCGGCAAAACAAGCCAAAGTGATTGCGAACCCGAAGCAATACATGAAGCATAGGGGCAAAGAGAACATTTGCTGACATAGCAGACACACTTTCGCAAGCAGTGAAAAACAACGGTCTTTTGGCAAAAAACAGTCTAGCAACCTCGACCATTGTTTTAATGGCACTTTGGCAAGCAGTGCGAAAGGCATGTTCACGTTGGTCGCAATGGGTTTTGCCACAACAAACAGCCTGGTCACTCGGAAGACATGTTAATGTTTTGTTTGCCCCACATCCCTCGTTTCTTCGAGTTGGGGTGTCAACACTGGGGATGTGGCAAGAGCCGGCTTTCGCCAGGAAGCCAAACAACATCCTGGAACCCTGCAGGAGTGACCATTTGTTGAAGCCTTTCCTTTGGAGGGAATGTGTTATTCACACGCAAGGCCGAAAAACTGGTTCAAACCTACTCTCTCTCTCTCTCTCTCTCTCTCTCTCTCTCCCCCTCTGTTTTCTTTTGCGGTGGCTCCAAACCACCAATCTAGGGGCTTGGTTCTTGGCAAGTTCTTTTTGCATCGCGTTTTGTTGGGTCTGCTCATTGAAGATTCTGGCCGCAAAAAGAAGCAAAGTTGGTCGATGCGGGTTCCGAAGAGAGTGAAGGGAGAGATACCCTCCCACCAATTCACATGCAACCTGAAGTTCCGGCCCCGGGGGCCTGGTTGGGACCATTTTCCTTTTAGAGGGACCATTTTGTCAGGTTCCACGTTAATTCATGGTTGTTGTTGGGAAACATTTTTGCTTCTTGTGGTTTAGTGGTTGAAATCCAAATCCACTTTTCTGCTAAGCTTCGACATTTTAGCTCCCCAAGCCCAACGTCAACCAGGGACACCCGAAGGTCAGATTCCATGGTACATTGATAGGTTCCCGGGAGAACCAGTGTCAACCAAGAGTTGGTGGGGCTCAGGTTCCATGGTAAATTCATAGGTTCCCCTTTTTGCGGGCAATTTACGGGAAAGCCAAAAGGAGAACCAGTCAGGGGTTTCCCCCCGAGGTTCCACGTGAATTGGGAGCTCCCCGTCATTTGCCCTTCGATAGGCGTTGGAAGCTCTGGGCCGCGCGATGCCTGGGAACCTCACGCGTGCCACTTGGAAGAAACTTGAGCTTCTGGAGCTCAGCGAGGAACTTCGTGTCAGAGACCGTTTTCTGATTTTCCCTTTGAAAGGGAATCTATCACTGGGGATCACGGGTATATGTCGACTTTTTAGGGGGCTTAAGCAAATGTAAGTAAAACCACTTCGGACCAATCAGGGTCCCGGTATCTTGGAAAAAGCGACGTCACCTTTCTGGCTCGGGGGGGGGGGAGGGATGGCCAAAAGACGATTTCATGATTTCAAAGGTTGGTGAGTTGTAATAACTTGTCCGGTTGTATCATATTATAGCTATGTTGTGGGTGTGTACACATGTGTATATATATATATATACATGTATTTCATTGCTGTGTATAGACGCATGTCGTGTTTGGCCTGCTCAAGCAGCACTTTGTGACCATTTGTACGTCCTTTCCTTGGTTTCGTTTAGGGACAAATACTTAAGTTATTATAGGACTGTGACTCGCTCCAAATCCAACTCTTCAGCCTTTCTCTCGAGGTCCTTTGGGCCAGAAGTTTTGTTGACCTCGGCAATCCGCGCTGCACAGCGCTGTCGACTGCTCTCCTCGAGAGGATCTCTCTGTAGCTCGGGCTTGCTGGTCCCATGTGTCAAGACGCACGGAGACTTGCATGGGCGAGTCACGCCCTAGCCCCCCTTCTTTTCGGAATCTAGTCGGCCTTACCCGGAATTGGGCCCGAAAAGAAACACCAACGGCGCGATATGTCGCTCAAAGCCACACGAGAAGCCGAAAAAGTGGTATTGGCCGGGGTACGTGGAGTGCCGCACCGCCCCTTGCCAGAAAAAAAGCTCGTCTCATGTCGAGGTGCGTGAAGCCCCTGCCCATCTTCAAAGCTTCCTGCCTAAAAGCGCTGAGTGTCGTGCTCGAAGATGCAGCTGCTCATACGAATCTTCCCTCGGATTCTATGCCGCGCTTGCACTACCGCGCCATGTGCTGCAGAACTGCTGTTGCTGAGGTTGTTGCTGCTACTTTGCGGCAAGAACACTTCCACAACCCGTGCAAAAGCGGTGTCAACGTTGTTCTAGTACGCTCACTGATCCATCCTGGCGGCATGCTTTCTCGCTTGCCTGGTCATTTTGCACGGCGCATGATGCTTGACATTGTGCCTGTTAATCCAAGTAGCTCGCGTTACATTGCAAACATTTCACCATCAAAACCCGCAACCACCCGCAGAAGCACAATTCATTTGTTGTCATCAAACGATTGTTCCCAAATCTGCCACGGGTGTGATCCCTCCAGATGCTTGGGCGGAACACTTGCTGCACTTGGCATGGTCGAGCGGGCGGATTTCTTCCTGACTCGCCAAGCTGGTTGCGTGGTTTACCCACTTTTTGTGCCGACAGGAAGAAAGCGGAGTTGATCAAAAAGTGGACTTTGCAGGTGTTTCCCTAGGTTCGCCAGTGCCCTTTTGCGTTCCCCTACTAAAATAGACTACAGAAAAATGGTACCTTTATTCTAGCCTCTCTATAGCCTTGAAAGATCCCTGAAGAAGGTGAAAGAGATGGTTTGTTCGAAGATTTGGCTAAGGCTTGGAGACATGCTTGTACGCTTACATAAGGGGTCCCCAGCAAATGATTGGGAACCATTTGGCTTCATTTTAAAGCGATTATTTTTTTAGGTAACCTCAAAAGAAGACCCCTCCAAACTCCCTTGACACAAGCCAAGACATTGGCGAATGATCCGCGAACCGGTGAAAGCTTTCAGAGCTTGTTGCAAGGTGCGCCGCGCGCCCTAAAATGTCCGGCAAGCAAAAGGGCGAAGGATGCAACGAGTGCTTGCATATTTTCCGCTGGCTACCAGTGGACAGCGTGGCTATTGGGGAATGCAAGCATGCCTGCAGAGACTCTGCATGAGTTCCACAAGGCCCGAGTAGACGTTTGCAGAGCATGCTTTTGTTGGACATACCTTTGCAGATGCAACTTGCAGAGAGCTTGCCCTGAAAAGAAGTTGAAACAGGTAGCGGGGGGGGGGGCCGGCCGAGGCCGCTTTTCTGTGCTATGCTTCGTTACATCGTTGCCGAGTCGTTACCTCGTCACACGGCCAAGCCCCGGCCGGCGACCCTTTTTTGCCCTCTGGCGTGCGCTGAAGGTACGACGCAGTTGTTGCTTTCGAGCTGCGAAAGTGTCAGGCAAAAAGAGTCCCGTCACATCGATGAACAAGGACCCCCTCCACATGGGTGCTCAAAAAAAATTAGTCAGGAGGGGCAAGCAAGCCGCCAGGTCTTGGCCACCATGTTTCCACAAAAAAAAATCAGGAGGGGCAAAAACCGCCAGGGATTTGGTAACCATTCCACTTCCCGATCGGGCAGCCCATGTTGGAATCCCACCGCCACATACCGAAGGACCTGGCGGAAGCGAAGGTGAGCCTCAAGGAAGCCGCCGTTGGGTCCAAAGGCGTCCTTTTGGGGCCAAACGTATCTCCCCTGAGCCGCCAAAACAAAACCGGGAAGGGAAAGGGGAACGGAGAGGCCCAGATCCACACACATATGTATAAATAAATAAAGAAATATATATATATATATATTGATTTATTTATTTATATGTTGACCACTTTTGTGCCCGGTTCGGATTGTCCCTCCGTCACATCGTTTCGCCATCACCTCCAAGTCTTGCAGGCAGCGATCAGTTTCAAGGACAATGATTCCTTCACCGACAAAGGCATGAGCGCCTGGACTCAAGCCAGCCTTTGGGGTGGCCTGAGGGAAACCAAAGGAACCCCAACGCATGTTAAGTCAAGCTGACCGCGCGCCGGGTGTTTTGGAGGTCGGGGCTCTTTCTGGGCCATTCCCAAGCAAATTTCAAGTCGAGGCGCCCGCGCAGCAATTTCTGGCATGATGATTGGGGTATAGGTTGCTTTTTCTGTCAGGCTTTCCTTGCGACTGATTTTTTCATGGCCAGTTGTGGTGCAGGAATGTGTCCATCCAAGAGACGTTGTGGAGGAAACCCCGTTTGGAGTGAAACCCGGATCAAGTGGCTTCACAGGCTGCAGCGCCATCAAGTCATCATGCGCATGGCAGAGAAGGAAACTTCAGGAAAATGGATCATTGAAGTCTTTGTTGCCCAGTGGTGCCCTTTTTTCCTTTTTTGGGGTAAGGGTTCCCCTTTAAACTCAACCAACAAAAACAGGGTGCCCGTTTTTTCCCATGGCCAGTGGGCATCTGAGAAGTGTTCCTAACGCCAGATCGGCCTGTGACCACTGCGGCTGCCCCAACAGCGAAGCTGGACTTCTCTGAACCTTTTCTTCCATTTGCTGAAATGAATATGTGATTGTTCTCCCCTGTTGGTTTTAAAGGGAATCTATCACTGTACTGGAAATATGTTCTTGTTTTCAGGGGACTTAGCAAATGGAGGTTTTGCTCAAATGCATAACACGATGCAGATGAGCAAGGAAGGCTTTCGCCAGCCATTAGAGCAGTCTGGGGTCTGGAGTCGAATTCCTTCACGTGCAACTTGGGTCAGAGCTTGGTACACCCCACACTCCACCTTGCACCTTTTGGACTGCACCTTTTGGCTGCAACTTCCGAGCCCTCTTGGGGTGGTGGAGGAAATCATGACAGTGCTACCCATGTGCCTTCCAGAGAAAGTTGTGGGGATGTGTGTTTCGTATTGTTTAGTGCGTTTAGCTCACACAATTTCACAATCGTAGTTTCTCCCAATGAACTGTCCTCCGAAGTTGAATGGAACATTGTTATTTTTGTTTGCGAGGAAGAGATACGAGACATGTGCGTAATCGTCTTGCCTTGTTTTGGAAGGTTGTACTACTCAAGATGGTCCATCAACATCTGCCGTCCACTATTCATCAAAATGATGCGTGCACACTTTTGCCTGGCAACCTTGTGCCTTGCGTAGTGCACAAAGCAAGTTGTGTCTTCCCATCCGCGGCAATTTCCAGTGCTTTCAAGCTTATGGATCATGACAGAGTACGAGCCGGTGCTGCGTGTGTCTTGGGCAGCGTCCGGTGAAGACATCGCAAGCTTCGATGCCGTTGAGTTCTGGAACAAATCTGCAAAGGAGCTGAAGCAACGCCTGTCAGCTCAGATTGGGTATACCAGATTCCGACAAAAGTTGATTTTGGAAGACGGTAGCGAGATGCAGAATGACGATGTTTTCTTGAGTCCTCAGAAAATGCAGCTTGTCATCTTGAACTTCGTCGAGGACAAGGAGCTGTTCACTGCATGCCAAAGCAGCGATGCAGACAAAGTTGAAAAGCTTCTTTGTCAGCCTGCGAATCCAAACGCAACCGATGACAGCGGCAGGAGCCCTTTGCATATGACGCAAAATGTGCGGATTGCGAGTTTGTTGCTGGAGGCAGGAGCCAAGCCAGACGCGAGGAGTTCTGATGGTGCCACGCCATTGCATTTTGCAGCTCTGGAAGGTTATGCAGAAGTGGTTGCTCAGTTGTTCAGTGGCACCAATTATGTTTCCCCTTTTTGTTGTTGGCTGCCCCACTAAAAATGGTCTAGGCCCCAAAAAGGGTTCCCTTTTTCCCAGGGTCACTGAACTGAGGTTGGCTTGCTGCTTGCTCGGGCAGATGCAAACCCGGACGCTCATGGTTGGACTCCCTTGCATTTCGCAGCCATGGAAGGCCACCTAGAAGTGGCTCGCTTGCTGCTTGAAGCCCGGGCCTACCGAGACAAGGTCAACGAAACCGGGCTCACACCGCTGGAGCTGGCATTGGACACTGGGAACACGGAGTTGATAGAACTACTGGGGGTTGATCAAACCGTACGAATGGTGGTTTATGCATAGCCCCCAAACCACCTTATTTCAAGCTGGTGAAATATTATAATTCACCCAGAACGTTGGCACCAGGCCACGCGAAGCAGACTTTTAAGTCCAGAGCCGCTGAGGAAAAAGAATGCCATGGGCTGTAGGGCTCAAAATTATTGGTTTTGGAAGGAAAAACACGGTGGTTTCAAAGGAATGCCCAAGAAATCCTATGGTGGTTTCAATGGAAAATCATGGTTTCTGGAAAAACATGGTGGTTTCAAAGGAAGGCCCAACAAAGCCCTATGGTCCCCAACTCGCCCAAATTTGAGCAGCCGAAAATGTATGTTGCATGTGCTTCGTTTCAACCTTGTTGCTAGGAGTGCAACTGACGATTCACTTCCGGTCGAGTTCTTGAGTTCTTGGTCACTTTCACCAGGTCTCTGAGTGCCCTTTTACCCTTTTTCCGCGGGAGGGGTCCCCTTCTAAATAACCTCTCGACTCAAAAACCCTTTCACTTGGGTTTCGGACTCTTGGGCTTGGACTTTTGTTTTCCAGTCCACTCAAGCGGCATCGTAAAAATGTATCCTGGCGCTGGAACTCAAAGGCTCCGGAGACAACTTGGAGAGTTCTTTTCGTGTGTCAATTTGTGGAGTTGGTGCCCCCTGTTTTGGGATTCTGGTGGCGTTTAAAGGAAGAATCAGCATTTTGGGGGTGCCCCAAAAAGCACACACCCATGTTGGTTGCATGCAATGTGTACTTGTTTGTTGTGGGTTAACAGGGATGGAAACCGACCTCCATTCCAAAACCAAAGACACGCGGACAAAAGCAAAATCGATTTTGGGGGCGATTCCAACAGACACTCCCGGATCCAGATGAAAGCTTTCCTTTCACGCCAGGGATCGCTCGTGCCTGGCTCGCTTTTTCCCTTCCCCGCGACACGCTGCAACTTTGTCGCTCTGCTGCGTCTTTGGTGATCTGCCGGGAATTCACGTACACTGCATCTGCAACAAATGGGAGTAACAAGCACTCATTTCTACACCTCGGCTTAGGTTTCAAAGGGGAAAAAAGAGAGGGTTTTGGAGCTTTTGTACTGCAGATGACCAGAACAAATAGCAGCGCTGTCGCTATGATTGAAAAAAACAACTTGTCCGTGCTGGCCTGTTGACAGAAGTTGAAGGGTCCGTTGATGTTGGATGTGCAACGAAATCCTGCACCACCTTTTTGTAAATGCTAACACCCCCAGTAGTGCCCTTTTTACCCTTTTTTGGGGGAGGGTTCCCCTACTAAAATAGACTACTGAAAAAAGTTGGTACCCTTATTCTATCCTCTCTACTTGGAGGACCTAGATATTGGTACACTCATTTGGTCGCGATGTTTGCCTTTCTATATATATATATATGTATATATGTTTATATAGATGTTCATATAGATGTAGTTTCGTATTGTTTTTCTGGCTCATATTCAGCCCGGTTTGTCCTTTGATTCCTCAGGGGTAGCTTTCGCATCTGAGGCGCTCTTATCGCAAGCACCCCGGCATCGACCAAAAACGGGGAGAAAGACGTGGATTCCGTGGGTGTCCCGAACCACCTACCGACGTTCCGCGGATCCAAGATCCGAGCAATTCGGGGCAGGCACTCCCAGGTACTCCGTTTGCAGCATGTGTTGCGTGATCAAGGTGCCAAAGACTTGGTGTCTTCAAGGGAAGCGAGGGGATTGTTCATCCGCCAGAGCCATGGCTACAGGCCACCATACAGCATTGCCCAAGTCGAGGCAATTGGGGGTGCTCACTCTGCCAACACCTGGAGTGGCCCAGGGGGTTGAGCTGTTGGGATTCCGAATTCGTTCAAATGAAACTTCAATGGCAATTGGGGGGGGGGGGGGGCGGGAAACAAGCATCATGGTACATCTTAGGCACTTTGTCTGTGCACCTGCGCGTAGTGCTGGGTAATATCATCCAAAAAACTTTGCTTTTGATCTTCTGGGATTCCTCGGGATATGCTGTTCTCAAAATAAACGAGCCATGAAGCTTCCTTAGGGGTAGGCTGATTTCCAGTTGCCCTCCCGGTCACTAAAGCCGTGAAGCCAGTGTGTCTCTTTTGGAAAATAATGGTTTCCGAAGACCCCACAGTCAGGCTCCCTGTTATAAGTCAGGAACATATTCAACAGCAAGTCGTGGACCTACAGAGTTTTTGGAAGTCGCTTTGCAGCGGCCAGAAGTTGTGGCGGATCAGTCCCGGCTCGCCAAGAGCTTTCTGATGTTTGATTTGCAACTGGAATCATGGTTGTTGTTGGGAAATATGTTACATTTTTGCTTAGTGTGGCTTAGTGGGAGATCCCCACTTAACTGATAAAATTCAAATTGTTGCTCCCCTTCCAACGTCAACCAAGGAATGGCGTCCACCTTTGAAAGAAATCACTGGCGATCTTCCACAAACTGGCAAATCTCAGTGCTACCCCCCCCCTCCGGATCCTGGGACTCCCTCCCCCAACCCTTCCGAATCTAGGTGCCCCAGTGCCCTTCTCTCCCCTTGTTGGGTTGGGAGGGTTCCACTAAAATAGACTACAGAAGAAAAAGAATCGGAGACCAACTTATGCTAACCTCTCTACTGGAGGACCTAGACCGACTCGTCGAGGTCTGCCCAGCAGCCTCACGGAGCTGGTCTTGAACTTCGAGGCCAACTCGCACCTCTCGGATCTCAGTCTGCAGGCGTCCCTTGACTTCCGGCGAAAAGGCGGCGAAAAGGAGAGACAATTTTGGTTTCTGAATGAGGTGGAGTGGCTTTGGCCCTTGTTGGGGCAAAGGAAGCAGCTGTTTTGTTGACTATTGAACTTCCCAGCTTGGGGACACAGATATATATATATATATATACATATATATATATATATATTTGTATACACGGTCGCATCCTCCCCATAACTTACCCCTTTCCTTCCAAGGGAAGATGATGGCCTCAGGTTGCATTGGAGCTGAGCAGCAAATATTTGCCAGATGTGTTTCACAGCAAGTTTGGGTCACGTATACCTACTGGTACGTCATCTAGTGGTTCATCTGGTAGATGGGTTGGACCTGGGTTGGTCTTGAACAAGCGGGGTTTCCATCGGACCAACCCAAACCAAGGGGCAGCTGGATATGAAGGAGGACAAACTCCCGCCCTCATCGGGGGCCATCTTTCGACCCGCTTGCACTCCACGAGGCTTCAGACTTGGATTCGCAGCTCTGAGCCTTTTTCTCAACTTCAGGCTCCCCCCCCCCCCGAGCTTTGCTTTTCTGACACTTTTCTACCGCCCTACAGAATCACGTTGCGTACTTCAAATTCGACTGGGCGCTTGGCGGGTTGCCCTTGGATTACTCGGCAAAACCGCACAAACCAAGCGCCATCCGCACTTGCTAGTCTCCACAGCGGCTTGAGCAGTCCGAGTCGAGCGCTGCTCGGAAAAACCACCAGAGTTGGGGGACGGTGATGGAGTTCCCTTGACGGATCCGTTTTCCTCCAGGAGGACGAGATATATCAATGGATTTGGGTCCCGGACCCCCCCCCCCTCACCGTAGTAGGGTAGCGCACGCGATCCGAGGTTTGCCGCATGGATGCGCAAGGGCACCTCTCTCCAGAAGCCGAAGCCTCAGATTTTCAGACGAGGTCTCCATATTTTTCGAGTCCGTGCCTTTGCTAGCGTTAAAGGACCCCATCCGGATGAATTATTTGGTTTGTGAACATTCTTTTCATTTCCCTTGCTGGGTTTAACTCAGTTGTTCAGTGGCACCCCGTTTCCCTTTTTTTGGTGGCTGCCCCACAAAAATAGTCGTCCAAAAAAAGGGTTCCCTTTTTTTTCTGGGGTCACTGAACAACTGAGTCAAAGGGAATCTATCACTGCTGGATATATGTTCTCATTTTTTCCCAAGGGACGTATTCGCGCATGGAAGGCAAAGCAACCTGCCGCTGGGCGCACGCGTCTCAAGGAGAAGCAGTCTGACCTTTTGGCAATGCCCAGGGAACCGGTCAAGAAGAATCGCCATTCCAGGTCGCCCTGGTTTGGGGATTTCTGAACCCTTGGTTCTTGTAGAGTGGGAAGCTCTAAAAACCCCCCGTTACATCCCAAGCAAGAGTTGTGTCACAACTCGATACGACATAGGGATTCATGGGAGATAGAGTCGCCCAAATTTGGAAGCTCCTAAAGCCAAAACCAACCCACAGGGGAGGCTGAGGAATCCTTCTGAGAAATGTCTTCCCTGGCTGAGCTAGGTCCGCCCCTTTTAACCCCTTTTGTGGTTGGGAGAGTTCCCCTACTGAAATAGACGTCCAGAAAAAAAAAAAAAAACGGTACCAACTTATTCTAACCTCTTCAACTACTGGAGGACCTAGTGAGGAATCCCAAATAGACCACAGAAGAAAATCGGGTACCAACTTATTCAAATCTGGAGGCCCTAGCGGCCTCCGAGAGTTTGCTTCCCAGGCGGAATTGGCCGCGCTGCGTCTTGAAATCCGCAGCCCTTAAATATGGAATTGGGAGAGGGGGGTGACCCCTGGAGATCTCCATGTATGGTTCCATTTTTTTCATTTTTGGGAAGACTAGAAAAGTAAAATTGGGGACCCCCCACCCCCCTCCACCCCCACCCCCAACCCCAACCCCACCGGATGTCTTGAGGCTGCACTTCATCGACAACGCCAGCACCAAAATCACCCAAGCCGGTCTGCAGGAGCTCTACGCTGCCATGCCCAGCACTGGCGCCTTCAGCGAAAAGTGGCCCCAAAGGGACCCGAAAAGGGTGTCCCTTTTAAAACTTTTAGGGCTACCTTCCCCGTATTGCTTCGGGGTCCACCCTGTTTTAATACTTGTGGAGGCTACCTGCTTTTGTTTGCTTGCTTGTTTTGAGGGACACCGGCAGGACAACCCCTTTTTCCAGGGGTACCTTCCATTTCCATTCTTTCCAGAGATCCTTCTTTCTAGAAGACCTCCAGAATCCCGGTTTTTGAAAAGGACGATGGTTGAAAAGAATCCACCCCTAGACTGTTGGTTTCCCTTGTGTGCCATGGGCAAGACCTTCCTCTACTTGGGATCTTGCAGTGATGGTCATGCGCTAGGGATGGTCATCAACCTCGGGTTGTTTGGACCAATGGAGAGGTCTGAAGTTTGACCATCACACATAATGAGCATTTGTTTCTGAATGGGACCCACATTTAGAAAGGATTGTGGCCCTTTTGGCTTCCCTTTTGAGTCATGGTGAAAAGGGTACCCTGAGCAGAGCAATACCCATATGGTGATTTTTCCATTCTAAAGGCATCCCATACGATCGCTTCATAGCATTGTGATCGTCCCATACCTGATTGCCTTTATTTAGTGTTGACCATACTGGTTTCCCATGGTAAATACCTCCTTGTTTAGTAGAGGGTCAACATGATACCCTGAAAGAAGGCCGGGTATTTGGAGTAGGGACTAGTTTTAACTTGACCATACCTGATTGTCATTTTTATTCTGTCAGGGCTGTGCCTCTGTTTCAAAGGGTTGTCTTCCAAAGGCCTGAAATCTCTTGGGAGCCCTGGCAACGAGCTTTGGGAAGACCAAATATTTTTCCTGGAAGTCTCACTCATACACTTCATGGCCCAGCTGTAAAGGCACCAAGGGAAGTACAGGATACTCTTGAGAAGCAAGCACATGCCTCAAGCGCGGGAGAAAGGTGAGTTTGCAGGACATGCTTGGAACCACACTGGACAGCTCTGGACAATCCTGCGTTTGTCTGGATGTTCTCAGGGGTCCCACTCGACCGAAACGCCGTCCCCGGTTTTTCTCCCTCCTTTGTCCTTGCCTGAGGTGAGGGTATGTGGGGGAATGATCGGAACCCCCGAGCAAAGACCGACACCCATCAACCCAGGTTCTCACTTGAATTGGAAGGCCCAAGGCGTCCGAGTCATCTCGCAGCTCGGATTCCCCGCAAGCCGAGCTTCGTTAGGCGATGTCGACCCTGACTTTCAAAAACGAGGGTAATTGTCCAAGCAAACAAAATAAAACACACAAAATGGGGGTTTCCAAACCACACCCCCCCCAAGAAAGAAAAACGGAAAAGTCAATGCAATTATTTGCAGGGGGTTGCTGACTCGCCACGCTGAGGCTGGAGTTTCAATCCAGCAACGTCGAGCTGAGAGCTTTAGGGCCCTTCACCGAAGCCGGAGACATGGGGGGTAGGGCCCCTATGGGCCCATAGGCAAAACCACAGTCGCTGGAAAGCAAGACCCACAACATGGCTTGGACATGTCGAATGCCAAAGACCTTTTTCTGTGTCATCTGAGATCATCTGCCTTGCGGACACTACATGACCATACCCCCCAGCCTGGAGACCCAGACCCAAAGCTCATGACAGTTCGAACGATGCTTAGGATAGATGAATGCTGTTCCGGCACCCGCAAAAAAAAATCCAACTTAGTTACTTAAAGAAATATAGCACTTCTCCTTCTTGCCAGCCCCGAACCCATGGCGAAGGTAAACAAAATCCCTCAGGGCGGGGCGCCGTAGGCTGATTTCCCGATGCATGATGCGAGCCTCTGCCCATCCGGCCGCGGTGAGTGAGTCTCCGGATGAGTCCGTTGATTTGCGGAGAACCTTGGACTTCCAGTGGCTGAGCTTCCCTTGGTTTTTGGTTTTTTCTTTTCTTCTTTTTGTTTATGATGCGTTGCTTTTAATGAGTTCAATTTCGCTTGGACATGAGTTTGTTTTCCCTTGTTGGGTGTACCAGCTTGAAATGAACATGTGGTATTTTCGTCTGAAAAGGGTACCCTCAAACCGCACACACACACACACACATTTGCTGAAAAACAATTTGGGTGATTTTCATGAACATCATGCTCCTACCATGACACAACGCTTCCATTTGCTGAAAACAAGATGTTGTTTTTGTGATTCTCTCCCAGTTGAATTTAAAGGGAAACTAGCACTGCTGGAAATATAGTCATTTGTTTCAGGGGACGAATCTTCGCAGATGGAGGCAGAGGGCGTTCAACCCAAAAAAACAACGGATGGAACTTCCAGAAAAACGCGCGGTTGAGCTGCCTCACGCCGGTGGTATTTGTCTAGGGGTTGATTCCTTTTCCTCAGTTGTTCAGTGGCACCCTTTTTCCTTTTTTCTTGGTGGCGGCCCCACTAAAAATTGTTTTCCCCAAAAAGGGTTCCCTTTTTTACTAGGGTCACTGAACAACTGAGTTTCCATTCTTTTCAGCCATCGTTCTTGCCAAAAACCGATCGCCATTTCCCCAGAAATTTTGGGGGTTTTCTAGAAGATCCGGAAATAATGGAAATGGAAGTGTCCCGCAGAATTTTACGTGGAATGACAAGAGGCCAGGCGCCTCCGGCATGTGCATGGTGCGTTGACTGAGAGCCAATGGACGTGTGAATATCGACGGGCAATGGGGTGGTTCTGTCTTGCAGTCGATCCCGAAAAAGAGAACCTCAACCGAAAACCGAAGCCATGGGGACGATGTTCCATTTCTTTCGGAGCCGAGAAATTCCACCCAGATGGCTCTCACGGCACTCACCTTGGTGAGACGCCTATCCGTTTCGAGAGAGAGGGCCTTTTCAATCCGAATGCTGCTCAAAAATCCACGCCTCCGGTTCCTGAGGTTTTAGGCATTTTAGGTTTTAGTGGTCGGAGTTCCATTTGACCGAGAAAATTTACATTTGGAGGGTCCAATTTACACTTGAAGGGTCAATTTTACATTTGGAGGGTCATCTTTATATTTGCAGGGTCAATTTAACAAACCATTTAGTGGTCAATGTTACATTTGGAGTCCACCGGCACCGCAGAAATACTGTGGATGGACAAATTCCTGCACCACCTAAGAAGCCCTGGAATGATGATTCCCACAAACAAATACCAGCAAACAATGGCAAGAGTTCGTCCATCCACAGTATGTCCCAGGTGGCCCCGCGCTTTCTCTCAGCTTTTTGGTCGCCGAATTCCGGCCGGGTCGAATTAGAAACCCGGCCCAGCCGCATGTTGGAATTTGCATCCCTCCGCAAGGCCAGGAGGATGCAGACCAATGCCCCTGCTGAAATCTGTGGACAAAAGTGAATTCGCTTGGCGTGTAATAGTTGGGTATGGGTCAAAAAAATTCACCACCTGGATATGGACGACAGGTTTTAGTCCTTTCCATTTACGTGGGCAACCCATTTTGGGCTCACATTTTTGAGTTCACTCCCCGGACCCTCCAGAGTCGTCCTCCTTTTTTTTCCCATAGCCCCCATGCGCCTTAAGATATGGCCATGGGGCATAACCAATGGCTCCATTTTGGGGTGGATGAACATCCATTTGCCACCTGTTTTGATGTTCACAAGGGGTTTCCTGGGTTTTGACCACCACAGCCATACTGGAATTGGGGGGAGGGTTTTGACCACAGCCATTTGCAGTTTGCCCCGAGAGGTCCCTCCGCCCGTTTCTCCCAAGCCGCTGCTTTGGAATTTCGCAAGCTGCGAGGTTCGGCACCTTGGGGAACTGCCCTGAGGCGCAGCGCTCTCGCTGTGTCGTAGTTGCTCCTTCTTCTCCTTCTGCTTCTTGTTCTTCTTGTTCTTGTTGCTGTAATTGTTGTTGTACTTCTTGTCCTCACTAGTTTTCTTATGTGTATT
>CAUJNA010001935.1:172500-180000 GCA_963377175.1 Effrenium voratum | reverse complement strand
TGCTTTGGCCACCCATTTTAGAACCTATTTTAGTGGGGCTTGGGATGTTCACTGGGGGTACGGGATTTTGACCCATGGCCATATGCCAGTGGGTTGATCAATATTCCAGTCAGGGCCCCCAGTTTTGAGCCCAATGGTCGTCCACCCCCTCTATTTTTCACAAGGGCTGTGAAACCATAGGGCCTTAGGGTGAGATGCGCGCGAAGACTCGGTGTGACCAAATTCTCGTGTGCCATCTTAGGTTCGGTCCCTACGTGATTAGACAAAAAGGTTACAGTACAACCTGGATTTTCAGATGTGTAGCGAAGCAGACGTGGCAGTAGTTCCTTTCGGCCTGGCAAGTGCCAGTGACATGCAAACCGCACCCTCGACACAAATTCATGGAACTTGAAGGGGTCGTTGGGCGCTCGTTTCTTGACATGGGGTCGACACATTTGCAATGGCGAATTGGAATACACGTGCAGCTGATGCCTGTGTAGGGTTACATTGTAGTGGCTTTACATCAAGGTTGGAGCACGATGTAAGCTGCAAATTGGTTTAAGTCGGACAGAGCATACGACATCATCAACCTTCGGCCCTCCCAGACGATGTTTCAGTGATCAAACAGAAGAGGGAAGAATCCTAGCCACATGCTCTCCAGATCCCCGCAGGTGTCAACAATATCTTCCATTTGGTTAGGAACCTGTTGTTCTTGTCCCCTGTTGGTTTGACAGGGAATCTATCGCTGGACAAGACGTGTTTCCAGGGGACGTGTTCGCACATGGAGGATTTTGTTGGAGTTTGCCTGAATTTCGCCCACTGGTTTGGCCCCTCCGTCCGAACTGGGGTCCTTCCGATGGGCATCATTTGTTTTCCGGTCATCCTGAACCTTCGGCAGATTTCGGTTGGATCGGAATGTCATGTTCTCAGTTGGCCGAGAGTTCTTCACAAGTGAACCAAATCGTGGTATCTTTGGCTTCCAGTTGCTTAAGAATATGTTTTTCCCCCTGTTGGTTTTAAAGGGAATCTATCCGTAGATCTATCCCTACTGGACATATTTGTCTATGTTTCCAGGGGGGCGAAGAAGCAAATGGCAGTTGGGGTGTGCGCATCACCTTTTGGACCCAGACAGGCGAGTCGTTCGGTTGAGGCTGCTGCAAAGCATCGACGCCGGCGCCCAGGCGGGCGCTTCAGAATACGTTTGGGGACTTGAGGAAAACAGGAGCCACTAGTCTGGGTGAATTATGACGACCTCACACGACCTCACCCCAAATTGGTGGTTTATGTGGGGAATGGCCCCCCAACCACTGCACCTTATTTCAGGCTGGTGAAATTTGAGCCAAGCCTTGGAGACTTGTTGCTGGAGGCAGGAGCCAAGCCAGATGCGAGGAATTCTGATGGTGCCACGCCATTGCATCTTGCAGCTCTGGAAGGTTATGAAGAAGTGGTTGCTCAGTTGTTCAGTGGCACCAATTATTTTCCCCTTTTTTTGGTGGCTGCCCCACTAAACTGGTCCAAGCCCCAAAAAAGGGTTTCCTTTTGCTTCCAGGGTCACTGAACAACTGAGATTATGGCGGTTCCCAGCCGTCCCCTTAGGGCTTTTGTTTTTTAGCTTGTTAGTGGGGGGTTCCATTTCACCCAGTAAAGGTTAAACTTTTAGCAGGGGATCTGATCCTAGTTTTGAAACAGCCTGTCAGCGCATCAGCAGGGTGATTGAAGCCCTCCACTTGAGACAAGAATGGTGTTTCGCTCTGCAGCCTCACACACACACACACATGCGAAACAACAAGACACACGGCGCAAACAAAAACACACCCACACACCCACACCCACACACACAAGCACGCCCCACGTCCCCGCCCGCCCATCCCGGCGCGTGCGGGAGAAGGCACGAATTTCTGGCAGCTAGTGGGCAGCACCCGGGCGGATGCACATCGATGGCCGAGGGTCTAACTCAACTAGGTCCCCTAGCTAGGTGCCCTTTCTCACCAACTGTTTGGGCGGAAAGGATGCACTCGGGCACTCGGGCACTCCAGCGAATCCTCCGGCAGAAGGGCTTTGTGTTGGGTAGTCCAGTAGTGCCCTTTGACCAACTTTCTTGGTTAAGAGGTTACCCTACCAAAATAGACGGGAAAAGAACGCCCTTATTCTAACCTCTCTACTGGAGGACCTAGTCAAAGTGTCGAGCCCGCGTTTGCAACAACCAGGAAAATCCATTGAGGGTGGTGGAAGACGGCCTATACTTCTCTGTGTGTCTCTTGCATCTCCCCATCTCACCCCGCTTTTGCCAAAAGGACGGCTGTCGCTTTGTCCCTGCGGCGGGCGGCGGGCGGCGTTCGTATCTCGAGAGGCCTTCAAGTCGGGGAGCTTTGCAGAGGCCAAGGCGCGATCACCGGCAATTGTCATGGATTAAACAGGGCTCCTAAAAAGATACATGTTGCCCATTTGAAACATGGCTTTTTCAACCAAAATAAAGGGAAACCACCATTTTCACGGCAATGTTCAGATCCCTGTTAAACCCTTGGGGGGGGGGGTGATTCATAGCGTGGATGGGCAAAAAATCCAAGTCCACTTGGCAGCAATTTGCAAGCGGTTTATTCATAGGGTTTCATGAAGCCCAGGTGCAAAAAATCCAAGTCCATCCACATGTCGCATGGTGAGAGTGATGTTTTTGATGTCAACCCCGGATGAGTAAACCCCTGGTTGACTAATAGGCGGGTGTCCCCTTTTAGTGGGGATTCATCACTCTTGGAGGGAACACCCCCCTAATAACGGGACGGGTTTATGAATCCTGGGTCAACATTAGTCTTGGGGCAGCCTGAAATACTCCAGGTTCAACCTACACCAGTCGGCTACCCCACGAGACAAGGAAGTCAGAAGAGGTTGAACATCCAGCCCGAAAAACAACCAGAACCCGATTTCCCGAGAAAACCTGCCAGGCCAAAGATAGGTCAAGCAGAACTTGGCCGCCTGAACTCCAGCAGCAGTGTATGTTGCTTCCAGAAGAAGCTCGGGAGACAGGCCCAAGCAGAAAAAATGAGAACCTTAAGCCTGTTGTTGCATGTCATTGCATGTGAACACAGAAACAAACCATGCAAACCAACCCGAGCCAAAAGCAAGCACAATGGATTTCTCCTGACAGAGTTCCACTTAAAAAGGCCATGGTCAGGGACTAGCAAAGGCTTCCCAGGCAACAAGGGTCTAGTTGTTCAAATCAAGATGGGACACCCGCCTTGTTCAATAGACACCTGGTGTCTCTGAGGTGTTGAGCTGACTTGCGAAATGTGTTTTGTCTTCGTCTGAAGCTTCCTTGAGTTCACTTTGGTGCATTTTGCTTGGATGTTAGGACTTTAACTTTTTGCCAACAAATGGGTTCTCCATTAAACCACTAAAAGTTAAACTTTTAGCAGGGGAGCAGAAAGCAACCGGGTTCAGGGAATTGAGCTGCACGGGTGGTTTGCAAGTCAATTCTATCAGTGGTTGGCAGTTGTTACAGAGAGTAACCGTCAGGTAGCACCTGCTTGGTTGATGCGTGCTAGCTGGACCCATTGGTTTCGGGATTATGCCAACTGCTTGTTGTTCATTGTAAGTGAGGCTTCATGAGGTAGCGGCAAGCTTGCTGATGGAAAGCTGCTTCCACAAGCAACACCTTCAGGCCAGGCAGAAAGATGTTGGACAAATCTGCCAATTCCATCACGTCCCACGCTATCTTAAGACAACAGTCCTAGGATATGCTCGATGTTCTGTGCTAGAAAGCCAGACTCATGCTCAGGTCAACCCTTCTGATTGGTTTGGGGTTCCCCTGAAGGTCCTGAAGGAAATGGAAATCCCTCCCTCCAGGGAAGCGACGGAACCGCGAGCCTGGTTGCCCATCTCTCGGGTGTCCAAAGCGAATCGAAAGGTTTAGCCTTTCGGATGGTCTGCTTTCGGTTTGATCACCTGATAAATAAGTCGGGTTCCGAACTGGGCGAGCATCAGATATTGGCAGTTGCATCACTTCGGGGCGGTGGGGCTACAAGAACCCAAGAACTGTTGGGACGAACGATTGGAACGCCAGGGGCAATTCGGCATCAACTAATGTTGGCCCCCCGTTCATTCATAATGTTAACCCCGGATTAATAAACCCCTGGTTGATTAATAGGGTGTCCCCTTTTAGTGGGGATTCATCACTTTTGGAAAAAACACCCCCTAATAACGGGACGGGTTTATTAATCCTGGGTGAACCTTATGGGGGTGTCCCTGGTTTGAGTGGGGCTTTCTCACTTTTGGAGGGGAACACCGGCATATTTTCAAAAAAGGGTTTTAGTAATCCGGGGTCAACATTCATGGAAAGCCGCCGCGGAAACCATTTTGAATGTTTCGGGTCTGGGTAACTGAGAAGAAGGCAACCATCACTTTCTAGCGGTCAGGTGGACAATATACAGTTTCGACAACCATAAAACAGACTCGAGCCATTGCGATCGGATTTCGCGAGGCGCTGCTGGCTGATGCTGCAGATGCTGTGACCCGGGATGAGAAACAGGCGAGAGGCGAAGCCATGTTTGGGCCCTCTTTGTTGGTATTTTGAAGGAAAGCAAACAGGAAACCCAAATATTCAGGGGACATATTTGAGAATGTGTGTGTCGTCACTTTTTTTAGAATACCCTTGTAGGGGCTCGTTTGAAGGGAAAGGTTGTTGACATTGGATTTGTGGGGGGGGGGAGGGGGGGGTATGAAGAAAGATTAGCAGAAAACCACATGTGTTTGTTAGGGGCTCTCATATAGGGCCCCCACAACGGTGCTATGTTCTGTTTTCCCTTCAAAATCACCACATGAAGGAAGCCCTCAAGGAAAGACACACCTCAGAAAGGGCTTCTGGAAAGCTAGATGGAGGTCTGCGAAGTCCAAACGGATGCCCACTGACAAATAACATATGGTGTATGTGTGTGTGTGTGTCTGGGCGCGCGTGTGTTTTGAGGGTACGCTTTTTGGGGTGGTTTTGAAGAGAAGCCAAAAGAATGGTACCACCAGACCCCTGGATCATATTTGTTCAGGATCAGCCAAAAATCAAGGGTAAATCAGGGGAAACAAGCCTTAAATCAGGCCTAAGTGTCAAATTTCTCCTTTGGGGCTTTGGCGTTGGGGTCAGTGGAGGGCGGGCGTTTTGTTCTCCAGTAGGCGTTAGTTTGCGGAATGTCATTGGACGTGTCCATTCCTTCAAAGTAAAGAACTGGCTGCGCCCTTTACGTGCAATTTGTCGTTGGAAAGCGAAAGTGTGCGGGGAAAGAATGCTTTGTTGGAAAGCGAAAGTGTGCAGAAAAAAACCCAACAGCGGTGATGTTTTCAAAAGTCTTGAAGCTAAGTTAAACAACATGTGGGGGTCAAAAAGTATTCACCACCGGATATGGACCACAGGTTCGGTCCATGTTGCCACTTACCAGGGCAAGCCATTTTGGGTTACCCTAGTTTTGACAACCACGGCCATGTTGTGATCTCTGGTGATCTCTTTTGACTTCTTGCTGGTGTGATAGGGAATGAACCGTTTTTGGATTCCCTTAAAAAGAAGCCAAATCGGTTGGAGAACCCAGAAAAAATCCCTTGAAGCAAGCCAAAGGATGGATGAACCATGTTTGGGATTCCAAAAAAACGGTTGGAGAACCCAGGGATTCCCTTAAACCAAGCCAAAGGATGGATGTACTATTTTACGGGATTCCCTTAAAAAAAGCCAAATCGGTTGGAGAACCCAGGGATTCCCTTAAAAAAAGCCAAAGCCGCAGAAGAACCCAGGGATCCCCTTATAAAAAAGCCAAATCGGTTGGAGAACCCAGGGATTCCCTTAAAAAACGCCAAATCGGTTGGAGAACCCAGGGATCCCCTTTTAAAAAGAAAATCGGTTGGAGAACCCAGGGATTTCCTTGAACAAAAACACAAGAAGAACGGTTGGATCGGTTTTCCTCGACACTCCGACTCCACCACTCTCCTTGCGCGAGGCCTTCAGCTGCAGCCTGGGGATCTCGGCGCTCTACCGGGCCTTGGCCTACGCCTACTGCTCCCACGTGCACCAGGCCAGTCGGAATTCGGTGCCGGACGGAGGGCTTCCGTAGCTGCAATCGCACAAAGGTCCCTCAAAAATGGGACGCAACCCAAGATCACGAAAGCAGCTCGCTGGAGTTGTTCTACCTCAGCTTTGCTTAGCAAACAGGGGGTGTGGAGGGGTGGGGGGGTGGAGGGACACAAATGGTTCGGGCCATGTTTTCAAGAAAAACGTCTTGGGATTTGAACAATTCAGCCTGCACCGTTGCAACCGAAACGCGGCCAAATCCCTCGGTTCGCTGGACTCCCGTGGTGCCGTACGTGTCGGGGCTCGTGGGCCCGTTGCTGTGTTCCGCTCCTGCTGCTTCCCAGAAAAAAGGCTTTTGCCGGGCTGCCCAAAACGGCCCGACCACCAAAGCAAACACCGTTGCTGTTTTGCGCTCCTCGTGTGCTTCTGGGTCTGATGTTGCTGTTCTGCGCTCCTCGTGTGCTTCTGGGTCTGATGTTGCTGTTTTGCGCTCCTCGTGTGCTTCTGGGTCTGATGTTGCTGTTTTGCGCTTGCCCCAAAACAGCAACAACGAGGCCGAACTTCACCAAATCAACACTTTCGCCGAGCTTCCGTTGAGTCGTTTTGCCAAAACGGCTGAGGCCTCAAATGAAGGCGAAGCGCGCAAAATCAATCATTCTTGCCTGCTCCCGTTGCGAATCCGTGCGTGTCCTTTTGCAGCGTGGCGGGGCGAGGGCTCGCGCCGCAGTGACTGCGCGTCACACGAGTAGGTTATGCTTTCGGGGCCACCCGTCGTCTAGTTTTTACTTGTGGGTTTCTTGAGTCACAAACTGCGGAGGGTAAAGCAGTTCCAAGAAGACGCGCAGCCTGCCGGAAGTGGGGAGACTGCCAGGAAGCTCAGGGTGGAGCTAGCATCACTCTGAAGACGAGATCACGGCCTGCTGCGGCGAGAAACTTGGTACTGCAGTGTGCTGAGCTTCTGACAAGGAAGCCACTGCGGCTTTGTTCTTCTGAGCAGCAAGAGCAGGCGTTTGTGACCGGCAAGGGGCAGTGCATACAGCGTGATTTCGTGATGGCCAGTCGGCTTTTAGGATGCTTTGTGGCCGGCTTCAAGTGTGTGCGCGCAAAGGTCGCATTGCGCAACCAGCCTTGCAACGCCAAGCTTGTTTGCATAGGAGCTTGGCACGCATCACCCTGGCAGGGTGGTGCTTTCACGTTGCCTGGAGGCTGCAGACCAGGTGTGCAGCTTTACACCAGATGGTCTTGCATTTCACGAAGCCAGGCCCGTGTCAAAGACAAGGCAAGGAAGTTGAAGCCCCTTGCAGGCAAAGCAAGAGCAGAGAGGAGATTCGCAACCTCAGCATGGCAACCAAGCCGTAGGGCGGCAATAGATTTTTCATGCTGTCGCGTTTCCTGCGTGGCCAGTTCTAGAAGTAAGCGACGCTGTGATATGTTTGTTGTGGTTTGGCGGGCTTTGAGCCATGAGTTCGCACGTTGCTTTA
>CAUJNA010001935.1:115000-165000 GCA_963377175.1 Effrenium voratum | reverse complement strand
GTGAGCAACTCTTGAAAGGGCCTTCATTTTTTCCAGCATGGTCAGGTTCGTGAGCGGCTTGCCGGATTTGGCTGCTGAACCCTCTTGGTCTTTGGCTGAAGCCCTGAAATACTTAAAAGGGTAACGACGTCAAATCGAAGGGTCAAAGAGGTTGCAGGCCTGCACCGTTGGCGTTGTTTTCCTTGTCAGAACGAATCTCAGGGAGAGGTTTGATGTAGCTCAACTTGCTAAGGCCAATCAGTCACGAGGGCCAATTGACCTCTTCACCTTCTGAAAGTCTCCAGTTTGGCTGTCAAAATACGGAGACCCCTACAATGCTGGGTGTTCCGTTGGTTTCCCTTTAGCCTCCAAAAACAAAGCACAGTTGGCTTTGGCTCAAAATTAAACAGGAGGGGCAAACCGCGGGTTTTGGCAACCATGTTTCCACTTACGGTTCTATTCTGGAATTCCTTTTGTTTTTGAGCCACAGCCAGTTGAATCCTTCACTCCGAGACTTGGACTCTGTGACCCTCTGAGGCATCTGGCTATGAACTGGCCGCTGGGAAAGCATCCGATCGAGAAAAGCCGCCGCTTCGTTGACACGAAAGTCGGCTGTGGCTCAAATAAGTGGAGCCCAAAATGGCCCCCAAAGACTAAAACCTGCGTCAAAGACTAAAACTAAAGACTAAAAATTGAATTAAAGACTAAAACCTGCGGTTTGCCCCAGCTCCTGAATTTTTAGCCACAGCCACACCTCTGGCCTTTGCAAAAGTCACAAAGTCACAAAAGTGTCATGAAGAGGCCACGGCAACTCGCCATGGGACCTTCCCCTAAATCTACCCATATTTCAGTCTGGGTGTTTGTTTCTGTGAGGGTAATGACTTTTCTTGGCACTTTTTCAAAGAAAAGCAGAGGAACACCACCATGTTGGGGGTTCCCCTAAAAGGAGACACCCCCATATTTGAGTTCTTCCCCACGTCCGTTTTAACCGGACCCGTGATTTCTAACCGGAAATGCCTGGACCCTCAACCTACCCCGGAAAAGCAAAGGGGATTCACGCACCCATCATTTGGGGGCAATATAATTAAGGAGAATTTTGAGGGTCCAGATGGTCACTGTACTGGAAACAAGAACCCCAAGGTTGGAATTTGGAGGCTCCAGGCCGCTTTACTGGTACTTGGGATGCAGCTAGGCCTTCATATTTGAGCGAAGCCCCGAGGCTCACGCACACCTTCGTGGCCACCAACCATGACCAGGTTCGCCGCGAGACATGTGGCGCCATGGGACCGTGGGCCCCCCAGAAGCGCGGGGTGTATTATTCACCCTCCAGCAGTTTGGCAGAACATTTTTGCGGCGGTTTGTGCGCAGAGCGATGGTGGCATTTAGGATGGTTGCTTTGGCACGTAAAGTTGGTAAGCAGGACTATGCAGGACTCACACCGTGAAAAGCAGAAGCTCAATCTTGCACTGCACTTTTTCGACACGCGGAAAAACATCGCTTCGGCCAACACATTATAAGCAGCTCACAGCTTTGAGTGCTTACTTCATCGCTCCTTGTGACAAGGCACGGCAGACCGCGCCACGGCATAAAGCATGGTATTGTTGGTTTGCGACATGGCATGTGAGTAAAATGGGGCACCCCCCCAAAAGAACACATGGTGGTTTTTGTTTGTCCAGTTGACTTCCTCTTGAACCAACCTGAAAAGTGTACCCTCAAACCGCACACACACATAGAAAAACAACATTAGGGGCCTGATTTTGACTAACATCATGCTCCTACCATGACACAATGCTTCCATTCGCTGAAATGAATATTTTGCATTGTCCCCTGTTGGTTTTAAAGGGAGTCTATCACCACTGGACATCTTTTCTCATTTTTCCCTGGGGGCCGAAAAAGCAAACGGAAGAATGGATTTTGAGCACTCCCACCACTCCGTTCGGGGTTTCCCTGTCGCTGGCAGGCGCTCATCGACGGCAGCGCTTGGCCCATTGGCATTCAGGAGCCGAGAGAGTGACCCCAGCATGGAGGCTGATGAACGTGGAACCTAAGACATGGTTGCTGTTGGGACACATGTTTCCTGTTTGCTTGTGGTGGTTTTAGTGCTGGAAATCCCCCACTTAGCTGCTAAAATTTTCATTTTTGCTCCCCTTCCAACGTCAACCAAGAAGAGCCGTCCAGCATCGTGCAGCCATTTTTAGAAGTTGTTTTCCTTTTGTTTGGGGACCCTTGATCTGGGTTCTATGTTAATTTGAAGGGTATGGATCGTGGGGTGAAACTCATGCCACGCCGCAGGTCGATCACGCTCCTTTCACAAGGGACGAGCAAAAGGATTGGCTGCCCGACGCAGCTCGGTCCCCCAGTAGTGCCCCTTTTGCCAACTTTTGTGGGGGAGGCTGCCCCTCTAAAATAAACTACAGAAAAGAAGTTGGTACCCTTATTCTAAGCTCCCTACACTGGAGGACCTAGGCAAATTAACGAAACAGGCAAACGGAAGTTTGCCAAGCACCAGCCAATTGTGTTCTTTCCGAACCCGGCCACCTTGAATGTGATGGGCGTCCGAAGGGCGCTCGGAATCACGGTATTCTATGGCCGTCTTCGAGGCTTTAATGTAAGGCGTGATGATACTGACGAGGAAACAGACAAGGCAGTTCCAAGCCTGTTGCAAAAAGAGCATGAGAATCATGAACAACCCCTTCGCATGGGAATAGGCGAGTGTGCTTTGCTGCTGGATTTATGCACCATGGAGACTAGATCATGTCCACAAAAAGGGTAGCTGTTTCTGATTACTCAGCCTGTCACTGCGAAACGGAGGTTTCTTGGTGCAAGCTTGAGATTTGAGGAGCCTTCCCAGTGTCACCCAGACATTTCCGCTTGACATCGCCCTTGAGTCCATGGCCCGGTGGCATCCGGTGGTGTTCATTTTGCATGGGGGTGATCAGATCATCAGTTCATCGGAAACTATCAAAAACCCAGGGGAAACAGCCGGTGATTGAAAAGAACGATGGTTGAAAAGAATGGGGAATCAACCCCTAGAATTCTGGGCAACTTGGTTCAATGGTCATGTTGTAAAGGAGCTTTTGATCAACCCATGTCAACTGCGCGGGCCCGGTGTGGGCAACAGCTTGTCGAGCCGTCGCTCGTGCTCAACACCCTCTTGCTTGGGACTGGCTTTCCCCGCTTGGTGGCTCCAGTCAGGCCAGCCAGCCAACCAGCCAGCCAGTCAGTCAGTCAGTCAGGTGTCCAGTCAGTGAATCCTGGAGTGTTTTTTTTTGGGCAGCTGTTGGTGTTGTTGATTGTTTTAGTAGTGATCCTCCTGGTAAGGCTGCCAGCCCCCCCCTTTTTTCTGGCTGCACCCGTTCAATTCATTCAATTCAATGGCAGCGCGTGGCGCTTTTGCGCTTGCTTCTTCAACGCCCCGCTTGTTGTGGTTTCTGTTCTTTGGGTCGAGGCGTGCCGTCCGAAGGCGGTCGGATGCTGCTGGTTAGGACCATGTTTTCCATGCGATGGGATCTAGCCCCAGTTGCCCAGTGGTGCCCTTTTGCCTTTTTTTGGGGAAGGGTTCCCCATTAAACTCAACCTACAGAAGAAGGGCGCCCCTTTTTTCCCCATGGCCACTGAGCATCTGAGTAACTTACTGGGCAACAGAGGCAGTGACTCGACCACTCGAGTGATTTGGCCCTAGGAGATCAACAACGACCTGACGTCTAGCCCCCAGCGAGCCGATGTCGAAAGTGACGGTTTCAAGGGCCCTGGGAAGGTGGGGGGGGGGGGGGGTCTGATTCTATGAGTGAAGTCTAGGACACCCTGCAGATGATGCCTTCGCCTCAGCGGCGCAACAGTTTTCGCGGGGTCATGGAGACTCCAGCTGGATGTTGGCAAATCCTGTCAGGCGACTTGCGCTTGACACAGGACTCCGGACGTAGGCATTGGTGTGGGAGACCCAGGTGAGCCACAATCAAAACCTGGGTAGATGAAGGTTAGCAAGGGACAATCCCAATCCCAACCATAAAACTCGCGGATCTCCGCCTTCTTAATTCTTGAAGCATGGTTCTGGGTTCACCACTTCAATACCGGGTTTTGAATGTGGCTCATTTCACCATCCAAAAAAGCAAAAAACAAAAAACGACGGCTGAGGCTTCGAGCGCCTGGTTCTGGGGATCGACCATTTCAACACCGGGTTTTGATCGATTGCGTCTCATGTGAGTCTGTCAATCGAACCCCACGAACTTCCGACTTCCGGGCAGTACCGATCCATGTTTCTTGAGGCTACCCCTTGGCATGGTTGTTGGAAAGCAGTTTGCACTTTTGCTTATTGTGGTCTAGTGGTGGAAATCCCCACTTAGCTGCTAAACTAAAAATTTTGCTCCCCTGCCAACGTCGACCAAGTTGGGTTTGAGAGGCGTTGGTTTCGACACTAACTCAAGGCACTGGGATTGTCCCAATGAGTCGGTTTCTGGTTGGCGTCCCTTGAAATCAACCCCCAACACCGCCGACCTTTGGCCAATAGCAAGCTTCCATTTGCTTAAGAGTATTTTGCATTTTCCCCTGTTGGTTTTTTACAGGGAATCTATCACTACTGGACATATGTTCTCCCTTTTTCCCCAGGGGAAGTGACTGTGGATGTCTCTTGAAAGCTGGGCTGCAAAAAATAAAATCAGGTTTCACCCTAGCAGTCTGGCACCTGTAACCCTCTTCTCAGCCGACCTTTGGCCAATAGCAAGTGGGGGCAACCTCTTGGCAGGTCCGTGGTCGCGGCGATCAACTCCGGGCCCAGCCGGGCCCACAGACTCACCAACTTGTCTGGTTGGGAGGGGTCCCCTACTAAAATAGACAAGCCAGAAGAAAGAAGCGGTACTCCCTACTACCCTTATAGCCTCTCAGCTCTGGAGGACCTAGAAACAGAAGACTCCTAACCCCCCCCTTCCCACCCCCTCCCCCAACCCCTACTCACCCACATACCCTCTTTTTCCTTACCCTTAGAACAGAATTCTCCATACCCTCCTCGCCCATTCTTGGGCTTTTTCGTTGGCGCAGAGATTGGCCTTGACCCATTTGAGCCACGTCCTCAAAAGTCAGTTCGGGCAGATGAAGCTTAGTGAGGGACGATTCCCCAACCGAAAAAAGGTGCGTATATCCGCCTTCTTAGGTTGTTTTTATATTTTTTGCATGGTTCTGGGTAGGCCATTTTGTTTGTACCGGGGTTTGATTATTCATTTAGCGGGGGCCCAGAGGTTTTGGGGTCTTTCGGTTGCCAATGTGGGTGTGGCTCAGAAGTGTAACAGCTGGAGTTACGCAGGTTTTAGTTTGCCTTGCCATTTGCCAGGGTTCCAATTTCAACTTATTTTTTGAGCCACCGATGTGAAGTGAGCTTCCATTGGCGCCAGAGACTTAACACACTGGCGCCTTTCTTTCAGAGAAATGTTCAGGCGAAAACCTGGATTGAAGTCAGGGAGAGTTCAACTCGATGTCCGCTGGCAATGGATCATGTGCCAAGTGGATTTCTCGGGCCTTCGCCCAAGTTGTCTCGTCAACCTATCAAAGTTGGTCAACGGTTTTTACTCAACTTCCCTGGCTGAGGCGCCACCAGCTGCACCGGCATGAATCGCTTCGGCTGGAAGCGTTCAGTTCCTGGAGTCTCCATTCAACATCTGCAACTTCAAGCTATAATTGGCAAGCGCCCCTTTCGGCGAAGCCAAAACACGGCGTTCCTTTTGGCACAAAGACAACAGAAGTTTTCAGCCGAAGTTCCGAAGACACGGAAAGGTTCCAATTGGTATACCTGGTATACATAGACCTCAGGTGGCACCCTTTTTCCATTTTTTGGTGGCTGCCCCACTAAAAATGGTCCAAGCCCCAAAAAAGGGTTCCCGTTTTTTCCCGTCACTGAACAACTGAGAGACGGTTTTTTGCGTTTAGCGCCAAGGATCCCGTTAAAAGAGTTCAGACTTGGCTTGACTGCTATTGGGCAACGGATCTTTAGACTTCAACTTTTCGGTTGAAATCAAGTTGGGTTTTCCGAACCAAACCCCCCCAAAAGTTGAAAACTTTTCGCAGGGGGGTCCTTGCAGCAGCAACCAAGTTGGGCAGAGCTTCTCTCGCCTTTTGCCTCGCGCCGAGGTCACAAGCCCCGCTTCGTGGCCCATGACTTCAGGCGCGGGGCTTCTTGCGGGACGGACGAAGCCGTGCACGCTGGGTGTTGAAATCAGGGCGTCATGTTTGTGGTGATTCTACATGGCAATTCGAAAAAAATGCGATGTTGCTCTCTCTTTTAAGGGTGTTTCCTGATGTGTGGTGTGTGTGTTTTTGAGGCAAAGTGGAAGGAGCGCCTTTTGGGGCTCCCCCAAAAAAAGACACAAATGGCCCAAATGGTCCAGTTTTGAGAAAGGGGCTGGCGAAGTGGGAATCTGACCTCAACATGAAACCTGAGAGGTACCTGGAAGTCGCAGTAGCATTTGCCTGGGGGTGGTTTTTTTCGGCATCTTGGGAAGCCAGCTTTTTGTTGTTGGCCTACCACCAGAAAAGGGGTCCACTCAAATATAGACACACCTACCTCTAGATGGTACATGATGTGTCCTGCTTGCCGGTGAGAAATGGATTGTAGATGTTCGGCACACGAATGGGATCCACACGGAACTCCGCGCACACACGCGGCTTCTATCCGCACGGAACAGCCCACGCCACCTAAGCATCCAACAAACAAACAAACAACCAAGCAAGCAAACTAACGAGCAAGCAAACGAGCAAACAAACAAACAAACAAACAAACAAGCAACCAAGCAGGCAAACAAGCAAACAAGCAAACTAACGAGCAAGCATACGAGCAAACAAACAAACAAACAACCAAACAAGCAAACTAACGAGCAAGCAAACGAGCAACCAAACAATCAAACGACCAAACAAGCAAACTAACGAGCAAGCAAACGAGCAACCAAACAAACAAACAAAAAACCAAACAAGCAAACTAACGAGCAAGCAAACGAGCAAACAAACAATCAAACTAACCAACTAACTAACAACCAAACAAGCAAGCTAACGAGCAAGCAACCGAGCAAACAAACAAACAACCAAACAAAGCAAACTAATGAGCAAGCAAACGAGCAACCAACCAAACAATCAAACAACCAAACAAGCAAACTAACGAGCAAGCAAACGAGCAAACAAACAAACAAACAAACAAACAAACAAACAAACAAGCAACCAAGCAGGCAAACAAGCAAACAAGCAAACAAGCAAACTAACGAGCAAGCATACGAGCAAACAAACAAACAAACAACCAAACAAGCAAACTAACGAGCAAGCAAACGAGCAACCAAACAATCAAACGACCAAACAAGCAAACTAACGAGCAAGCAAACGAGCAACCAAACAAACAAACAAAAAACCAAACAAGCAAACTAACGAGCAAGCAAACGAGCAAACAAACAATCAAACTAACCAACTAACTAACAACCAAACAAGCAAGCTAACGAGCAAGCAACCGAGCAAACAAACAAACAAACAAACAACCAAACAAAGCAAACTAATGAGCAAGCAAACGAGCAACCAAACAATCAAACAACCAAACAAGCAAACTAACGAGCAAGCAAACGAGCAAACAAACAATCAAACAAACCAACTAACTAACAACCAAACAAGCAAGCTAACGAGCAAGCAACCGAGCAAACAATCAAACAAACAAACAAACAACCAAACAAAGCAAACTAATGAGCAAGCAAACGAGCAACCAAACAATCAAACAACCAAACAAGCAAACTAACGAGCAAGCAAACGAGCAACCAAACAAACAAACAACCAAACAAGCAAACTAACGAGCAAGCAAACAAACAAACAAACAAACAAGCAACCAAACAAGTCAACCAATCAAGCAACCAAATGAGCAAGCAACCGAAGCAAAGAAACAAAGAAACAGACAAGCACAGAACCAAAACCCATACCAGTGACCCGGCCATTTCTTCACGCCGAGCGGCCTGAAAAACCAGGGATCCTGCGCTGCGCATCGCCATCGTGAGCCTTTGTGCCGGACACCCAATCGGTCGATTGGCAATGAGTTGGAAAGACGCGAAAAAACAATCTCCTATGGTTTCCTTTAGCTTGGCGTGGCTTTCTTTAAGGGAATCCCGAGTGAATCCCGGGGTTCATTGCATGAAATGAGGAAATGAGCCCAAGAAAAACCATCCCACTTGTGGTGTCCTTGAAGGGAATCCCAAAATGGCACATTCCCAACATGCGGTTCAGGTCATTCCCTGCTGAGCACCAGCCAGATTTTCGACGCAGCTTCCTTCAGAAGGGCGACGGTAGGGGACAATGTTCAAAGGAAACCAGTATCCCTGCATGATTTTGGTATCCCTGCATGAAATTAGGATCAGTCTTCGTGTTCCAGGCTTGTTTCAGGATGACACTGTGCATGTGTTAGGAGAACCCCATGCTGCTCACACCAGACTCATCATCATGATTCGGTCTCTCTCTTTTTTTCGGACGGGGCTCCGCAGCCCTTTCCTCCATTCAACATTCGCGTTGTTTTTTCCAGGAAAAGTCCAACACAAAAGGGTCCCAGGCTCTACGCTTTTCTTTTTCTTGATTTGGGTCTGTCTTTTGTTGGAGGGTAGTTGCGCCTCTTTTTTGTGGTTTCACATGGATAACAAGATGAAAACCGCAATTGTGGGGTCCCTTAAAAAGACACCCCAAATTAGACACCATCCAAAAAGTGAAACCGGCTGTCCCGACATGATGAAATTTCAGAGGAGGTTCCGAGCTCTTTGTTCGCGGACAGCAAACGGACGCCCCCTTTTTTCCTTGCACTCGCAAGGAAGATAAGTGGACTCTAGCTGCTAGAGAAGCCAACTGGTGAATTGTTTGCCAAGTTCCAAACTATCCTGTTGTTGCTATCTCACCGCGGCCACTTGATTGTTGCGGCTTCGAAGAGCCCCGGGCGGTCAGGTGCAGATTTGCGGATTTCCCATGCGCCTGCGCTCGATGTCAATGGCTCAAGGGTGTTTTGAGTCATGAGGATGGAACACTTCCCAAATATCCATCATCCCAGTTGCAACTTTGCAGTTGATGTGCAAAGATACTGAAAACCGTTCTATGCGCATGAGGCAGCATTGATGCTAGCAAACTCCTTTTTTATTGGCAAACGAGGTTTCCACTCAGTGTCCCAAGTTTCCCAGAGCGTCTTCTCGTCTATCGTCGCCAAGCGGCCGCTGATGCAGCCATGTCGCTGCCTCAATCGCTCCAGGCAGGTGGAAATCAGCGTGCCATGGGATGCGATTCCCGGAGTAGCACCGGCAAAGGGGCGAATATGCTGATAGCCATAAGACTTGGTGGCGAAGCCAGCCATCCGGTTCCTTAGCCTTTGAGCTTTTCAGTGTTTAGTGGCAGTTTCCATTTAACCCACTAAAAGTTAAACTTTTAGCGGGGGATCAGTTAGGGCAGCCCATAAGAGTTTTGTCGTTTTTTTGAGGGAAACCCCCCAAAGTGAGTGGTTTCCTTTGGTTTCCCCTTAAACAACCCCGAAAAGAGCACCCTCATTTAGAAAGATACACCCATGCGTCAAAAAACGAAACAAGAAGATAAGTTGTGGCAAATGGCGGCATCAAAGATGTTCGGCTCGATTTGATGTGGCCGCCGCATTTTGGAGAGACACCTTTTGCGAGAAGCAATGCTCACATGCAAGCGAGTGTTGGTACTGTCTGGGAAAGGTTAGGTTGGTAACTGTTGGTCATGGTGCTAAATATCAGGATTTTTGTTGACAGAGTCCGGGGGAGACGAAGATTAATTTGGACACACAATTGGAGAACTAGTTTGCCTGCTTCTTTTGGAGGGGCCAGAAACTTGTGCAAAATAAATGGTTTCCTTCAGGTAGCCTCGAAGGGGATGGTTTAGGGAATCCCTAAGGTGTGGCCCCAGGAACCCGAGTTTCCGGCTCTCAACCAGCACCCAGCCCTCTAAGAAATTCCACAAGCTTTGGAAGCGTTGGGGAGGCCAACGGCTTTGCTCATAGGGTCAGTCATTCGGTCATCCACATCTTCCATGAGGGAAAAAAAGACATGGACTCAGCCAGACGCTCATTTTCTCACCTCCCCTTTTGGTGGCAGACGAGTATGTGTAAAAATACTGGGACTTCAGAGCTTTCCTCGGAGTGAAAAGCCGAGCCTCAAACCACTTACGCGCGCACGCAAGAATCCCCGTATCCCATGAGCCCGAGCAGTTAATTGACCAACCGTAACTCGCTCGTGACTCGCTCTGGATGGTTCTCGGAAATTATCGGGGTCCCGTGTTTGAACGGCTTTCAGAGGAAACCAAGAGGATACAAAAGATGTTGGATTTCCTATTTGGTGTCCTTTTGAACCACCCTCAAAAAGGTTGCCCTCAACAAAAACACTGGTTCCATCTGTTGGGGCTGTTTCAAGGGAGAAACCAAGGGAAACTAGCCATTTTGGTGGTTCCCTTCTGTCCACACACACACCTTCCATTTGGTTAAGAATATGTTTATTTTCCCCTGTTGGTTTTAAAGGGAATCTATCACTACTGTTTTTTTCCCCATTGCACTTGAGCAAATGGAGGACACCCAGATGCACATGTCACGTGGTTTCCTTCCGCAGGACCTAGACGCCCTGAGCGCAGGGGACATCAGGCGCTTGCTGACCCGCGAGGGCGTCAGCCGCTTGTGCTGAATGGACCATAGGCCCATAGGGCTGGTTGTTTCAGCGAGCCCCAAAAAAAAATGTGGGTTTCCCTTGGGCGTGCCTTTCAAACCACCAAGCAAAGATACCCTCACAAAAAAATAGCAATATATGTGTGTTTTTGGATGTCCCCCAACGGTTTTGACCTGTTGGTTCCAGCTTGGTGCATGTTTAATCAATGTTTGAATAGTTTTGACCTGCTGGTTCCCTTTTTGGTTCATAGTCAAGTTGTGAGGTTCCAACGATTTGGCCCTTCTAGTTCCAGCTTGGTCCATTCCAGGTTTCAAAAGGTGGCACCTTTGATTCCCCGGGCTGGGAAAGTGAGATACGGCGAACAGATGTGACAGCTACATGTAAGCGTCGCAACCGGGCAGAAAGTTATGAACAGCCATGTCCACTTTGGTTTGAGGCGGAACAATTGATCATCTCGAGTGCAACATGCAAAGTCCTACCACCCTCAAACTATCTAATCTAAAAGATGAATCGCCCCAGAATTGTGGGTTGCCAAAACCCGTTTTCGAGGGAATGTGTGGGTCCAGGTAGTCCGGGCACAAAGGGGTCCGACGGTTAAGCGGTGCTCAACAAAGGAAGCCATGAACAAAGGAAGCCGTGCACACAACCAAAAAGCAGGATACCCAAAAATAGATTTAACACCTTTGTTACTACTTTATAAAAAGAGCTTCCATTGGGTGTGTGTGTTTTGCAACGGAACCCTTGTTTGGTGTACAGGGAAACCAAAGCTAGGTCCCCCAGCTAGGTGCCCCTTTCTCACCCACTTTTTTGGGGGGAGGGTTCCGATACTAAAATCGACTGCCGGAAAAAAAAAGAAAAAGGAAAAAAATATCGGGTACCAAAAAATATCACCTCTCAAATCTGGAGGACCTAGCCATGGTCAAACCAGGGGGACCTAGAAAAGGACCTAGACAAGGACCTAGCCTACTGGATCACTGGACTGACAGGGAAACCAAAAGGACCAACAGCGGGTACCAAAAATTCTAACCTACCGGAGGACCTAGAAAAGGACAACCCACTCGCTTTCATCACCGGGTCACTTCAAAAAAACCGCCTGAGGCTGCCGTGGCTGCATCGAGAAGGCGGACTTCGTGCGGCCCGGCTGAGGTCCATTTGCAGGGGTCCTTAAAAGAAATTCAGTTTGCCACCATTTGAAACATGTTGCTTTTTCAACACCAAAATAACGGGAAACCACCATTGACAAGGCAATGTTCAGGTGTATAATGTAAGGATCCCTGTTAAAAGATCGCCATTTTGCAACCATTTCTCAGTTGTTGAGTGGCACCAATATTTTTTCCTTTTTTTTGGTGGCCACTAAAAATGGTCTTCCCAAAAAAGGGATCCCTTTTTTTTCCAGGGTCACTGAACAACTGAGATTTGAAACATGGCTTTTTCCACACCAAAATAAAGGGACACCATGGGTCCAAGGGTCCAAGGGTCGGTTTCTTTACTTCTGACTCAAAATAGGGCTGTTTCAAGGGGGAAACCAAGGGACACTAGCCATGTTGGCGGTTCCCTGATGTTGACACACGCCTTCCAGTTGCTGAATGAATATTTTTTGATTTCCCCCTGTTGGTTTGAAAGGGACTCTATCACTACTGGATTTTTTCCAGGGGACTTAACAAATTGGAAGTTTACTTGTGACTCCAAAAATCGGGGGGGCCTGTTTTTGGGATGGGTTTGAAAGGGAAACTGGAGGATCTCGAGCCATTTCGGCCCCGTTTTTGGGCGAGTTTTTGAAGGGAAACCAGAGGCTTCCGAGCCATTACCCTTTGGATCCTCCAAAGAAGCAATCGTTTCAATGGAACCCCCCCCCCCCCCGTAAATTCATTCACGTTTGAGTTGGGGAAGTCTAGTGACCCCTGAAAAAATGGGAACCCCGGTTCATGTTAGAGGGGGGGGGTGTCCCTTGTTCACATGACATGGTCAAAGGACCGGTACAGGGATGGGGATTTCACCTGGTAAGGATCCTTTCTAACAGTTCTATTGATTCCTATGGCTCGCTGTTTGTGGAGGGTACCCCGCTAGAAATGGGAACCCCAGTTTATTAATAGGGGTGTGGATCACTTTATGTTGAGATGGTTTATCAATCCGTGTTTGTTTAATTCTTTGTGGAGTTGCTACCCCATGTGTTTTAGGGTGTTAAAGGGAAACCAAAAGGAAAACCACCGTTTTTGTTTTGACGGGGGGATCCCCTAAAAAAAGACAAAGCCCTAGAATGGGAATCCCAGATGTTTCTCAATTTCCATGTTGCTGGGGATTGAGGTCCATCATTCTCAATATCCATGTTTCAATGTTTCTCATTTCTCGATTTCATTGCTGGTCAATCTGTTTCTCAATTTCAATGTTCCACTGAATGTTGACCACAGATCAATCAATCCGTTCCCAGGGCACATCGAGGGTCATGATTGAGAGGCAGTAGGCGCAGTAATATCAGATGCCGATACGTGTTGGTTAGTAGGAACCCCAGAATAAGAAAAAAAAACTGGTTGTCACCTTTTAGTGGGGGTTCATCACTTTTGGTGGGGGGGTATTTACCTATGAATAGGACGGGTTCATAAATCCCGGGTCAACATCACCTAGACAGGTAGCCAATGGACCCCTATGAAAATCTGTCTTGCCAGTGAGATTAATTTGAATCCTGGACATCAGTCAAAAGGTCCAACCAAAAGTTTTTAGTCCCAAGTCTAAAATGAGTTCGCCACCTCTAGTGTCCGATTGTTGAGTTTCTCCTTGGGGTGATGCTTGAAAGGCGCAATAGGTCTGTTATCACCCCCCCCCCCCCCCGCCAACGTATTGGTTGATGGTTGCATCTACAACCGGCGTTGGTTTCGTCCTTCTTTCGCGGCTACTGCCACAACATGTATGTGGTCAGGTGTCCTTTTGGTGGCTTGGGTTGGTGGGAGCCCCTGGTTCTTGTAGAGGGTAGATGGGAAACTATCCTCAGTGGAGGGAGGCTGAACAACATGTGTTTGTGTGTGTGTGTTCTTAATTAAGGTCGTGTTCCAGCCATACAGTGGTTAATTTGAGTGGCTGGCTGGCTGGCTGGCTGGCTGGCTGGCTGGCTGGCTGGCTGGCTGGCTGGCTGGCTGGCTGGCTGGCTGGCTGGCTGGCTGGCTGGCTGGCTGGCTGGCTGGCTGGCTGGCTGGCTGGCTGGCTGGCTGGCTGTTTGGTTGAAGCGATTTGTCTGCTGTTGATTTGTTGATTTGTTTTGACGATAATTCTACTGAATTGGATTCAAGTTGATTGATGAATAAATCCATTGATTGGTTGATTGATGACTGATTAATTGACTGACTGACGGGCTGACTGATGGACCGATTCGCCTGTGCCATCAATCTCACGGAGCAAAGTCTGCACTGAGGCGACTGGCAGCAAAGACCTTGGGATTTGACGGATCCTCGATTGCAAGTGATGAAGTTCAGTGAAAGCTGCACACAGGTTTGTCAGCTGTTGAGGGTGTCATGTGAGAGTTTCGCACATGTGTTTTTTTCCAAAGGGGGGGGGGGGGGGAATCAAAATTAAACCACCAGGGGACCGCAGGTTTAGTCCATGTTTCAATTTACCAGGGTACTTTGGGTCCCTATTTTTGACCCACAGCCAGGTTTGTCCGATTTGGAAAATCGGTTCAGTGGGGTGGCATTTTTCGTGGGTTGGCAGCCTTTGTTGCCCTGCCCACTGCTCACTTCGAGTGGCCCAAAACCACGTGTCTGTGGGTCAAAACCAATGGGATCGCATTTTGAGGTGGCTGCACCACCCATTTTAGAACCTATTTTAGTGGGGATTGAATCGGATGTTCACTGGGGGTACGGGCTTTTGACCAATGGCCAGGTCTGAAACTCGACTGAAATCCGCTTGGGTCGCCGTGTCAGTTGTTGTCCAGTTCATTTTGGGGCCCCCACATGGCTGGGTCTCTTTCCAGTCAGTCGTTGTCCTTCTGCCATAGTCTCCGTTGTTCAGTGGCCCCAATTCTTTTTCCCTTTCTTTTTTGGTGGCTGCCCAACTAAAATGGTCCAAGCCCCCAAAAAAGGGTTCCCTTTTTCCAGGGTCACTGAACTGAGCAACTGGTCCCACGGGGCGGCACGGGGCGATTTGTCCCAGGCGCACCACTGGACGAGCCCCAGGAACCCGCTGAAGGTGGGTTCTTGGGCTTGGTTGAGGTTGGTCGTCCTCTTGCATCGGTTTGGGCACTCCAAAAGATGGGCTCTGGTGTAGATTGAAGTGGTATGCCAATTGTTTTACTGGAAAACAAACTGGTTTAGACTGACGTGTTATGCCCATTATCCACTGGAATCTTAGATTAAAGTTGAATGCCATCCCATTCACCATGGAATCTCGACTCGACTTTTCCGTTTTTTGGTCACAAGTTCTTTTTGGAACCGACGGAACGAGCCGGAGATGAGGTTCGCTTCCCCGGCAGGAGACACCTGGGGCGGCAAACGACACAAGCACCGTGTTTCAATCACAATGGCAGACCAGACGTCTTTGTGGATGCAAAAGGAGAACCAACAGGAAACACCAGCCATGTAGGGGGTCTTTCTGTTGAGAAGCACCATCTTGGGGTTGAGTTGATCTTGCTTCTCGTCCAAAGCCTCATGGCAAGCCCACAGAAAAATGTGCGATCTGGTCGTCCAAAAGGACACCCATGAAAGGCCCCCTGTTTAAGTACAGGCCATGGCGGTCGAGACGAGGTTCAGGAGATGGGGTCATGACCTCTCTGGAGTCATATGTCATATTCTGCTTTGCCAGACCCCACCCATTTCCCGAGTACTCCCTCTCGTGTTTTTTTTCTTCTTTTTTTATAATGGTCAGAGTGCAACTCTAAAGTGGCCTCGGACCATGTGAGAAGCAGAGATTAAGTTAGGATCCCTTGGAATCTCCTTCAAGGTGCAAAGTGCAAAATACAAACCTTGGTGGCTCACAGCCATCCGGTTCCTTAGCCTTTCAGCTTTTTAGCGTTTAGTGGCAGTTTCCATTTCATCCACTAAAAGTCAGTCACTTTTAGCCCGGGATCTGAAGGGCAACCCAGAAAAGCAAAAAAAGAAGAAACACATAGGAATAAGCCTTACAACTCACACCGAACATGTGATGCTCGATGCCTCCGAAGTGTGAAAAGTTTCTAAAGCGGCCAGACGAGCGCAGCCCCAGCTGCGCGAGCATCCGCACGGACTGGAGCGAAGAGGCACGCAGAGAGAAAGAGAACGACGCCAAGAAGGAGAAGGCGCGGGGTCCAGCTGAGATCCGTTGAACCCTGCGTGGTGCCAATTCTTGTTTCAACTGTTTTTTGGGAAGGGCCCCCCTTTAAACTCAACCAACAAAACTTTGGTGCATTTTGCCAAGGGATGTTAGGACTTTAACTTTTTGCCAACAAATGGGTTTTCCATTAAACCACTAAAAGTTATTCACTTTTAGCAGGAGAGCAGAAAGCAACCGAGTACTGAGGATGGCAAGCAACTGATTTCACAACTGTCCATGCCTCAAGTTGATGCTGGCAAGGACATCGTGCGACTGAAGGCTCTAAAACTGGACCTTTGACACCAGGGGCCTGTCTCAAGGTTCACATGATTGCCCTATTGAGACCCCTCCTTTACAGTTTTCATTGGTCACACCTCTCTCCCCTTTCTGAACCACAAGAATCCACACAGGTGCAAGCTGCCAACTCCAAGTTCTCTCCCCATTCTTGCACCACTTTAAACCAACCAACCAAACCCCCCACCAACCCAACCAACCCCCCTGCCCCCCCAACCCAACCCAACCCAACCAAAGCATTCTTTCAGCCCCCCCACCGCCCCCCCCCCCCCCCGTCACCCCGGGCCTCACCCCCTGGACTGCTCCTTCGCGCCAGGAAGCGCGCCGCAGCCGGAGCGGCGACAAGCGCCGCGCGGAGTCTCAGGTTGGACCCAGCCCAGTGGTGCCAATCGACTTCTTTCATGTTTTTTCCTTGGGAAGGGTTCCCCTTTAAACTCAACCAACAAAAAACGCAATCAACTTGTTTCATGTTTTTCCCTTGGGAAGGGTTCCCCTTTCAACTCAACCAAAAAGGTGCCCTTCTTTTTCCCCATGGAAATCCACTGGGCATCTGAGAAGCCATCAGCTGCCGAGGTGTGGAGTTGCCAGAATCTGTCGGGGGCATCTGCACAAAAAGATTGCTGGGAATGAGCACTATGCCACATAATTAACTCCCGCAGAACTCCCATCAGCCCAGATGCCAAGATTTTGGAGCCAAAGCCGCGGGTGTTTCGCATGAGCCGGCGTCAGGTAAGCAAAGTGAACGGGTCCTGATCCATCGAACTAGGGAGGGGTGCCGGATCTTAGACCGGTGCCGGTAATTGATGCTCAGATGCCAAAGCTTTTACAAACAAAAAAATTAAAAAAAAGCCGCGCGTGTTTTATATGTGCTGGCGTCACCGGCGTCAGGTAAATCATTCGACCTTCCCAGCCAGCAAAAAGCTGCGCTCAGGCCGGCGCGACGACAGCCGCGACGACAGCCCGGGCTCGCGGAAGCCCATAGCCGCTCGCGCTGGTGAGTGGGGGGTCCTTCCATTTGGGACGGCCCCTGTTCGTTGAGTCAATCAAAAACTGGAGTCCTTGGGTGAAATTCAAAAACTGGAGTCTGGAATTCCAGGGTTTCTATAGACCTCAGTTGTTGAGTGGCACCAATTATTTTCCTTTTTTTGGGTGGCTGCCCCACAGAAAATGGTCCAAGCCCCAAAAAGGGTTCCCTTTTTTTTCCAGGGTCACTGAACATGAGTAAATTGTTGCAAGGGTTTCTTATACCTCCCCACTCAAACCTGAGGCCGCAGGTCCTGGCCCAGGTTCCTTTGCAAGGGACACCCGAAGCTCAGGCTCCATTTGAATTGGCGGGAGGGTACGCTTTTGGGTCATTTGCCGGAAAGGCAAAAGGAGAACCACCAGTTTGCAGGTCTCCTTTACAGAAACACAGCCATTGTTCGGACCTTCAAATGTGGCATGTTCAATGGATCCCACCTGTTGTGACCTACGGTGTAAGTCAAAGAAAGCCCATGTCTTCTTCAAGATTTAGATACGATTTTGGTCACAAATCGTTGGGGCCCGCATGTCCCAACTTGTTCCGCCCTCACTTCTTGGGCTTCGGGACCTGAAACTGGTCACCGAACAAGTTCTCGTCTTGTTTCTACCGTTCGGGTCACTGGGTTGGCATGGTTGGACATCTAGTGAATCTAGTCCCACTTGTTTCTTGACATATAGGCTTGCAAATTTCCCCACGCTCGCCCATTTTGCATGTGAGGATGCGGAAGGGATCAGCCAAGTTTGTTCGTGAGTGACAGAGCCTTGCAGTATACAGACACAGAATAGCTGTTGCTGCTTTTGGGGCCTGAACCCCCCCCCCCTAACAAGAAAAAGCCACGCACTTGGTTGCAGACGCGTCTGCAAAGCAACAAAAACATAACTTGGGCTCCCAGCCATCCGGTTCCTTAGCCTTTTAGCCTTTTAGTGTTTAGTGGCAGTTTCCGAATTCAACCCACTAAAAGTTGAAAGCTTTGAGCGGGGGCTCAGTTTGGGCAGCCCAGATAAGGCCAATGCGCCAGGACCAGAAGGAATGGGGCTAGGCTTCAAGGATCGAGTGCGTGACCTTTCTGACAGGTGGCCTTGGAAGTGGCACACTGCATCTTTCGATTTGGCTGTGAGTCAAAAATAGGTACCCAAAATGTGCTAAAATCTACGGTCCTCTGCTGGTTTAGTTTTGACCCATACCCATTTGGGGAAGTCGAAGTTCGTTTGCCTTTGGCTTTCGACCGTTTTTGCTGAGTAAGGCATTGGCCACTTGAGTCACTACCAAAGGGGGCTGTTTTCTTCGCAGGTCGACGGCCAAAATGGCTCCAATTGTGCTGTTGGCGTCCCAGTGCACGACAGAAGGGGTAGACACATCCAGTTATTATTATTGTTGCTTGCCTTTTCAAACTTGATATGGGTATGTCAAAATTATACCACCAGGGGATTGCAGGTTTTAGTCCTTGTTTCCTTTTCGAGGGTTCTGTTTTGGGGTTACCCTATTTTTGACTCACACCCATATTGGTTGCAGGACGAAAAAAATCGACATGTGTAGCACCCTACCCATTCAGAGTCATTCCTGAGTCAGGACTGGAGCGTAGATGCTGTGCACCTTGGCTCAGCATTGGGTTGGAGCCTTTGGTTCACGTCAACTGGCTTCCAAGTCCAGTGGATGGGCGGCTCGTCTTTTCGTTCCTCTTTTTTTTCCGGAGTTGGTGTACCCCCTTTTGGTTGGTTTGTTAAGGGACATTAAGCAGAAGCCGTTGCCGTTTGGGGATCTAAAGGAAGACACGCCCAGATGCCCTCCGGGAATTCTCAGTCTCCAGCGCTGAGAAACGGAAGCTGAACATGTGTTCTAGGTCCCCCAGTGGAGCCCCTTTACCCACTTTTCGGGGGGAGGGCTCCCCTAAAATAGACTACAGAAAAACAGGGTGCCGTTATTCTAGCCTCACTTTTTGGAGGACCTAGTGTTGCCACGAGAGGTCCATATCAGCGCAATTCCAGGGTGCCACTGAGCGAGAGTTCCACTTTCGAACCAAAAGCCTTCTGAGATTCTGACTTCTGGATGTTTAAGCCGGACACTATGGACAATTTTCTGAGGGGAACGGACAAGCTCGAGTTGTTGTTTGAGACCTTTGAAACGTCACCCAGATTTGTTTGCTTTTTTACATGCCTCATGGCCTATCCATCAATCCTGAAGGGTTTCCTGTAGGGGATGTGAACAAGTCTTGGCCACATGGTACCGTATGGCACCCTCACTCTGGAACACACCAAGAACCGGCCCATGCCGCTTCCCTCACGATGCATTGGCATGAACCGAAATAATGTCTACTGAGTTCCAGGACGAGTCGTAGAATCCTACCCTCTCAGCAGTAAAATACATATATAAATATGTATGTTTGTATATATAAAAAATATGATGAACAGCATATCTTATATAACAGCATATGATATAGATAAGAAGATGGAAAAAAGGAGAAAACACAGTACATGTACATGTACATATTTATATATATATATAATAACATGACTATATCATATCATATCATTTATATGTATATATGTATATATATTATATATATATACATTCATACATCCGGTTAGTCTCCTCGAGGAAGATCACGGCGGACGACGCGGCGGCTTTGACCTTCGGCGCCGGGGGCCGCACCGTGGAGCGCATCCAGCGGGTCTCCGAGGCGGAAGTGGAGCGCCGCGGCCAGCAGCGAGGGCCGGGGGTCTGAATTTCTGGACGCCTTTTGCCCGGCCATCAACACATGAAATTGTCAATAGCAACTGGACACATTTCGAAATACTTTTTCCCGGTATGCTGGATCTGGTATGCCGGAACTAGCTTCCTGAAGTGGGTGTGGCTCAAAATTAAACAGGAGGGGCAAACCGCAGGGTTTGGTCCATGTTTCCACTTACCAGGGTTCCATTTTGGTATGGCCATGGGTCAAAACCCAAATCGTATTCGCAGTGAACATCCGATTCAACCACTAAAATAGGTAAAACTAAGTGGTGAATTCACTCCCCTAGCCCAAAATGCGACCCCATTGGTTTTGACCCACAGCCACATGGATTGGTTCCCAACTTGGGGAGCCTGGTGGTCCCGCAAAGCCAAACCGGGTTTCGCCGAGTCTGAATTTGAACCTGGAACTTGCAGGTTAGAGGTTCCCACTTCCCAGGTTCCATGTTGGGTACCAATTTGTTTGACCCACCGAAGCTTTGAACCCAGGTGGGAGCCCTTTTTCAGGATCCCCCCCCGCCCCGAAAAGGAAGAATGGGTATGGGTCAAGATTAAAGCACCTGAGGTTTTAGTGCAGGTTCCCACTTACCAGGGATCCACTTTGGGTACGTGTTTTTGACCCCTTTTCAAGATACCCCAGCCCAACAGGGTTGGTTTCAAAGCAAAAAAACAACAGTTGTTCAGTGGCCCCATTTCTTGTTTCCCCTTTTCTTTCCTTTTTCTTCGGTGGCTGCCCCACTAAACAATGGCCCAAGCCCCAAGAAAGGGTTCCCTCTTTTCTGAACAACCGAGAGGAAACCAATCGAAAATCCGTTGCGAGAAGCCCCGTTTCGAGAAACGGAGAAACACCCGTCCTTGCCGAACCAAGCAGCGGATCGGTAGGTTTTTAACAGAACAGGTGCCCTTTTTGTTTGCTTTTTTTTTCGTTGTTTTTCTCCCCCGCTGTCCACTGCTGTCACTGCCGTTTTTGCTTCTTTTTTTTTGCGTGTTGTCTATCTTTCATATATATATATATATATGTATATATATATATATATATATATATATATATATATATATATAAGTTACTGTCAATATGGGTTGCCGTTTGGAGTCATGCTTTCTCGGAGAGAGGGGAACACACCATGGTTTGTCATGTGTGTGTGTGTGTGCGTGCGTGTTTGGACTGGAGGGGTTCTGTTTTCACGGCTGGTCTTGGTGTGACCGAATCGACACTTGGACCGTTTGGAAAATTGGCTCTCCTATTGAACTTACAAAAGGTGATGGACGGTTTGCTCAGGGCGCAAGAGCCAACCAGTTTTGGAGTGGATGTTAACAGGAAACCAAAAGGGCACAAACCCTTTTTGGGGCCCTATGTCAAGACACGCCCCATTTGGGCGTTGTGTTTTCTGAGGCTCGGTATCCTTTTGGGGGTTGGCTTCAAGGAAAACCAACTGAAAACCGCTCATTTTAGGGGATTCCGGTCAGGGTGAGGGAAGGGTTCGGGCCAGAAACTGTGCGAGAGTTTGGCCCTTTTGATTCTCTTATGACTAGCAAGCGCGGGTGGGGTGGGCTATGGGTGTGGGGGGAGGGGGGGTTTGGGAGGGGAGTTTCCTGCGCAGGAGTTGTTAGAGGCCCACAACCGCCCCCCCCCCCAACCAAGGGGCCGTTCTAGTGGGTGCTTCTACCTGCAATGGACAATTCGGGCGTGTCCCTCGGTTTTGGTGGAACTGTCAAGCTTGTCCCCCCTTCTGGTCCCAATAAAGATTAGGACCCCCCGAATGTGTGGTCCCCTTGAAAACCGACCAAGACTTGGGATCCCCAACAAAAAGCAAGGGAAACCAACCCTACAAATTGTACCCCGCAAAAGCACTCGCTCATATGTGTGGTTTTGCGGCAAGATCGAGGGAATCGTTCATTCCCGGAGAAAAGCCCGAACAAATAGATGGTTCTGTGTTTTCTGGGGCATATCCCGAATACTTGGAATTGGTGAACCATTCCAAAAGGCCAAAGGGAACAAGCTGGCAGCTTGTTGGAGTTGAACGGAAACCAGCCCCTTTTCCGCCCATCCGCCCAGCCAACCCCCCCGCGTCAGCCAAGGCTCCTGGACAAGGAGCTCATCCTCGAGGTACGGGGCACCCCTCTGCAACGCCGCCGCGCCAAGCGGCTCGGCCGGTTGGACTTCCCGGTGGCTCCCCGGTCCATGCAGAGCTCCCCCAGCGATCGGTGCCAACTTCTCTCCCAGCTGTTTTTGGTTGGGAGGGGTCCCCTACTAAAATCGATATCCTGAAAAAAGAAGTTGGTACCCTTATTCCCCTGTACTGCAGGACGTAGCAGAGGTCCCGCAGCTTCCCTGCCGAAAAACCCACGGAAAAAAAAAGAAAAAAAAGAATAAGAAAACAGAAAAATTCGAAGAAAGTGCGAGAATCCAGTCATGGCCGTGGTTTCTGGGGTTTTGGTTGCCCGACCAAAAATTGTTTGGGTTCTCAGGAGTGCACCACCTCGCCCAACAATAGGTGGCAATAACCGGTGGCATTTGCTCAAAAAGAAACCTGAGGTGGAACTGGTGCCCCTTTTTCTGCCTGCAGTTCCCCCGCTAGTGGTGATTGTCCGCTTTCTTTTTTAGTGGTGTTCCCACCAAACATCGTCAACACCAACGAGGGTTTTTGTTTTACTAGGGTCGCTGAGCAACTCAACAAAGCAGGGCGTTCTTGATTTGCCCGGTAATACCAGGTGTTCCCCTGTTTCCCGGCGAAGTTTAGTTTCCTCCAAACATACAACAAACGCAAGAGCACATTGCCCGTGGAAAACAAGCAGGCAACTGGAACTCGGAAATTGATTTGAACCTCGGTGCTTTGTGGATGCTTTGAAAGGGAAGCCAGAAGGCAACCACTTTCTACGTGCAGAGAGGTTGGATTTTAGGTAAGAATTCGAGGTTGTGCTAAGTGTATGGTTGTTTTCTTCGCTCCGATTGCAGACCTCCACTGATGCTGCAAATCGCTGGTTTGTGTTGGATCCCTTCAAAACAGGAATCACCCAGGAAGAAACATGAAGCTCTCCTCACCATCAATATCAGCCATGTTGTAAGGGGGGGGGGGCTGGGAGGCAGGTTGTGACTTGGTTGCGACGTTACCCATGATTAAGTGTCTTTTTATAGGGTCCATAGTTCAGGTGAAAAGGTGGTTCATTCATGTAGGTCTTGTGAGACAATAGTTCATGTATCCGGTTTGTGTGGATGGGTTGTTTGCTACAAGTTGACTCAACATAGCCACCTGAATGAAAACAGGGAACTCGCTTGGGGGCAAACCGGATCTTCGATTCATGGTTTTGGAGGGGTAGACATCTAAGAACCTCAGACGAGACTTGGAGGGCGAGATGTCCGCAGCTCTTTGAATAGAAAACGGCCACCATTTGAGGGGCCTGGGGAATCCGAAGCGAAAAACTGCACTCGGCAGGTGAGTTGAAACGAGGCGATGGGAAAGGGGAAGGAGAACCAATAGTGCGGTCCCATTCGGAACCTCCTTTTGAGATAGCTGTGCTCTGGTGCTCTGCTGGTCATACATGTCATGGTACCTGGGCAGTGCTAATTCGGGGAGGTTGACTTCTGGCTGTGTCCTTTTGGTGAGCCTGTTTAAACATCCTCAGTTGTTCAGTGGCCCCAATTCGTTTTCCCATTTTTTTCGGTGGCTGCCCCACTAAAATGGTCTTCCCAAAAAAGGGTTCCCTTTTGTTTCTCCAGGGTCACTGAACAACTGCCCAGCACAAGCGCCTCTTCGCCTGCAAATTCATCCACTTCACCGCAGGGTATGGCCGCTTCCTGTGAGATTGCCTCTTTGTGGGGGCCAGATGAAAGTGCCCTTTTCACAGTTACTGGGTGTCCCGTCACGACCAGGGCACCAGGGCACTCAGAGGACTTGAGGCCAGATGAAAGTGAGGAACCCTTTTGGTGTGATTGGGGAAATACAAGGAAGCCTGTTGTATCCATGAGTGCGAACAGATCCGCCCAGCCTGCCTGCTCTTTGTCTTGCGTGTACGCAACCTTCTCAGGAAGTACGCCAATATCGAGTCTCAGCTGCATTTGTGCCTTCTCTGCTGCTGGCTCTTGCTCAGCCTCAACGGGCCATTAGGATCAAGCCTTGCAAAACCTAGAGCTAGCAAACTTTGTTGCGGAGCATATCTAAGACTCGACTGGTATCGCAGCTTCGTTGCACTACCGGGCCTTTGCGAAGGAACAGATCCCAGTAGATGTTTTTATACTTGGCCCGGCAAGTATAGCAGAAATCATGAACGAGCCATTGAATCAAGGACATGGAGAACGCCTGGTCGTTTTCGGCCGAAGCAATAGCCACCCGAGCAATCTTAATCCGTAATATGTCACATGCAGTTGCTGGACATCTTCACAGCAGCTGCTTGTGGATCTCTGCTGACTGTGAAAGAAAGTTGCTTCTGGCACGGCAGATATTGGCCGAATGGGCCCACAACCGTGAAGTGAGGCAAAGGCACAGATTGCTGCAGGGGACCCCACCCCCCAAAAAAGAAGAAGTGGTTTTCCTTCCGGTGTCCCTTTAAAACTACCCCAACAAGGGGCACACCCTCAAGACAGACACACCCACATCTGAGCCACAATCCAAGCCCCGGTAGATAAACTCTTGTCAGGGACAATCCCGTCATGTTTGTGGGTAGACCATTTTAATCCCAGGTTTTGATGGATGTCCAGTGTACCAATATCGGTCCATGGGTGACTATTGAAGTCTTCTTCGTTTGACCCGCGATGTTAGTACGGCAACCGGGCCTTTTCGGGGCAAGCGACGCGACTTTGCCCGAGATCATGAAGCAGCGGATGGGCGGGGGCCTTAGCACAGTGAAAGTTGGAGTCGAAACGAGAAATCGCCAGCGGGTCCCTCAACTTGCTGGTGCGATAGGTAGGGAATCACAACAAGTTCGGGTTTTGGGAATGAACCGGAAGGGGTTTCCCTTACAAGAAGCCAAATCGGGATTGTTTGTCAGGGTCTTTTCCCGCCTATGGAAGCAGCAAGTTAAAAATGGTTGATTGAGGCAGGGGGAGAAAACGGGGGGAGAAAACGGGAGGGGGGAGAAACCGGGAGGGGCGAGAAAACGACCCCTGGAGACCTCGGGAAGGGACGCGGGTCTGGATTTCTGGCACTTTGAGAGGACCTTGAGCCCCACCCCCTTCCCCTTATGGTAGAGTGATAAAACGAGCGAGGTGTTGGCCACCGGATCCGATCCGATTGCCCATGTTGCCGAAAACGGGGACCAGGATTCACGTCATGCGTCAAAGCAAAGAATCATCTTGGCCATCAACAGGAGACCAACTGGAAACCAACAATTTGGAGTGCTTCTGTATCACCCCCCCCCCAAATTCGCCCGAAATGCCCTTTGTCCCGCCGATGAAGACGTTGCAAGTCTGGCCCGCACCGTACATCGTGGAGAAAGGAAGAATTGAAGCTTGCTACCTCCAGCATGTTGTACGTGAGCTTTCTTGCACCGGAAAGCACTTATGCTTTCCGAGGCTCAAGGAGGCACCAGCTGTGGCATGAAATCAAATGGCAGGCGACCATGGATGCCTAAAAGAAGGTCCCCCGCCCTAAAAGAAGGTCCCCCGCCCTTTTCCTCTCGGCGTTTATGGTTTCCCATTGCTTAGGGAATGGGCTCATTTGCTCCCAGGAAAACTTGGAGGCTGAAAGAAAGTCCCTTGTTTCTGTGTTCAAACCGAATCCACCTTTTGACCTTTTGGTTTACCCCACTTTCGGCCCCAAAAGGTGTTCACCTTTTGTTCCTGGATCCCCAAAAACCAGCTGTTTGTGTCTTCGGGGGTTTTGCCAGTGCCGTTGTTTCAACTTGTCTGTGACGCTTCCCTTCCAAAGTTGTACCAACCCGAGTGCGATGATTTGGGGGACTGGGGATAAATGGGAGGCCGCTTTAAGACTTGTGGGGCATGGCCGATCGGCAGTTGCCCGCCATTTGTGGTCGTTGTGGTTGCGTGCCTGTCTGAACTTCATGTTCACTTCAGATTCCTTTTTGCCTGTCTTTCTGTGGTCCTTTGCTTGTGTGTTGGTCTTCCCCCGTGTCTTTGGTCCTTGGCTTTTCTATTTGTGTTTCTTTGGTTTTCTTCATTTGGTCACGATTAAACCACCAGGGCACCGCAGGTTTCAATCAACTTGTTTCCTATAAAACCAACCCATTTGATGGGTGACCATCGCTTTTTTGGGCACGGCTCCTTGGACCGTTTTTCTCTCCCCGCCATCGGAATTCAAGCGTCCGATCCGAAGCATTCCTTCCATTTGCTGAAAAGATTGGTTTTTTTTCCGCAACAGTTAAAAGCTTTGGGGTCTCAGCCCAGATAGGCTCCGGGGTGGTCCGGCCCTGAGGTAAGGTTCTACGAGGGTTCCCGCAGGGTTCCATGGTGGGGACATCACTTCCCCTGCTGGATTTAAAGGGAATCACTACTGCAAACATTTCCTCATTTTTCCAGGAGGCTCAAAAGCAAATTGAGGCATGACACCCAAGAATACTGGTGACACCCATCCCCTGAATGCTGACCCGATATGTTCATCAACTCTTGCTTATAAATCGGGGGGTGGTCCTGGGGTTTAGTGGGGATTTCGTGGGGGAATCAGACCATGGCTTCGAAGACCGAGGCCCCAACATCATCACCGAGGACTTCGAGGACGGCGACCTCACGGTGCTCAGCGTCCCTCCAGACGTCGCCACTTGGGCCGCGAAAGACGCGGCCGTCTGGGCCGGAGCCAGTTCCATGCACAACTGTGTACCAGGAGTGTTTTTTTTCTTCTGCAATACACATACTATATATACATAGATGTGTGCATGTACATATTAGACAATATGTATATATATATATATATATGAATGTGGGTGTATTTGTCAAGTTTCAAGTACTCATGGTTGTGTTTTTTTGTTTGTTTGTTTTTCTGTGTATTTTCGGGGGCGGCGGTTTGAGGGCAGTGACACAAACTCATAGAGTTGAAGAGCTGTCAGTTTAGCAGCCAAGGGTGAGCATACCAGTTTGCCTCAGATTTCAAACGGTTGAGTTGACAATCATCTTCCATTTGCATTTCAGAATATGTTCCCATTTATCCTATTGATTTTTAGAGGAATCTATCACGAATGGAAACTTTACTTTTTTTCCAGGGCCTTAAGCAAATGGAGGTCGCATTTAGTTGCTGATTGATCATACCCAACCCCCTTGTTGCTTCCTCAGATTCGGAACTATATTGCAGCCGCTTTGTTGTGCGGCCATACTCACCAAGTTGCAGGCTGCCTATGAAAATTCAAATGTGCAATGGCACCTGTGTTGCCTATTTTTGTGCTGCGGGTTCCCCGCGAAAAATGCCACCAACCTCAAAAGAGTTCCCTTTTTCTACCAGGTTCACTGTGAAATGGGGTTCGGCGAGAGTGACCTGTTCACCCAGGATTTGTTGCAACACGTGGCGTCTCAAACCACCTATTTGCAACCCATTTGATGTTTGCTTGAGGTGTCCAGCCCCAAGGGCTGGACCCCTGGAGCGAACTCCTTAGACCTTGACACATTTCATTGAGACAATCCTCGATTCAACCAACAGTGTAGCCATTGCCAGGATTAAGGAATCGGGTACTTTCACAGAAGTATCTTTGACTTGCACGTAACCCGAAGCTTGGGCTACATCTGTAAACCGAAACCCCTAAGGATCGGACTCCTTTGCCTAAGCGGAAGATAGGCCTTCTCGACCGGAAACCCAAAGATGGAGAACCAAAGGCAACAAGCGCGGTCAGAAACCGAAACACGACCAGTCTTTTGCGCTTCGCTCGTTTGGGTATGTGTCAAATCAGGGGTGTGGATTCCAAAATGTTGGCTTTCCTTTGGGTCTCCCTTGAAGCGAAGGTCAAAAGGGTAGTCTCACAACAACACAGTCAAAACAAGGGACCTGCACTTTATGGCTATTGGTTGGATCTTTGGACTTCAACTTTTGGGAAACAGGTCGGATTTTCCGTCTTGGACCCACCAAAAGTGAAAGCCACTTTTTGTAGAGGGGCGTTACTTAGCAATCACCACCTAGAGTTTCCCTTTTAACCCCGCCCCCTCCCCGCGGGAAAATAAAGCCATCCCCTTTTAAGCCCCCCCCAAAACAATATTTAAAAAAAAAGGCAATCCCCTCCTCCCCCCCCCCAAGAAAAAAATATGATAAAACGCGGCGCCCGCTCATCGAGGTGGGCTACGTCCAGGGTCAGGGCGGCAGCGTGCTGCGCAGCATCGAGGAGGAATGGGGCACCCTTATGGCACCTCGGCCAAAAACTCTACACTTGGGATCTGTCAAAGATTTTCTCTGAAAAAACGCCACGAATTGGGCGCCAGGGGTTCCACCGAAATTGGGGGAGATTTAGGCTTCGATTGGTTCTGATCTAAAAATGCTTGACTTTAAAGGGAATCCCCACTCCCTCCCAACAAAATGCCTCCTTTTTTAGTAGAGGGTATAACTTATGGTACCTGGTACCCTGAAAAAGAGGGTATTTGGAGTCGGGGGTATAACTTATATTCCCACTTTTTTCTGCAAGTAGTAGTTTGGGGGTGGTTAGAGTGAGTGGTTTCCGACAACTCAAAGGCCGCTATAAAAAAGGGTATAACTTCTCACCCCACTTTTTTCGAGCCCTTTGGCAGTAGCGGACACCGCCTTCGAGTTGCCGTTCGACCTCGGCTTCGGGGCTCGACACGTTAGGTCTTCATCGACACAGACCTCTCCAAGGCCCAGCGCTTGGCGGTCTTCGGCCCCTCGGGCAGCGCTGAAGGTCCAGCTAGGTGCCCTTCTTTTCACCCCTTCGTTGGGAGGGTTGCCCTATTAAAGTGGACTACAGAAGAAAGGGTGCCCTTCTTCTAACCTCTTTACTCAAAGCGCACAACCAGCCCTCATAGGGACTTGGTTCGGAGGACCTAGGTTTAAACTTATTTTCTTTTAAAAGCAAGATGATAAGCCAAAATTAAGAATAATAATTAATATAAGGAGGACATCGATGCAAACATTAGCCACCCATTGGGGCTGTACTGAAGATACATGTGTCACACTCTTGCCTTCTTGCTGAGAATTCCTCCTAGGATGATGTAGGGAAACCGTATAAGGGCTTCCAGGAACACGGGTCCCATTTTCAAAAAAAATGAGGGATTCCCCCAATTTGAGGACACACCGACACACCGCCACCTCCCCACCCAACGGATTCGGGGTTGTTAGATTCGAAGTATCGTCCGCCCCGTCCACCCGCCCGTCCACCTTATGACAGCTGTGACAAGGCCTGTCTCGAGATAGCTATGACGAGCCTGACACTCCTGTCAGTGGCCGGACCAGGACAGCTGTGACAGGCCGAAACTTGAGCAAGCACTGAAGAGACCAGAGGATGACCACTGGCGACCACTTGGAGCTTTCCCCACTCACAGATGATTGTTTTGAGCGGAGCCTTTGTCACTTCAGCTTTGTGCTTTGTGCTTTGTGCTTTGTGGTTTGTGCTCTGAGGGCGCGCAGTCGGATTGACCTTTTGGCGCCTTGTCGTCGCAGCTTTGCCGAGAAACCGCCGCGGAGCCACCAGCCTAAAACTTCAGCTCAAGGGAGGCGAAAAGGCCCTCGGCGCAAAGCTGGGTAAGTTTTGGTCGGAAAACGCCAAACTGGCAACAAAGGGGCGCCGACCACTTGCGCCAAAGGACAGTCATGTAGCATAGAACCCAATGTCTTACAACCCATCCAACGGGTCACCCGATTTAGTACGCTTCTTTGCATGAATATGTAGATCGTCGGCGCACCCTTGAGCCCCAATCATTCCCAACCAGGAGTGCACCCACCCCCGCGCTTGACTGTGACCCAAGTGGAAGAGATGGAAGAGCCACCCTTGCCAGGAGTGAAACAGGAAGGTTCTCGAATTATAGGGGCTCCGACAAAGGGAAATGGACGGGGGTTGTGGACAGCTGGTTCTCCTCAGCATGTAGCCCGGAAGCCATACTGCTTGTGGGACTGAATTGTTGTCCATCTCCAGAAAGACATGTTGGGGAATATCAAGATGAGTTAGACCCCTCTGATTTGTTTCATGTTGGTTCCCTTGAAGAGATCAGAAGGGCCCCTCTTTGCCCCACAGCAGCGGTTGTTTCGAGCTGTCAACCCATCCGCAAGCAAAACTGAACAAAACAGGTCCTTCTGGAGATGTCGTCCATTTGGCCCCGTGAGAACACGTGTTTCCACTGATTTTCTGCCACTGTGTTGAACATAGCGCATATATGTCCATTTGTTGAAGACGATTTCTCATCTTTCAGGCTTCAATCAATGGCCTCTCAGTTTTTCTCTTGGACACCTTTTCTCTACAAGTTCGCCGGCTCTTAGGGAATGAGGAGAGTTGATCCTACCCATCCCTGTGTGTTTGTCCTGGGATATGCTTCCTTCCCGAAACAAGCAGGTCTTTTTGCCAGCTGTCGTGGGAAAAATGGTCGACCCCCTGGTAGTGGAAGGCGCCAAACTTTCTCACAAAAGGTGGCATAAAGACGCCCCTGCCCCGACAGCCCTCGGGTGAGAAAAAAATCGTCCCACGCAAATCTTGCTGAGCCGAGGCAGCATCCGGGGGCGCCGAGGCAGCGAGCTGAAGGTGCTGAGCGCGGTGGCATGGCCTGTGAGCTTGCTCGTACTGTTTTGTTTGTTTGTTTGTTTTGTTGCTTGTTTGTTTTGTGTGTTATCTGTTTGTTGTGTTTTTGGTGGTTTCTTTTTTTCATTTCTGTTTGTGATTGGTTGTTGTCATGTGTTTTTTGTTTTTTGTTGTTGAAGCTTTCATTTGCGTTTCTCAGGTAACTGCTGATTGGTGGTTTGGATTGGTTTGGAGTGGAACGGTAGGTGGGAAACCGTTTTTTTCACGCCAAAACACCAATCCAAACCACCAACTAGCGGCAAGCTGAGTTTCCGAATATGTACAATATGTGTTATTGTCCCCTGTCGATTAAGGGGAATCTATCATTACTGGAAACATATTTCTATTTTGTTCAGGGGGCTGAAGCAAATGGAAGCAAGTGAGGATTGGATTGGAGTCTTTTTCAGACCCAAAAAAGGTGATGACCTTTGGGCTGAAACAAGGTTCCTGGGAGGTTCCTAGTCCCTTTTCAGGTGGAGACCAAGATGGGCGGGTACTTCGCCTCGGTCAAGGAACCGGCAGCTCGGCGAAAACAAAAAGCCTCCAGCGCCGTTTCTCCGGTCCCTGAAATTTGACCATCAAAGTCTAAGTGATAGAGGGAAACACCCCCAGTTGCTCAGGGCTCCTTAAAAGATACATTTTGCAACCATTTGAAACATGGCTTTTTCCACCAAAATGAAGGGAAACCACTATTTACAATGCAATGTTCAGGTGTATAATGCAAGGATCCCTGTTGCTGACCCAACAAAACAGTCAAAGTCATGATCCCAGTTTCTCCTGGCCTGTTCCCCCCCTTGTTATCATCTGACAGGCGCCCCTGCAAGTGGAAAATGTGACGACTTGCCAACCCCCGGATTTCACAGGCAAGGCTAAAAACTGGAAAGGCTTCGCGTAACAACGAAGCACCCGTGAACATGGGCTCAGACACCAATAGTTGAAATCATCGGGTTTAGGGTGCAGGATTTGTTTGGAATCCGCCAGCAACTTGTAATGGGACCCCCTGGTGGATCGTGATTGGGGGGGTGTCCCCTTCAGTGAGGATTCATCACGTTTGGAGGAAACACCCACCGCAAATAAGAGGGTGTGTATCAATCACGGGTCAACATTAAATGGTGGCAATGGGTACTCTTCCACCAAGCACGTTTGTACTAGGTCTCAACGGATGAGCAAACCCCTGGTTGATCTTGATGAGGGTGCAGCCCAGTTTAGTGGGGGCTCAACACACTTTTGGGGAAGATGAACCACATTCATTGTTCAGGTTGTTGTGAGTAGACCAACCACAAGCACACTAGTTAGGGTTCACAGATTTCGTGTATTCCCTTTTTACACTTGGGAATCTATCCAAGTTTTGTTATGAGACTCGGACCTACGATATGTGGATCCTGGATCGTGGCCAACGCCTTGAATAAGCAAGTGGAAAAGGTGAGATGGATGTGGTGTCCGCAGGAAAGTGGCTGTGGGTCAAAGCCAATGGGATCGCATTTTGGGGTAGGTGCACCACCCATTTTAGAACCCATTTTAGTGGGGATTGAGATGTTCACTGGGGGGACCGGCCTTTTGACCCATGGCCAAGTCAGTGTGCGTGTTTTTGAGGGTAGTTTTTTTTCCGAGTGCAAAGGAAGCCAAAGGGGAAGCCACCCAAAATTGTGGTCCCCCTAGTTTGACACCCAACTCACTCTTCGGGTGGATGAAACATCACCTTTTGGGCCAATGTTGTTTGAATGTCCTTTTGGGTGGCTTTCTTAAGATGTTTGCTTGAGATCGTCAAGCGGCATGAGGCGTTCAGCCATCCAAACCTTGGTTTCGTGTTCGGCACTTTTAAACGGGGCGAGTGGTTTTGACACGGAACCTCAAACTGCATTTCGCCGGTGTTCCAGGGAAGCCTCCAAGAAGCCGTGACCCGGATTAGCAGCGAACAGGTGAACAGGTGAACAGTTGAAGTTGGTCTTTTGGACCAGTGAAACTATGCCAACGGCCTTCCGCACGTGAGAGAGGCTCGGATTTTTTGGCGAAGCGCCTCTCCAGAAAGCTCCGGGTCCAATCGGATTATCCAAATCCATGGGGGTCCTCAGAGGTCCTGAACCGAGACAAGTACAAGGCGGGGAGCCCGCCTGTCGGCTTGCGGCTGGCGGGCGGTGAAAGCAACGATGTGATGTTGATCATGTGAACTCACTTCCTGCGTTCGTGAGCTTTAAGCTTTTTGGGGAAGACCATTTCAGTGGCAAATGCAAAGTTTGGACTTTTTTTGGGCCATCCACTCAGCCAGTGAGTTAAAGAAGTTCCGGAAGTGGTGGCGGTCTTCTTAGCTGGGTTCCTCAAAAGGGAACTTTGAGGGAGTTGCATGCACCTAAGGTAGGGCTTGATTTTGTTTGCCTGTGAGACATGTGTGGGTTGAACGACCCTGAAAAGACGGACCCACTTCTGGCTGGCTCCCCACCAATTGTAGGACACACCGGTCTGACATCTTGTGGCATCCAACACCCCCCATAGCCGGAAGTTAATTCTGCGGCCAAAACGTATCTGTTGCCCGCGACCGCCCGGAAGCGGGTCCCCAAAACCTCAAAAAGCGTGGCAGGCACAACAAAAACGCACCCCCTTCATGGCGCGTGGCGGCTTTTCCTGGTTATATACTGCTATCATCAACACAACCTTAAATCTAAACCAGAGAAGCCAGCCTCGGACGCACTGGACAGCCAGCTCCAAGCAAACCTAAACCCTAGAAACTAAACCCTGAAAACGTAAGCCTAAACCCTAAAATGACCCTAAAAACCCTGAAAACCCAACGCCTAAACCCTGGAAACCCTCAACCTAGCAACCCTAAACCTAAACCCTAAAAGCCTGGAACCTAAACCACAAAACCCTAAGCCCTAAACCCTAAGAACCCTAAACCTGCCAACACGAACATACGGCATCATAGGACCTTGTGGGCGACACGTATGTTTCGTCAGTAATTCTGTGACCTGATGTCCAAAAGGTGGGCAAGCCATGAATCTTGAAGCAGAAGACGAGGGCTCTAACTTTGAGACCGACAAACAACTTTTCTCAGAATTCTGCAGAGCAGGTTCCCGCAAAAAGCTGTGCCAGTCTTTTTCGGGAAGCCTGTGAGAAGATTCTGCAGAGATCCGTTGCCTCGAGGCATTGTGGAGTAGAGGCCTCGGCTTGTGCAAGAAATCTGACAAGCTTCTGCGGCTGCTAGACCCTGAAACTACCCAGACAAAAAAGGGAACTCAGGCACCGTAAATTTGGGGCACCCGTCAATGTTTGACACGGGGTTTGACACACCCGTGGTTGTTCTCCTCGAGGCCGATCAACTCAATTTCTCGGCCCGTTGTCCATGTCTCTAATGGCGGGGGGGGGGGGTCAAACATCAGCTCCATCCAAACTCTCCGCACCTCACCCAGCCCATGGTGCTTCCCCAGGACTGCACTGGAACCTGGGGCACGGCCTCTTGGACCGCATGCTGATGCAAACTTCTGCAAGGCTTCCGAGGTGCACATGGGCATGTCCTTTTTTGGGATTGGTACCCCCTTTTGGGCAGGGTTGACAGGGAAGCCAAACGCAACATCGAAGCCCTACAAAAAGACGATTTACCCAAATGCAAAGCTTGCGACACTTTGAGTCACCGGCCTTGGTTTTGAAGCCCTCAGCTACTTCCGTGTGTTTTTGATGTGAAACTTGAAGCCAACAGACTGACGTTTCAGCCAACTTGGGCAGCAATCAAACTTGGGCACTGTAAAGCCTGCCTAGGTCCCCCAGTAGTGCCCTTTGACCCTTTTTTGGGGGGAGGGGTTCCCCTACTAAAATAGACTACAGAAAAAAATATGATACCCTTATTCTATCCCTCTACTGGAGGACCTAGCTGCGAGGAAATTGTTTGATTGGCCTCGAACTCGAACACGTGCCTTGGACATGAAAGGCTTGGCATCAGGAGCCAATCGTCAGCCCGCAATAAGACTATGTTTGATACCTGCAATCGAGCCCCTACGTGGTGCTTCTCAAACAATCCAGGGTAAATGAAGGTCAGTATAAGCGCCAGTCCCAACCATGGATGGTTTAAAAGGCTGCCTTTTTGCTTCTTTACCGCAGTTTTCAGTAGACCATTTTGAACAGCCAGTTGTGGTTGTTATTCTTGGACCGTGCCGACACCTCCGATTCTCCCTGGTGGCTGTGGTCCCTTTGGCCAGGGTCTGAACAGCTGGACCGGGCATCTTTTAAGTCAGAAAATGTGACGATTTGCCAACCCCCGGATTTCACAGGCAAGGCGAGAAAAACTGGAAACATGGTTGTTGTTGGGAAACATTTGAATTCCATGTTTTATCTTATGGTGGTTTAGTGGTTGAAATCCAAATCCACTGAACTGCTACAATTTGAGAATGTTTGCTCCTCTGCCAACGTCGACCAAGAGAACGGTATGTGGAACAACTTCGGCCAACACGGAAGGGACCCCCCCCCCCCTTCCCGCAACTGAGCGTATAAGTTGAGCAAAGTCGAGTACACATCAGCCCTGCTGATACCCTTTAAGGGTGTCCGATCCGAAGCGCAGCCATAGAGGGGCCCAGCAAAGCATGGCAGCCATTCGTGGGGAATCGACTGGAACGACAAAGGGAGCGAGAAGTAACAAAAACATGGGCTCGAGGCCTTCACACAATTGCTGTTGGTGGTGAAACCAGAGAACGCGTTCAGTATGATCAATCTCAAGCACTCGGATATTTGGAGCAAGACTGTGCCCAAGATTCAGGCTTCAGTTGTCAGGCACAGCAGTTTCCGACACAGAGTCAAGATGCGAGCAGTTGTTGAATTCTGGCAGTTTCTGCAGCTTCATTTACAGCAAATGGTTACACAGTGGCAGTACTGCCTTAGGGGAATTCTAATCGGTTGCGCCTTGCGGGCCCCTGAAACGATACATACTGTTGCTGCATTTTGCCAAGGGATGTTAGGACTTTAACCCACTTTTTGCCAACTAATGGATTTTCCGAATTACACCCACTAAAAGTTATTCACTTTTAGTAGGGCTTCGCAGAAAGCAGCCGAGCTTAATGCGGCCGGGGCTTTTTTTGCGCCTTGCACAGGCCGAAGGGGTCCCCACTTTCCGCCTAGATTTGAAAAAATAAAGTTAAAACACCTCCAACAAGGGTACCATCAAAAAAAAGAGCCTGCCTTGCGGGGCCCCTTAAAGGATAAGGGGTCCCAAGTCCCAAGGGCTTGCACCTTCCGGCCCGCAGGGGGTGTCATTTTTCGGCCGAGGACACCATGACCTTCCGCGACGAGGGGGAGATCTCCTATGCCCTGGGCAAGCAAGGAGGCACCAGGCAGGCGGATGGATTTCCCTCGGCCGGGAGCAACGCCAAACGCATGGGGGCTGGGGGAGAGGGAGGGGGAGCAAAAAGGCCCTAAATAAGGGCTTAAGAAGCGCTTATTTGGGCTCCCTCCCCCTCCCCCTTTTGATTTCCCCCTTAGCCGGTCAAACCGGTTTTCTTTGGAAAATCCCTGACCCGACATTTTCCCGAGCCACCGAAAAGGACCCCTTTGGTTTCTCACAAACACCCAGAAAACCTTCATAGGTGTCCTTTGTGGTGGTTTTGGTCGAAAAATAGATGGTGATTGCTGGTTTACCTGGTGGTTTCATCATCTACCAGGGCCTGTTTCTCCGCATTTCACGTCTGGCCTGGGTTGGAAGCTTACCCACGAAGCATCCTTCGTGCTGTGGGACTCAGTGCGAGCTTCGGAAGTATCATCCATGGTGCAGATAGATTGCAATGAGTGTGTCAACGACAAGTGGGCAATAGAATTGTCTAGATGTGCTTCCTTAAGATTCTTGTGGGATTTTGGCTGACGGAATGGCCAGCCACGCATGTGGACGTTGCTGCCTAGTCGTGCCGCTCCATCTTCAGTAGATGAGCGAAGTCCTCTGTGAGCCCTTGGCAATTTGCAACAAAGGTGTTGGTTGATCATGGTAGTGATGGCCCATCTAAACCTTCATAGGTGATGTTGCCCCTGGGTTCAAAAGAGATAGTTGATTTTGATCGTGGGGGTGTTCCCTTCAAGTGAGGATTCACGTTTGGAGCACCCCCAAACCCCCTATTCATAACCGGTTTATTCATCCGGGGTCAGTCAAAGTGAGATGGGCTCAGAAGTCCCGGCAAATGAATTTCCTGGGCCCTAAAAGTTGGAACAAAAGGAGATTGCTCTAGTGATGTTAGCTGCCCTCGAAATGGGTTTGTGAGCCCGGTGGTTTTGTGGTTAAGGGAGTGGGAACCATCCAGTTTTCAGAATTAGGGGGAATCCCCAAACCAACCCCAAACCACCAATGAAGGGATCTCTGGTGAATCTTTGGAGTAACCCGGTGATATTGAGGGTGTCAGTTTCGACTCGGGAGGCTGTACATGCTTCATCAAGAGGTCAATAGCCGTTAAAAAGGAAGGAGTCGGCCGTTTCGGTCCGATTGGAGATAGCTGTCAGCTCGAGATCCCTCTGGACAACGTCTCAAAATGCACAGATTTGTGTTGTGCTTCACCACCATGGGTGTGTGTTTTTTTTGCAGGCTTCCCTCAGGTGGCTTTGAAGGACAACCAAAAAAGAAAATCCTTGGGTCCGCAATTCTCAGACATTTTTTTTGTGACCTTTCACACCCGTCCAGGAAGAAGCTGGAGCGCTCCTCCGGCGCCATTGTGCAGTACGCCGCTCCCGCGGAAGAAGGGCCAACACCTCACTTGCCTCAGGGAAAAAACCCACGGAACCAGTAGGGGAGCCAGTTGGATACAGGATTCCCTCGAAATGCCTCAGTTCTTCAGTGGCCCGCTGCCCCACTAAAATGGTCCAAGCCCAAAAAAGGGTTCCTTTTTTTCCAGGGTCACTGAACAACTGAGATGCACCTTGAAGTTTGAGATGGGAATGGCGCCAATCCCCCATATCCCCTCTTTTTCTGCATCCCCGCGTGTTCGTTTGTCCAATTGCCCCTAAGCCGACCTTTGGGTTTCCCCTGGTTGGCAACCATTGTTCGTCATGGCCCCAAAAGGTAACTTACCTCTTAAAAAACACAACTTTTCAACTTTTTGGGTAACATGGGCTATATATCTGCAAAAGATTAACTTCCCCAGGGCTTGGAGTTTTAAGGGGTAAGGTAAGCCTTTTCTGTCACTGAGATGGGCAGCCGAGGTAGTCATCAGAGCAATAGAGGTGGGAAGGCCACCCTCGACGGTCGGCCCTTAGTCACTATTAGCCACAACTGGCAGCCAATGGAACTGCTCGTTAGCAAGTGACCTACTCCTTAGGCAACCGGGATCCAGTGGGTAGGCTCGTCAGAAGTGGGCAGGCGGAGGAATAGGTGGGCAAGGCCGGACCAAAGCTTCCCAATAGCATCCGTGTTTCGTGTTGAAAATGGGGTCCCTTCTTCAATCGGCGTTTTCTGTTGTATGTGATTTCGGCTTGCCCTTCAGTCTTATCAAAAGCTGGGCCGTCTCCCTTTTACCCCATTTGAGTTTTGTACGGAAGCACCGTTGAACGAGCAAAATGACATCTGTACCTACTGAATAGTAGGACTTGGGATCTGGGCATGAGGACCGCAGGTTGTATTGATTCTGTCTGAGTTTCCTTCACCATAGGCAAAGAAAAGTCCATTTAAGAGAAACGCCCCTGGTTGGTCTCAAAGCAATGTTCGGACCATATAAAACCCCCCAAAAAGAAATGGTACCAGCTCAAAAGGCGAGACCATGTCAAGGTCCTCCAGTAGTGCCCTTCTTCCCTTTTTTGGGGGAGGCTTCCCCTACTAAAATAGACTACAGAAGAAAAGTTGGTACCCAAGAATGCGAACCTCTCAAATCTGGAGGACCTAGATGTGGAAGCATAGGTGTCCTGTTTGGTCGGTTTTGATCAAAAAATAGATGCCGATTCCTGGTTTACCTGGCGGTTTCATCTACCAAAGGGGCGATTCCAGGTTTTGCTATTTCCCCAAAAGGGCCCTCCTATGGTTCTTTGGTTTCCCTGCGGCGTTTGAGGCGGTTTCCTATAGGAAGGCTTTCCTTTTCAGCTCCTTAGCGTTGCATCGGCTCCAAGGTGGGGATGGTGGCGGTGGTCTCGGGCACCAAAGCCGAGCGCTGCCGGGTCCGAGAGCGCCCCGGACCCGGGGACCCGACCGCCGGGTCCCGCGCGGCGGTTTGGGCGTACGCAGGTTTTGGAGAAATGTTTGGCATGCCACATGCAAATATGTTGTTTTTCCCCAGCTGAAAGCTGTGGGGTCTCAGCCCAGGCTCCGGGGTGGTCCGGGGCGGGCGGCCCTGACAAAAGGTTCCACGAGTACGAGGTTCTGCGAGGGCTGCTGGGTCGTGCGAGTACTAAAAAGAGCAGCGCATGCTGTTAGGGATATCACCTGATCTTATTTGGAGTTGAGACGTTTTTGCTTGGCGGTTCCCAGCCGTCCCCTCAGGTTTTTGGAGTTTTTTAGGGTTTAGTGGGGGAAACCCAAGAAACGCACAAGTCAATTGTTTAGCAGGGGATCAGAAACGAACAGCGGCATGGCTTTGAAGGGAAGCCCAAGAGGTTCACCGTTGAACATGTTGGAGGCTCCCCTTGTTTTGAGCCAAAACCTTAGCTCCACGTCAAAGCCTCTGTTTTTTGGGGAACAAGTACTTCTGAGACCAAACAAAAAGGTAACAGATACAGTGTTCTTCCATTTGCTTAAGAGTTTTTGTTTGATTTCCCTCTGTTGGTTTTACAGGGAATCTATTTCACCACTGGAAATGTTTTCATTGGTTTTCCAGGGGCGCAGAAGCAAATGTCGGTTTTACCTCAGCAAATGGCGGTAGAAGGTAAAATGGATATGGGCAGGGAGAATATCGAGCTGGAAAAACGGTTCTCCTACTTTGAGCTGGCTACTTTCCGGGCTAAGTCAGACACTTTGACGAAAGAGAGGGTAGGCACCCTAATTGTTTCCGCACCGTAGACATCCGAGGCATGCTTCAAGTGTCTGGTTGTACCCGAACTAACCAAACCCAGGAGACCATGCGCACGCAACCGCTATTTGTTTTTGTAGATTAACTGTTGCCATTACCAAGCATCAGGTCGTGAACATTGACGTGAAATCCGAAGGTGCCTACCAAGAGGAGATCGCCCGTCCCCCCCCCCCCCTATAGATACAAAACCCAACACAAAAACATGCTGGGAATTGCTCTGAGGGTTACACATGTGTGTGTGTGTGTGTGTCAAAAATTTGTGGGGCCCACAAATGATTGGTTTTCTTTTTGGGTTCCCCCACCACGCCAAAACGTCATGGGGGCCTCCATCAAAAAGGGTACCAACTCCAAAAGAAACAACGGCTCCCATAAACCATTTCCCTAACGCGTTCCTTCCCTCCAAAATGGGTACTAACTCAAACAAATGTGGGTTTACCTTTTCCCTAACGCCAAAAGTTACAAACTCCCCGGTCGCGTTCCCATCTGAGGTACATGAAGTGGCTGTTTCAGCAGCTGGAGGGGCCCGTCTATGTGGCTGGCTGGGAGGAGCGAGAAGATTGTACCGTGGTGGACATTCCAAGCCACTCGTCAACCAGGGTTGTGGGATCACCTCACTTGGCCCAACGCCGACCTTTTAGGGTTTGCCCTGGTTGGTCCATTTTTTCGTCTTCCCAAAAGGCAAACCTTTTGTTTCTGGGTCCAAACTGGGCAGAGATGGGCACAGATACCGATCAGAGCAGGGGGCCCTGGGAAGGTCACCCTCGACGGTCGGCCCTGAGTCACTAGTCACTGGCAACCAATGGAACTCCAGGGTTGTGGTTGATCACTCGGGTTTTTTTTAACCACTTCTGTGATATTTTTGGGAATCCCCCTGTGAAGAAAAGAGTCTTTGGGTTTAGGCCCTTTCTGTTGTATCACAGAAGTGGTCATTCCCCACAGCCACTCGTCTTGAACGCATCGCCCGCATCAAAACCGGTTCGGGTAGATGAAGGTTAGTAAGGGGCAATGCCAATAAAACTCGCTGATCTCCGCCTTCTCAATTCTAGAAGCATGGTTCTGGGTCGACCATGTTAGTACCGGGTTTTGATTATTTCTCACTTGGGGGTTCATCAATATTCCACGTAGGGCCCCAAAATGACCAGGGGCAACGTTTCCCACTTGGTGAAAGTGATCTGATGATCACCCCGCTTTGATCAACCCCCAAAGCGAATTGACCTTGGGACCTTTTGGTTTACTTATGTTGGACCATGTTTTGTCACAAAAGGTTAAACGTATTGGCTGCGGCTCAAAAAACCGGAATTCCAAAGCGGAACCCTGGTAAGTGGAAACATGGACCAAAACCTGCGGTTTGCCCCTCCTGGTCAATTTTGAGCCACACCCTATTCTCTAGATCCTTTGGGCTGAGTTGAACAGATCCCCGCTTTTGGAAGACGGGCCCTCTTGGGAGCCCTTTTCTCAATTTGTGTTTGAAAAGCCAAAGTTTGCCTCTTGCAGAATAATGTGAATAGGTAGGGTCCACCCCGAGCCTGGCGATGATGCGTGTTGGGATCTTTCAGTTCCGCTTGGTGCAAAACATCGATCCCCGGCTCTTTGGGTTTCGTGAGGTTCGCTGTTCGAGGCGAGAACCGGCAGAGGCCACACCCAGAACTCAGTGTGAAGCGTTTGCTGGCGGAGGGTAGGCCATGAAACCTCTCTCAAGAAACCTCATACCACTCACATCAATCAACTTGGTGGCTCCCAGCCATCCCCCTAGCCTTTGAGCTTTATAGTGTTTAGTGGCAGTTTCCATTGAACCCACTAAAAGTTAAACTTTGAGCGGGGGATCTGAGGGCAGCCCAGATCAAGAAACCTCATACCACCTCTCTCACATCAATGCAGTTCACCCAGGCGATTGCATCGGATACATCACAGGTCGCCGAGCTGCAAGTGAGAGGATTCCAGCCGCGGTTGGTGTGTCTGAAAACGTTTGGTGCGTTGCGCCTTCTGGTTCCGTTTTTGGTGCTACTTTGCAGCTTCTCGCCAATCGGTGGATTGAATTGGGTGGGGTGGTGTCCCATTTGCCCTCTACAAGAATTAGCAGTTCAAATCCCCAAACCACCAATCTAAACCACCAATTAGGCGGTTACCTGAACCTTGGGTTTGGTTTCCCTTTGACCCATCACAGCCCAAGACGCGGAAAACTCAGCTGCCCTTCATCCGAGGCAACCGCCGTGCAACTCTCGGACTCATGGAGGAGGACGGATGGTTGGTTTCAAGCCGGATTTTTTGGCGCTATGTGAGTGTTTTTGGCCTCGATGTTTTGCTGCAGGGCGTTATTTAGGTTGGATCCATTTGGCCATAGCCCGCCAAAAGGGAAACGCTGCATTTCCTGTTCGGTCTTGTGGACAGGTGAGAAGGAAGTGGATCCCATTCGTGCACTTGCGCTATGATCACACCCTTATTCAGCAACAGCTGAACTCGCAAAGCATCCATGAGAATAGAAGCAAGTAGTGAATGTTGCACCCTTGGAATTGCGTGGAACATGTGCCCTGTCAAGCTTACTGTTTGCACGGGTGATGTTGTTCAGGGCTATGAATGTATCAGCGGCCTTGGCACATCGAAGCTAGATGTGTCTCAAACAAGGCTTCGCCGTTCACCCGAAGGAAATCCACCGGAAAGATGGCGTCCTCATTGTTTGTTTGCCTTGCCATGGTTGTTGTTGGGACACATTTTACATTTTTGCTTATTGTGGTTTAGTGGGAAATCCCCACTTAACTGTTGTTTGTTTTGTTTTTCCTCCCCTGCCAACGTCGACCAAGTTGCTGCCAGGAGTGGGGCACCTTGATGTTCTTCATGAGCCGCTTGGCGATCGAGGTCGGATCGATTCAAAAGCGCAAAAGCCGCCGGGCCACGAATCCCAACGTGCAAGTGTGTCCTAAAAGAGCTCCAAGTGGCAAGCGACTGCAGACATTTTGGCTTGCAACTGTTTTGGGCCCTTGAACAGTGAATGATTGTCCGCCCTGGTGTATCCTTTGTGAATATTGCAAGGTGGGGAATTTCAAGAGGGAACCAGCTCCAAAGTTGTCGGTGGAGGATGTTGTTTTGTGTTTGTTGTTTTGTTGTGTTGGCTCGTGCCAATATGTTCTGGTTTTAGACTTCTGCATTCTTAGTTTCAGTCTAGCACATCTCTGTGAGCACACGAAAACACAGCAAGAGCTGAAAATACATAGATTCACTGGAACAGCAGAATATACTACAATTCACGCAGTAGAACACAAACATGGAACAACGCCCTCTCACAGTCTCCGGTTCTGCAACAGAGTGGTTCACCCTCAAAACGGCATCCATTTTCGCCAAATGATGGACCCAGTTTGGGCTGGCGTTTAGAAGGACACCGAAAGGAAACTGCAACCATTTCCAGGGGAACGAGTCTCTATTTGATTGTGTGTTTTTCGGGGGACCCCCCAAAAATGGCGGTTGTCCTGTTGGTTTTCCTTTGAGCACCGACCAAAACCGGAGGGGTCCAGCCAGCCGAGCCTCCGGCGTCTCAGGCGAGGAGGGCGGCCGTGGCCGCGGGGGCGGCACGGAGCGCCTGGCCATCTTCGGCACCTCGGGCGATGGGTCGTGAGCTGGCTGAGGCCTCGCTACGCTTCACCTTCACGGCCCCAGCTAGGTGCCCCTTTAAAGCTGTCAGAGGATTTTGGGGTACAGAGAGTACTTATTTCAGCCGGACAACTAGGTCCCCCAGCTGGGTGCCAACTTTTGCAAACTTTTTGGCTGGGAGGGTGCCCCTACTAAAATAGACTGCAGCAAAAGGGTATCCTTATTCTAACCTCTCCACTGGAGGACCTAGTCAAGGGAAAAGGAGAACGGTTTTACTGGGAAACCAAGTGGAAAACCGCCCTTTTTTTGGGAGGTCTGACAAAAGGCAGACCCATTTGCAGGAGGAAATGCAGACTGGTCAACCCCAAAATGGGCCGGGGGTCCTTTTTCTTAGGGCAGAACGTACTGGAAGCGAGCTGCAATGTTACCGGTGCCCGTGTCCCCGCGGGCATATGGCTCTCCAACCCAAATGTTGTGAAAGGCTCATCCAACGGTTCTTCCCTTCTCCTCTGAGCGCGCGGAGAATTGGGAAAATTCGACCCCCAAGTCATGTCCTTGCCATGGCCCTCTCGTGCAGAATTGTTTTTAGCAGCATGTCCAGATGTTCACGGGTTTCCGAGCCATGTCCCTTTGAAGGGAGCCTCCAACAGTGGCAGGCAGTTAAACAAAATATACATATATATATATATGCAAAAAAACAAAAACGGCCACCTGGAAATTGATCAACTTTTGATTTGGGGACATCCAGTGACCTCTGCCTCTCTTTTTATTGCGTGTGGCGTCTGCATGAAACCCGCGCACTCAGGCCCGCAGCGTCCACGCTCCTCGGATTGATCGGCACCTGAATTCACGCAAGTGAGCTACTGACAGCATTACCTGCCATTTGTTTAAGAATACGTATGTGTTATGTTCCCCAGTTGGCTTTAAAGGGAATCGGTCACTACTGGCAATCCTCCATTTGCTTAAGATGTCTTTGTCCCTTGTTGGTGTTTAAAGGAATTCATCACTACTGGAAATATGAATGTTTTTTTCCTGGGGCCTGAACCAAATGGAAGTAATATGTTATTCTTTTCCAGCGGACTCTGGAGGTTACTGGTAGGCCATTGGTTTGGACATTGGGGGGTCCGCCCATTTTTATTAAGCCCGCTTGAGGAAAGACGTGACATTCTGCGGGGAGCTCGTGTGGCTGTGGGTCAAACATGGGTACCCAAAATAGAGCCCTCGCAAATGGAAACATAGACTAAAACCTGCAGTTGTCTGGTGGTGTTGTCTGGTGGTTTAATTTTGACCCATACCCATTTGGGGAAGTCGAAGCCCGTTTGCCTTTGGCTTTCGACCGTTTTTGCTCAGTAAAGCAGTGGCCACTTGAGTGTGCACTATCAAAGGGGGCTGTTTTCTTCGCAGGTCGATGGCCAAAATGACTCTGTTGAAGTTCAGTTTTGTTTGTGTTTTTTCTCTGGATGGCAGTATAGGTCATTCCACTCAAGGCAATGCGTGGTTTAGCAAGCAAAGTGTCCCACAGTCATCAGGGGTCACGAGTGGGAGGCATCAGGTGCACAAATGCCAAATGCTATAGCAATCGCATCTTTAGGCTAACCCTGTTTGATACCCTCCCAATAACAATCATGGAACCTGCACAGGGGTCCCTGTAAAAGGAAAATGTTCTTCCAGGAACCCCTGTGCAGGTTCTATTTTGGTTTTTGGGAGGGTACGCGTTGGTTAATGAAAAACCCGATAAAAAAGCGCCTGGTAAAAGTTTTCACTGGGGGTGTCCCCATGTAAGTGCGGGGTTTCATCAACTGTGGAGGGGAAGGACCCCCCCTCCAAACCCAACTAGGACGGGTTCCGCTTAGATCCGGGGTCAACATTAGTCTGAGCAGTCACTTCCAAGTTCGATACGCTTCGTTTCTCTCAGGTTTTGCTGACCCACCAGTTTCATTTGGATTGAGAAGCATAAGCCGATGTTTCACATTGCTTCCCTATGTTGCTGCAGACCCACCTGTTTGACATGGGTTGCTTCCCTATGCTGTTGTTCCATGTTTATCCCTGGCATTCTCAATGTGGAGAGATGAACCCTGACACTTGCTCAACTCAGCTTCGCGATTAGTGCAGGTGTTTGTACACTCGGCCAGTTGACACAACAAGTCGGTATCAAGCACCAGCATCCAGAACTTGCTCGCATCTGAAGACAACCACTTCGGACGGTCTGCACAGAGAAGCCGAATACTTTGTTTGTTTTGGTGATGCCTACTAGCAACAAGAAGCGGGTGGTGTGGCGGGTGCAGCGGGTTCCGGTTTCAATTGCTTGTTTGAGCAACTGGTGGGAATTTCTGGGCTCAAGTGTGTCTTTTCCTGCCCGTGCCTTGTTCACCATGTGCCCCAGAGTCTCAACCGAGGTCTCATTCTCCAAGTTTCGGTTGCTAAAACCAGCAAACCTTCAGACTCAATCTGCATTCTCCAACTTGAAGGGGCCAAGGGGCCAGCTGTGTGACAAAGCCCAGGACAATAGGCCCCACAGCCTCACCTTGCACCCCCTGGCCGCATCAGATTTTTCTGAGGCCAATGTTCGGGTCCATTTTCAGGCACACCCGCATGGAACTTGGTGGCGAAGCCAGCCATCCGGTTCAACTTAGCCTTTTAGCTTCATGTTTAGTGGCAGTTTCCGAATTCAACCCACCAAAAGTTAACTTTTAGCGGATCTGAAAACCAGCCGAGTTGTTTTATTTCCCTAGCGAATCGATCACAATGAATATGTAGTTTTGTGCAGGGAGTATATCAGCTTCCCCCCAAAAGGTGGAATAGAGGCACTGGTTTCGATTTGGTGTATTCCATTTACAAGGGCCATCTACCAGGGATTCCCCGCGTTCGACCCCCCAGAGAAGTTTTCAGCGGCGCCAAGGCCGGGGCTCCGAGCTGAAGGTCATGAGCGGTCGCTGGGCCGAGCTTCGAGCGCCAGTGGTGCCAACTTTTGCTTTTCTTTTTTGGGGGAGGGTTCCCCTACTAAGATAGACCACAGAAAAAACTGGGTACCCTTAGTCTGACTTTTTTACTGGAGGACCTAGATTTGGATCTGTTGTTGGGTGATATCCCTGGGGTTCAACCCCCAAACTTGGTGGTTCCCCGCGAATCGTCCGGTTCCAGAAAGGCGTTTTGTGGCTTTTAGTTTGTTTCGCTTTTAGGGGTTCCATTTAACCCACCAAAGGTTAAACTTTTAGCGGGCAGCCCAGCATAATAAAGGCAAGGACCTAATGTAGATGATGACAATCCTTAGGAGATCAATGGTTATGATATTTTGTCTGTGGTGGCTTGAACCCAGGAATATGTTTGAATTGCTTTCTTGGGTTGAGCATTGGCTTTAAATACGGGCATCTCGTGGAGGCTGCAGTGCAGCATGTGTGTCGTCTGTGGTGCATGATAGGAGACAAGGTTTTGCCATTCTTCAAGTAAGTGCCGCTGAGACGGACTTGAATCATGGACAGCCCTTTTCTCAGCGCTGTACCTTTTGGCGGTTGGAGTTTCTGACTGTCGGTTGCATGAAATCGGCCTAACTAAATTCATTCACTCACTACTAGGTGCCCCAGCTAGGTGCCCGTTTTAACCCCTTTTTTGCGGGAGGGTTTCCCTACTAAGATAGACTGCAGCAAAAAGGGCACCCTTATTCTAACCTCTCTACTGGAGGACCTAGACTAAGATGTCCACAAGCGAGGTGTCCCCACCTCTGGTTGCTTTCCTGACACGAAACTGGAAGCGCGCCCCGTTCGCCACTGGAAGCCATTTCGGGGCCAATCTCGGCAAGGCATTGAGACCAAGAGCCCGGGCTTCTTCACGCGAGGCCGGGACTTCGAGCAAGCGTGTGATTGAGGTGTGCGATGGTGGAACCTGTAACAATTTTGAGAAGAGCATACCATGGGAGTCCATGACCATTTTAAGGTAAGGATCCTGACAGGAGAACTGCTGAGCAAGTTGATGGACTGTTTGATCCAGCTGAATTTCCTCAGGCTCATCGAAGGAGGGTACCCCGATCTTTGCGTATGCAAAAGGGGGGAAGGGGGAATAAAAAAATGGGGGAAAAGGGGAAGGGGGGGAAGGGAAAGGGGGGAAGGAGGGGGGCGGAAGGGGGGGAAGGGGGGGGGAAGGGGGAAGGGGAGAGATGTACCTCTCTGCCGTTTTCGTAGCATCACTCACTTGCCCAGAGCGAATCGATCTGCCCCTTTTGGCTGTCCAGTGCCAACCAACTTTCGTCATGGCCCCAAAGTGGCACCCGGCATGGGACCACTCTGCGTGCGTCTCACTCGAACCCGCTCGCCTGTCGAAGTCATGGTGGGCGAGTGAGACCACTCCGCTAGCGGGTTGCAGCTCGGTGCCTTTTCTCGGCGGGCGCGACATCCACGGCAGTTTTCTGCCCCGTTCCGAGCAGAGTGGGGCAGTTTGAACACGGCCACGTGCAAAGCAGAAAGTGATAGGTCTAAGCCCCGGAAGTTCCTTGCCACATTTGGCCGGTCAAAAAAAAGACGGGTGCCCAAAATGCAAAAAATGCCTAGTACATAGCATGGATTGAAATCCGCGGGCCCTTGATTTTGACCCATACCCATGCCATGGATGCGGAACCCTTTGGAGCACCGCGCATCTGCTTCGCGCGAGGCATACGCGAGAAGCAGTCGGACAGGAGGGGCTTTGACACCGACCGCATGATCTTCCGCGATGACGAGCTGAGTTTCGCGCCCAGTTCATCGTGTTTCGTGTACCTTCTCAGACAAGCTGACAAAAGTATAAAGAAAGAACGTAAAACGGTGTGTTTGATCATTTTCCATGACAAATCACATCCCCAGCACCCGCTCTCTAATTTTTCGGGTGGGAAACCAGAAGGAAAGCCGCCCTTTTTGGCACACATGGGCTCTGCCAGCCTCTGAAGCTGCATGGGTTTTGGATGTTCCCGGCTTTCTACACACACCGTTGGCGCCATTTCAGTGCGCCTTCTCATTGGGGAATCGACTTTGGATCTTGAAGGCAGACCAAAAGCTCCCTTGTGTAGAAAAGGCATTCCCCTCCATGTTCAGCAGGATGCTTAGATGTTGTTTGATTGAAACTGCGTGAGGCAATGCCGAGGGTGAGGGCGCATGACTCATCAGACAATTGATAAAATTAGGTCGCCCTCCTGGAGTTGTGTTTGCGAATCTTCAGCGACGAAGCCTACACCCAGGTTATTTCTTTACCCGAAAAGTTGAGTACTTCAAGACATACGCTTAAGTGGTTTCATCTCCCAAGTGGCACTAAGGGGTCCGCAGTTTTTTGCGCATGTTTGAGGGGTTAAAGGACCACCATTGTGGGGATCCAATTTGGAAACCCACATGTACCCTGATATTTTTAAAGGAGAAGCCGGTTCATTCAGACTGCAACAGCCTTTCCTTTGAACTTTGAGCCTCGCGCGCTAGGCTATGCACTGGGCCACTTCTGCTGCACTTGAGAAGCTGAGCCGACCTCACGTGGCATCCCCTTAGCCATTGAGCTTTTTAGTGTTTAGTGGCAGTTTCCGAATTTAATCCGCTTTCAGTCACTCTTAGCGGGGGATCAGAAAATGGGCAGCCCGGCTCATGGTCCGATCTGAATTCACAAAGCGAATCGACCTGAAGACTTTGGACACATCCCACACGACCTTGTTTGGTGAATTCCAGTCCCAAACGCCCCCGAAAAGCGAGCCTAGGCTTTCCGACTACTCGGACGGAAAGCCTTCTTCCCCCCAGTGTTTGTTGTTGAGGACGGCCCACCTAAATTGGTCTCTTTTGTTTGGCGGGGTCCCTGGTGCTAGCAGGGTCACTGGACAATTGGGTTTTGCAGGTGTGGTCAGTGACTCGTAGGTCCATATGAACGAGTCCATGGCCATTTTGCACCCAGGCCTGATTTCCCACAAAGCCAGACCTCACAGTCACCCAGTTGCCCAGTGCCAATTCTTTCCAACTTCTTGGCAAAAGCTCCCCTTTTTAAACTCCACCAACAAAAAGCAGCGCCCTTTTTCTTTCCCATGAATCCACTGGGCTGAGGCTCCAGGGGAGTCAGCCCTCCCAAGGAGCTGTGTTTGCTGGTCTGACTTCCCCCAGCGAGTGCCAACTTTCTCACCGTAACTTTTTTGGGGAAGGGAGGGTTCCCCTAAAAGGGGCTACAGAAAAATGTTGGTACCAACTTATTCTATCCTCTCAAATCTGGAGGACCTATGATGTGCTTTGTGTGGGCAAGGCAGGTGAGAGAATAGGTTTCGCACGCGGACTTCCACTACCCGCGATTTACAGACAAGTTTCAGAGTGTCACTTCAATAGCCCAAACTTGACTATCAAACTTGGAGGTCTCTGAAATGTGTGGTTTGATTTTGTTATCCCTTGGAACCTTCGAAGAAAAGGGAGCGGCGTGTTCCCCTTTCGCTGTTGAAGCTGTCCCAAAAATGGTACGAAGCCATCCAAACGGTGAGCTTCAGTTTCTTTCTTTCTTTCGAATTGGTTGGAGTTTGTTATGCTGTTCTTCATCTTGTCCAAATGGAGTCCAAAGGTAGGGGACATGGGCACGAAAGGCAGCCTAGCCAGAGTCTGGAAACACCTGGGTCAAAGTAATCCGCGCAAACAGAGGTGCTGGACTGCATACTTTTTGTGAAGGCCATTCACCGTTCCCCCCAACAAAAACCATGGGATATTGCCCCAACATACGGTGATTGCCCCAGCATCCCTGGGGTGATTTCCCTGATTGTTGGCTTGAGGGTCCAAGCCTGAGGCAAACATGGGAATTTTGCCGGAACCCTCAATAAAGTCTGGACTTGTCCTGACCAATCCACTCAGGAAATGAGAAGTGAGGCACCGGGCGGTGCACATGTTTTATCTTCTTTTTTTC
>CAUJNA010001935.1:0-110000 GCA_963377175.1 Effrenium voratum | reverse complement strand
GAGTCATTGCAAGGAGTCATTGCAAGGAGTCATTGCAAGGAGTCATTGCAAGGAGTCATTGCAAGGAGTCATTGCAAGGAGTCATTGCAAGGAGTCATTGCAAGGAGTCATTGCAAGGAGTCATTGCAAGGAGTCATTGCAAGGAGTCATTGCAAGGAGTCATTGCAAGGAGTCATTGCAAGGAGTCATTGCAAGGAGTCATTGCAAGCAATCATTGCAAGGAGTCATTGCAAAGAGTCATTGTAAGGAGTCATTGCAAGGAGTCATTGCAAGGAGTCATTGCAAGGAGTCATTGCAAGGAGCCATTGCAAGGAGTCATTGCAAGGAGTCATTGCAAGGAGTCATTGCGAGCTGCAACGACCAAGCGCATGGAGTCAGGTGCAAGTTGCAAGTGCAAGCAGCCAAGTGCAAGTTGCAAGTGCAAGGAGTCAAGTGCAAGTTGCAAGTGCATGGAGTCAAGTGCAAGTTGCAAGTGCAAGGAGTCAAGTGCAAGTTGCAAGTGCAAGGAGCCAAGTGCAATTGACTTGCGAGGAGTTAAAATCTCTTCTTAGGGCTCCGTTTTTTTGACATTAAGCACACTCTTTTTTGTATTAAGGGTATGCTTTTGGTATTAGTGGACCGTGCTGACATTAAGGGTTTTTGTTTGACATGTTCCCCTTCTTGGAGCCCTCTTTCCTAACATTTGCATTTTTCCGACATTTGAGACTCCCCACAACGGGAGGGGGGTTCGGCTCCCCAGTGCAGAGTTAGCATTTTAATGATTGCTTTTGTGCTGAGAAGGCTTTTAGTCTTAGCTAGTGTGTCTTACCGTAAATGTCGGGCAACCGCCATTTTTTTTAAGACATGAAGGGTGGGGTCTTCGGCTCCCCAGTGCGGAGTCAGCATTTTTAGTGAGTGGTCTTGTGTTAAGAATGTTTTTAGTATTAGTCAGTGTGTGTTACCGTAAATGTCGGGAAAAAACCTTGCTTTTTTGACATTTCAGGGCTTTTTTGGGACACTTTTCCTGTTTCGGAGCCCTTTTTGCTTGACATTTGCAACTTCTTGTCGACATTTGAGACTCCCGCAAAGGGGAGGGGCTTCGCCCCCCCAGTGCGGGGTTATTTCAGTGCCTGTGCTTGTGTTGAGAATGCTTTCGGTCTTAGTTAGTGTGTTACCGTTAATGTGGGGAAACACTTACGCGACCGTAAGTTTCAGGGGACTATGTTTCTTTCATGGACATCGAGTGCAGTTTTGCCGCACATTCGAGAGTCCCTCCGCCGTCTCCAGGGGGCACAGGAGTGGAAGAGGGCATGTTTGTGAAACATCAGCGCAGTTTTCAACGTGGTAGCGTTCCTGGCTCGGAGACTCAGAGAAAATGGATGCGGTGAAGAAGTCCAAGAAGGCGCGGGATTCGGAAGCGGCCGACTGTCAAGAGAGCGTGCGAATCGTAGTGGCAGGTGAAGCGGTGTGACAAGGCACGCAGGGTGTTGGATTCAGAAACGTATAGCTTCTGATTTGACTGCCGGCAGGCGAGTGCGCTAGAGGCAGTCGCGACGGAGCAGGCGAGGGCTCGCATGCTGATCCACGTGCGAGCGTGCCCACGCAGCGCGTTCAAGAGGTACTTCTTGGCAAGGTCCGTCGCTTGTTCAAATTCTTTTCCCCAAAGATTAGCGGAGTACGGATTGTGCGGTTTGCGGACTAGATGTTGCGGCTGGCGGGCTACGGATCATGGCTCGCAAAGATTGTCCATGCAGCAGCGTACGCTTTGACCGAAACTTTGCAGCGCGGATTGGGAAGTAAAAAGAATACTAGCCAAAACAAGGAGTAATCGGATTCAGACTGCGATGAGGCCCCCGGGATTTCGAACAGGGGAAGCACAAAAAAGGTGCAAGCTGAGGCGTTGTGCCCGAAACAAGCAAGCTGCGCTGTTTTTCTGAGATGATGGATTTGAGCTTCGCGAGGAAAGTGCGCAAGGCCCGCGAAGGCACTTGTGTGAGACATTGCGTGCCGCGAAGCCCCGCGAAGCCAACTCGCGTAGCCCGGTAACATTGACACAGGCGAAGCCACGTCGCGGCTGGATTGTGTTACGTGCTTTTATGGCAGTAGCATGCCAAAGGTTGATGTTTAGTTTCGAGCCACTTGCAGATGGCTGCCGGAAGGCTGTAACAAGACTACTGGAAGATTACAGCCAAACTGCCGGAAGATTATGGGAAGATGATAGAAAGACGACTTGAAGAGCACTGCGCGTTCCAGACCTGGTTTTAGCTAGAGGCGATGCACTGTTTTCGTGAAGCCTGTGCGAAGCCTCCGCGAAGCCATCGCGACGCCACCGCGGCTCATGTGCATTCTCCGCCCCTTGGAGGTCTAGCCATGTCCTCAAGTCCTAAGGCGGAATGTGTCTCTGACCGCTTTCATCGGTCCTTTTCACGTAGATTCAGCTCGCTTGAACAACATGAGGGCGCAAACGTGAGAGTTGTTTGTGGAACAAGCGTCCGCGAAGCCCGGCGAAGCCACTTCGCGAAGCCACAGTCTTGCCGCGAAGCCTCCACGAACTCTGGACCCGCGAAGCCCCCCCGCGAAGCCCCCCCAGCATCGTAGAAGCCCCCCGTTTAAAAAAACAACAACTGCTCAAACGGCGAAGAATATATTAGCAGATTCTTTTTCGCGTCCCTTGACTTGCGAAGGCCGGAAGACGCGAAAACAGGGTAACATAGCGGATGAGAGCCCGTGAGACTACTGCTGTTTGTTCGAGGCAAAGCAGCTGGAGAGCAGCAAAGAGAAGATAGCGGAGCTGGAGACCGCGATGTCGGAGCAGGCGCACATTCTTGGTTCGACTCGGTGGCGCTGCAGATAGCGTACGCAGCCTTATGGAAGTGTGGCTCGCAATATCCAAGCCTCACAAGCGATTGTGCCTTCGGGTGCCACATGCGGGCTTCGCCACCCGCCCCCAGGCGAAGCAGGTAGAGTGCAGCAAAGAGCTTAGCGAAGCTGGAGTCTGCTATGTTGGAGCAGGCGCACACTTTGAGAGGCATGCCCGCCCAAATACGCAGCATTTTCCCAGAGTCCGAGGCAACTACTGCTACAACTGCGACGACTACTACGCGCACTAGTCCTAGCCCTAGTAGTAGCACTAGTACTAGGACGCGTACTACGCCTACGACTACCACCACTACCAGCACTACTTCTACTACTACCACTACTACTACTACTACTACTACTACTACTACTACTACTACTACGACTACTTCTATTACGACTGCGACCACAAACTCAATGAAACCTACCTACTACTGCTTAACCTGTCGAAGTGGTTTGGCTGACTGCAAGTTGCAAAGTTGAAGCAAAGCGGCGACAGCGGAAGGGAGGCTGCCGCAGCGAGCAAGTCTGGAGCGGCGAGGGAGGAAGGGTGGCAGCCGCAGAAGCACTGCCAGACGACTGCTAGGACGACAAGATTATTATTATAACTCCTGCGGCTAGTAATGTTTCTTCAAGTACGACTACTAGCGCTATCACTTCCACTACCACTACCACTACCACTACTACTACTACTACTACTACTACTACTACTACTACTACTACTACTACTACTACTACTCTTACTAGTAGTACTAGTACTAGTACTACTACTACGACTCTACTACTACTACTACTACTACTCTTACTAGTAGTACTAGTACTACTACTACTACTACGACTCTACTACTACTACTACTACTACTACTACTACTACTACTACTACTACTACTACTACTACTACTACTAGTAGTACTGCTAGTTACTACTACTACTACTACTTACTACGACTGCTACGACTACTCCTACTACGACTACTACTACTACTACTACTACTACTACTACTACTACTACTACTACTACTACTACTACTATTACTACTACTACTACTACTACTACTACTACTAACTACCTCTACCCGTACTACTGCTAGGACTATCAGGACAACGCTGCCATCGCTACTTTTTCAATTGTGGCAGGGCATGCAAGTTGGAAAGCAGATGCGGCGAGGGAGGAAGGGAGGTGGCCGCGCACTGCTACGACGACTAAACGACGATGCTGTGAGCACTACTCTGGCAATTGTGCCAGGGCATGCAAGCTGCAAAGCAGCAGCGGCGAGGGAGGAAGGGAGGTAGCCGCAGAGATCACGGTTAGACAGGCAGACTGGTTTGTGCGAAGCGCGATACTTGGGAACGTCTAGCGATCCTGAGAGAAGGCAGCCATAGGTGAGCAGGAGTGACAGAGTGTCATGTGCGTGGGACAGGGCTCTGTGGGGCCGCGTAGCTTGACATGTTACGCGCAGCCTTGAAAGTTCGAAGCACGCGACGCGGCGGCACAGAATGGCGCGCTGGTTTCCGATGGGCCTTGTAGAGGCGCCACGGCGGACTTGTTCACGCACGCGTGCAGAAAGCGTGACGCGTCAGGACGTTGAAGAGATGGCCGGATGTGTGGCTATATAGAGTAAGTGCGGAAGGTCGCAGAGGAGCTGCCCGGGTGCGACAAGGAGCCAGGGAGAAAATGCCTGGAGACACAGTGGCCCTTCACTCGCTCAGTGCCACGTGGGGCAGGAGCAAAAGCAGGTGGGAAGGCAGATGTGGAAGCAGGGGAAAGAAGAGGCCGGGGAGCCGTGGCACGGGAGTGTTGCGCGCGTGCTCGTTGTCCTATGAGTAGGATCTTACGGCAGATGCGCGGCGCGCGGGGCGCCTGTGTGGCGGCCGCGCAGCGTGGGCGGATGTGTACGACGACGAGGACAGACGGTGGGACGCGAAGGTGTTTAAAGGCATGGCAGTGGCAGGACCCTCCCGCGGCTGGCCCGACTGGCATGGAAGAGAGTGAGGTAGAGGAAGAAGGCGCGTCGGTTTTCGTTCGGCAGCGTGCAAGGGCGCAGGGGCTCATGAAGCTGCATGCGCACTTGCGCAATGAGAAAATGGCGAGGGCAGAAGAAAGGCGCGGTCTTTGCGCCCGACGGCGTGGCGCAGCAAGGGCCAGGCGCGGTGAAATTGCCGTAGGGCAGCCAGTGTTTGCGGATGACTGCCGTAGGACCGCAAGTCATGCCGCGGCGACTGCTCAAGTCGGTGATGCAGTTGCGAGGGAGGATGCTGCATGAGAGCCTGTGGTGCCCGGATGCATGGTGCAGCTTGGCTGGGTGCACGCTTTTGGATGAGCGCCACCAAGGCTGAGTTGTAAACGCAGCGCTGCAGGCGCAGACTTGGTGGCACACGTTGCGGAGAGGTTGTGGCTGGAGTCCTTTGCGCCGTTTGGCGCGACGGACTGGAGCGGCTTGGCGACACTGTGTTCTATGCTTGAGAGTGCGCCACTTTTTCCTGGCAATGGCAGGTGAGTATTTCATGGCGGGCATTCAGAAGCGGCTGACCCACAAGTGTGGCGTCGCGTGCGCCGCTACGCAAACGAGTGGCTTTGGCGCGCTTGAAGGCGGAAAGGGCGCTTAGCTGTGATAGTGCTGAGTGTCTTAGGCAGAGACACCGGGTTTGGCTGCCGGCTCTGCACAGTGTGGCCGTGTGATAAGAGCAGCCAGCAAGGGCTGTGGCAAGCGACGGACTGGAGCAACGTGGCCGCAAAGCCGGGACGCTGTAAGGGGAGACGCTAGCACACGCAGTAGCACGCGCAGCAAACCTAGAGAGTAGCTGACGAGGTGATGCGCTCGTGCGCAACATCATTCGGCGCTGTTGCTCGACAGCGAGGCTGAAGCTGGCCCACACATGGAACTGGAGAAGGGTGACGAGATCCAAATTCTCCCGGCGGTTTCGCGGCAAGGGCCAGGCCCAAATGTTGTCAGTTGCAAAGTTGCCCGCGCACCGCGCAACAGGATGGCGGTGAGCACGGGTGCGGCGGCCGGGCTAGTACGGAGAAGGCGAACCAGCTGCGCCTGGGCAAGAATTAGAGAGATGCTGAGACACGCAAGAGTGTCATGCGCTGCGGCAGGCCGCGTTCAGCCCTGCGCAGGAGAAGGAGACCGCTTAGATGCAGCACGGCGGCGAGCAGCAAGGAGCCGCGCGCGAAGCTAGAAGAGGTCCGTGTCAAGGCCTGACCAAGAGAAGCGTGTGGGGGAGAAGCATCAGTGCCACGACGCGGAGCGCAGCGCCCAGGCCAGGCAACAAGCGGTAGAGAAGCTAGAAAGCAAGTAAGTCTTGACAGCAAATGCGGAGCAAGGGCCTTCTCTCGCATGCTGAGGCGCAGAAGGGCAGAGGCGGAGTGTGGAGGTGAAGCAGGAGAGCAGCTAGGCTGTGCAAGCTAGGAAGGCACAAGAAAGCAGGAAGTTTCGAATCTCTTGGCTTTGCAAGGAAGTAACGCCATGCGCTTCCTTGCAGTGCAGTAGCAAGCTGCATTGCGCGCAGTGTTTGTCAGAGCCGTTTGCCAGGTACCGCAGAACGCGCGCGAGAACAGTTTGCTGACTGTTGCCTGGTCGATTCTCTCCGGTGCTTTGGGTACAAGGTCAAGTATGAGACGTCAGGGCCCTTCTTTGCCATAAAGCACGGGAGCAGCTTCTTGCAACCGTGGCAGCACCTCGGCCAGAAACTCGGAAGACGCTGCAGGACATGCGTTTGACTGCCTGTGAACTCGCCGAGGAAACACGTGGCACGAGTGTCACCAGAGGCTCTGCAAAGTTCTCCGGGGGAATGTCTGCTGTTCTTCAAGCGCCACTTCATCGCTGTCCGCCGCCGACCCGATGCTGCAGGTCAGATGGAAGTCAACTTTGGGAAGCGCACGCATGGCTGGGAAGCTACGTCTCTTGTGCACGGCGTGGCTGAAGCAGCTGAGCCGTGTCTCTATGAAGAAGAAGAGCGTCTGTGGCAGATCCAGATGTCGACGGTCGAGGCAGTCTTCCAAGTACAGCCGCTGCAGACGGGGGAAAATTCTGTTGACTGGATTTGCACTGATTGCGAGGGCGGCGCGGAAGTGTGTTTCCCGCAGCTACCAAGTAGCCTGGTCAAGGTTGTTGACGCGTTCGTCGGTCTGAGGCTGGCGCACCTCGTGCGCAAGTGTCTCTCCAATCGGAGGATTTGTGAGGTGCTTCTAGGCCTGCGCGACGATGCCAGGCAATATTTTTAGGGAGCTGCCGTGTGAAGACCCAGTGCTTCACTTGCCTTTTTGTGGACCGTCTAGAGAAGACGCGGACGTGCAGGGCGGGGGAGGTCCAGGGTCCTTGCAAAGCGTGGAAACAGGAAGCCACCATGGTGCAAGAACAGCATGGTGGAAGGAAGGAATTTGGAGCCCGTCGTGGCAGGGCTCCCCACGCGTCGCTTCCCACGCGTCGCTTTTGTCGTGGACAACGGCCGCTGTCACTTGGCGTTCCAAGATGCAAGAGAAGCAGCGCAGTGGTTCTTGCATGCGCAACTGCCCAACCTGGCTCCATGGGCGGCAAGGAACGCCATTCAGTGCCTGCCACCAACAGTCTATGCAGAGCTAATGTATTTTCAGCTGGGCCTGAAGCTTTTCCAGGTTGAGGGCCGTGCAAGTGCATACATGCAGGCGGTGCTGGCGGAGGCCTCGTGTTCGTATAGTATTCCTCCAGTGTTACCGTGTGCAACTGTAATCTTGCCCCTGTACGCGTATGTGTGGCCTCAGGCGTGCTTGAAGGAAGCTGTGACTCGCCTGGGCATGCGTGTGGAAGTCGTGTACAATGACCTGCAGTCAATCGAGGCGCTGAACGCTTCTGTGGCGAAAGCTGGGCAGGCGTTGGTGCCGTGGCCAGTCACTTCCACTTTGCGAGATGGCAAGTACGTGGTGACGTACAGAGGTGTCTTCAGCGCGCTAGGTGTGCCCTCTGACGCGGGTGAACCGGGCGAGGCGTGCTGGGCTTGCGCGCACATGGCAACACTGCTGCCCCTGAGAAGCTTGCGGGAGATGTTGGCGTTGCGGGACATGAAGGCGCACAAGCTCGTGCAAACTGTGGTGGACGGCGAGGTTGGCCCGCAGGAAAAGCGTGACAGCAGCGTCCCGTGGCTTGCAAGGGAAGATGTGCAAGGAGGCCGGCCTTGTTGAATGCGTAGGGGAGGCTAAAGGAATCGCAAGCAATTAAAGACAAGAGAGGCTGCGAAGCAGCGCAGGTGGTCTTGCGGAGCCACGGCAGACTGTTCCAGGCTTGACTGTGCATGCGCAGACATAGGCAAGCTTGAAACATATCAACATGCCAGGCACTTTTCGGCTTCCAGCGGTACAAGAACGTGTGATGATCGTGGGTGAGCACTGGCTGCAGCTAATTCTATCAGGCCGCAAGATAGTGGAACTTCGCAGTCGGAGAGCAGCCCTAGGCTTCGTGTGGATTGCGAAGGGCAATGTGATTTATGCATCCGCAGTCTTGACCCGTCAAGAATTGCTCAGCGAGGCAGCGTTCAAGCGCTTGCGAGAGGCGCATTGCGTGAGCACTGCGAAGCCATACCCTCAGACACACGGGATCTGGATGGAGCAAGTGCAGCAGCTTCGCAAGCCGGTGCCGTTCCTGCGACTCGCGGGTTCTATAGGCTGGGCACGAGTGCGGTTTGCTGCAGGTAAGCCAGAAACTGGTACCTTAGGGATGCTGTAGAAACAAAAGACGAAGAAGTGGCGGAGCCGCTGGGGCTTTGCAACATCTGCAACACCTGCTACTTGAACGCGGTTTTGCAGAATGTGCTTCACTCTGGAGAACTCATGGCCAGAGTGAGAGAGCACCACAGGACCAGCTGCGCAGGGCCATGTTTGCGCTGTCTGCTGTTGGAAACAGACGCATCTCGGGCACGCGGGCGTGGAACTGCAGACGTCATGAAAAAGTGGCAGCCATTTCTGGAACAGCATGGTTTCCGTGCCGGGGCACAGGAGCCCGCGCAAGAGCTTGCGCATCACATACTGAGCAGCCTGCATGAGACCGAGGCAGGGGGGCGCGCGCGTGAAATTGGGTTTTGTAGGCAAGCGCGTTGTGGTTGGTTTGCGGCGGTGGCCCGGACAGGATGACAAGTTGCTGTGCTGTAGCAAGCTCTGCGTTCGGAAGCGCTTCTACTGCAGGCAGGCAGCATGTGCGATGAGCGAAGCTGCAGCGGAAGAAAGCACGACCGTTGAGGAATGGCCTGTTGTGCTTGTGGAGCGCACTGGCATGGAGTTTTAGGCGCGATTCCTGGCACGGGGACAGGTTCCCAGACTGCGGAGGCATTTCATTCACAGTGGCAGCGGGTGGCTGCAGCGTCTGCTCAAACTTTTACAGCCTTCTGGCAGACGATGAAGAACACGTACGAGAAAAACTGGTTGCCAGCATTTGGCTGGGGCGAGGCTCCGGCAGTGGGCACCTGGCCCCGCGATATAGACCAGTCGCTCATCAGCGGCGGCAGTTTGATCCGTTTGGGCCGCAACACAGCCTCCGAATATTGGCGACATCGGCTCCTGCCAAACTTCGAGCACCGGGAAGTGGGTGGCACAGACTACTGGGTGGTGCCGACACTATCAGCCAACGGGGTGGCAGAAGCGCGCAGCAGGTAGAGACAGCAACGGCTGACAGACTGGTTGCGATGCTCTACAGCGAAGGCGCGCAGCTGGAGCGGCACTTGGTCGAAGCCGGTGTTGTTGAAGGGGAGCCGTACAAGAAAAGCTGGCGCATCTGCCTCGAGAAGCTCGAATGGTGCTTCGAAAAGCACGCAGTGGTGTTTGCAGGCCGCCTTTCAGAGCAAAGATGGCCACGCTACTATGCGCACAGCCAGACGCAGCACCCGAAAATCTTGTGCACTTGCAGCTGCTTTGGTCAACGGGGAGAGTGTGAGCACGCGTATTTTGTGCAAGGGCTGCAAGACAGGCTAGTTTTAACCTGTGTGGCGCCCAGGCAGAAGGGGCGACCGCCCAAGAAAAGGCCCGCGGCACTAGCATTTGCACAGCCTAAAAGCCCCGCAAGGGTGAAAAGTCCAGACAAGGAAGCCGTGAAGGAATCCTGTTCCTGAGGAGCACGAAGTAGAGCCCGGTCTTTGTGCGGGACAAGCTCGCCCAAACGGGATGGAGCAGAGTAGAGCAGAGAGTGGCTTCGCAATGTCCGAACATGCCTGTAGATGCCGTGGGTAGACGCATGTCACGCTAGCTTAGACGCTTCGACTTCACCATGTTTCACCCGTTAGATACGAGCGGCGGAAACAAAAGGGCGGCAAAGGAACGAAAGGAGAAGCCACGTGGAGAAGCCACGTGACAACATCACGGGTTGGGTGGCGGAGAGGTGGTGAAGAGGAAGGAACGAAAGCTGTGGCGGCGAGGGAGGAGGGGAGGCAGCCGCCGAAAAATATGACGAATTTCGTTGTATGTATGCACTCCTTCGAGCATCATGGGGGAAGCCACCCCCGCCAGCCCTCCCGCTGCTCTTCTATATTCTACCGCACCCTGTCTTGAATCATGGCACCCTATTTGAATCGTCACGACTGCGAACAGCATGGGGGGGGCTGCCGCCCCCCCAACCCCCCCGCTGCATTTCAGATTGTCTACCCCGATCTGGATCATCACTGCTTCGAACATCATGTCTTCGAAACCCGCTTGCTACTTTTGAGTATTTGTTTGGACTCCGCTTCGAATCGTCCTTTTTCGAACATCACGGGGGGCGGGCGGCCTCGGGCTACTTTTTAGATTTGGTTCCCCACGACGAAAAACGGAAGAAACGAAAACAAAGCACTCCGCACCCAATAACTATCTGAGTATAGGACTAGTACTATGACTACAACTAGTACTACTACGACTGCTACTACTACTACGACTACTACGACTGATGCTACCACTACTTGTACTACTAGCATATACTACGAGCGCTCGTACGACTACTACGACCAGCAGCACCACCTACGAGGACGGTGGTGATGAGGACGACCACCACCACCAGCACCCGTCGTACTACGACGACTAGTACGCTTCCCGCGAGCCACCCACTGTTCAGATTTTTTTTTGCAGAAGTGCAATTGCACTCCTATTTGAACTCTCCCCCCCCCCCTCGCTACCTTTTAGTCTGCTTGCAAAGATTTAGTTGCACCCATATTTGAATCATTTTTTCGAGCATCTAATTTTGCAAGTCAATGCTGTACAATGCGACATTTTATGTACTCTAGAAGCGTATGTCTGTATGTCTGCACTTCTTCGAGCATCATCCCCGCCGACCCTCCCGCTGCTTTTTTTATATTCTACCGCGCCCTTTTGCACCCTATTTGAATCGTCATGTCTTCGAACCTCATGGGGGGGGCTGCCGCCCCCCCCCCAACCCCCCGGCTACTTTTTACCCCGATTGGAATCGTCACTTCTTCGAACATCGTGTCTTCGAAAATCATGGGGGGGGGGGGGGGTCATCGCTGGACCATGCGACATTTTTTGTACTCTATGTAAGCGTATGTCTGTATGTGCGCACTTCTTCGAGCATCATGGGGGAAGCCACCCCCGCCAACCCTGCCGCTGCTTTTTTATATTCTACCGCACCCTTTCTTGAACCCTTGCGCCCTATTTGAATCGTCACGTCTTCGAACACGCCACTTTTCAGATTTTCTACCCCGATATGAATCACCCGTCGTACTACGACGACGGCTGCCGCCCCCCCCAACCCCCCAAAATCATGGGGGGGTCATCGCTGTACAATGCGACATTTTATGTACTCTATGTAAGCGTATGTCTGTATGTCTGCACTTCTTCGAGCATCATGGGGGAAGCCACCCCCGCCAACCCTGCCGCTGCTTTTTTATATTCTACCCTTTCTTGAATCCTTGCGCCCTATTTGAATCGTCACGTCTTCGAACACGCTACTTTTCAGATTTTCTACCCCGATATGAATCACCCGTCGTACTACGACGACGGCTGCCGCCCCCCCCAACCCCCCAAAATCATGGGGGGGGTCATCGCTGTACAATGCGACATTTTATGTACTCTATGTAAGCGTATGTCTGTATGTCTGCACTTCTTCGAGCATCATGGGGGAAGCCACCCCCGCCAACCCTCCCGCTGCTTTTTTATATTCTACCGCACCCTTTCTTGAATCCTTGCACCCTATTTGAATCGTCACGTCTTCCGAACATCATGGGCGGGGCTGCCGCCCCCCCCAACCCCCCGCTACTGTTCAGATTTTCGACCCCGATTTGAATCACCCGTCGTACTACGACGACGACTACGCTTCCCGCGAGCCACCCGCCACTGTTCAGTTTTTTTGCAGAAGTGCAATTGCACCCCTATTTGAACCCTCCCGCCCCCCCCTCCCCCCCTCGCTACATTTTCTCAGTTGTTCAGTGGCTCTCTTTTTCCCTTTTTTTTGGTGGCTGCCCCACTAAAATGGTCTTCCCAAAAAAGGGTTCCCTTTTTTTCCAGGGTCACTGAACAACTGAGTTTTAGTCTGCTGGCAAAGATTTAGTTGCACCCATATTTGAATCATTTTTTTCGAGCATCTAATTTCGCAAGTAATGCTGTACGTGCGACATTTTATGTACTCTATGTAAGCGTATGTCTGTATGTATGCACTTCTTCGAGCATCATGGGGGAAGCCACCCCCGCCAACCCTCCCGCTGCTTTTTTATATGCCAACGCGCCCTTTCTTGAATCATTGCACCCTATTTGAATCGTCACGTCTTCGAATTCTACCGCGCCCTTTCATGAATCATTGCACCCTATTTGAATCATCACGTCTTCGAACATCATGGGGGGGCTGCCGCCCCCCCCCAACCCCCCCGGTACTTTTCAGATTTTCGACCCCGTTTGGAATCGTCACTTCTTCGATCATCATGTCTTCGAAAATCATGGGGGGGGTCATTGCTGTACAATGCGACATTTTATGTACTCTATGTAAGCGTATGTCTGTATGTCTGCACTTCTTGGAGCATCATGGGGGAAGCCACCCCCGCCAACCCTCCCACTGCTTTTTTATATTCTACCACACCCTTTCTTGAATCCTTGTACCCTCTTTGAATCGTCACGTCTTCGAACATCATGGGGGGGGCCCCCCCCCAACCCCCCGCTACTTTTCGGATTTTCTACCCCGATTGGTCGTCACTTCTTCGAACATCATGTCTTCCAAAATCATGGGGGGGGGGGCTGCCGCCCCCCCCCCCCCCCCCCAACCCCCTGGTACTTTTCAGTATTTTTTGGGAGAGGGATTAGAATGATCCTATTTGAAGCATCTTTTTTCGAACATCCGAACCCCCCCGCTGTTTTTTTGGATTTTGTGACCCTCGATTTGTTGGTGATGCTGGGGATGTTGGTTGGACCTGCGGGGGATGTTGCAAACGATGCCGGGGATGTTGATGGGCTAGTGGAAAATACGTCAATTTCGCGAGAGACTGCTGTAAAATACAACATTTTACCGGCCTGGACGAAGAACGGAAAAAACGAGAAAAAAATCAATCCGCACACGATTACTATACGAGTACTACGAGTACTATTACTACGACTACGACTACTACTACTACTACTACTACTACTACTACTACTACTACTAGTACGACTACTACGACTAGTACTATCACTACTAGTGCTACTATGTATATACTACGATTACTTGTACGACTACTACGACCACCAGCACCACCTAGTATGACGGTGGTGATGACGACGACCACCACCACCGCCACCCGTCGTACTAGCACGACTACTACAACTACAACTACTACTACTACGACTACTACGAGTACGACAAGTACTACTCCTACTAGTACTACGAGTACTAGTACTAATGCTACTACGACTACTACTGCTACTAGTACTAGTACTACTACTACTGCTACTACTACTACTACTACGACTGCTCCTACCTACTACTAGGGCACCGTGCCTGGAGCCGCGCTGGTCACCACGCTGATCAACACTGACTGCAACATAGTTTTTCGGACTTAACATGCATGGGAAGCGGAACGCGGTGCAATGCCATCCGGCCAGCTGGTCAGTCGTAAAGAAACAAGCACGGTGGACGGGCGCTTGGATATCAAAATGCGGTCACCCCGCCATTATGCGGATTTTTCCAGCTCGTCAGAATGCCATCCGGCCAGCTGGTCAGTCGTAAAGAAACAAGCACTGTGGACGGGCCCTTGGATATCAAAATGCGGGCACCCCGCTATTATGCGGATTTTTCCAGCTCGTCAGAAATCATTCGTGTCTCTGCCGGAGACGTCGTGCGTGGCAGGCCACGCTGGAACCTTTTGCCCCTTTGCAAATGACCAAATGTTTGCCGGGCGTGTTGCCAGACCCCGCAAATGAAAAACAGCCAGGGTTAAAGGGTGTTTCGATGTTCGCTGCCTATACAGGGGAGGACCCCTTTTCGTTGAAAACACCTTCGATGTTGAACTAGATTGCCAGTTGCAAGGTCCCAGCGCACGGCCTCGTCAGAAATCATTCATGTCTCTGCCGGAGACGTCGTGCGTGGCAGGCCACGCTGGAACCTTGCCCCTTTGCAAATGACCAAATGTTTGGCAGGGCGTGTTGCCAGACCCCGCAAATGACAAACAGCCAGGGTTAAAGGGCCTGTCGATGTTCGCTGCCTATACGGGGAGGATCCCTTGTCCTTGAAAACACCTTCGGTTTTGAACTAGATTGCCAGTTGCAAGGTCCCAGCTCACGGCCTCGGGAGGTCCCAGCCCATTTCAAAACCTGCGCTTTCACAACATCAGGAAAAGACCCTGTGCCACTGCGAGAGCAGCAAATGCGTGTGTCCACCCAAAAGGTGCTTAATGTCAAGAAAAAATCCGTTTAATGTCGGGGAAAAAATGGGTAATGTCCAGCAAAATTGTGACAGGGCTTTTAATGTCCAGAAACCAGGTTTTAATGTCAAAAGAAAGGGTATCCCTCTCTTCTTAGGGCGGCGAGGTAGTGCCGACGACACTACACGAAAATCGACCCTCTGCGGGGATCGGCGTGGTCGAGGTGCAAAAACTCGAGGTTTTTTTTGCGATTTCTGCGGTGCTCGCGCGACCCTCTGCGGGGATCGGCGTGGTCGAGGTGCAAAAACTCGAGGTTTTTTGCGATTTCTGCGGTGCTCGCGCGACCCTCTGCGGGGATCGGCGTGGTCGAGGTGCAAAAACCCGAGGTTTTTTGCGATTTCTCGCGCGACCCTCTGCGGGGATCGGCGCAAAAACTCGAGGTTTTTTACGATTCCTGCGGTGCCCGCGCAACGCTCTGCGGGAATCGGCGTGGTGGGGGAGGTGCAAAAACTCGAGGTTTTTTGCGACTTTTGTTGTTCGAACTGGTCCTCGGGAGTTGTCTCGTGGTTCGCGCGCCTGCTCCCGGAACCGGCGGGTCGCGGGTTCGATTCCTCCCTGGTCCGCGGGCGGGCGTCGCAAGATGCAACTTGCATTTTAAAGCAACTTGCGCAGAGCAACTTGCGCAGAGCAAGTTGCACAGAGCAACTTGCGCAGACCAACTTGCACCGACCAGTTTGCGCAGAGCGCCTTGCCTAGAGCAACTTGCGCAGAGCAACTTACGCAGAGCAACTTGCACAGAGCAACTTGCACAGAGCAGCTTGCACAGAGCAACTTGCAGGGAGCGCAATTTGCACAGAGCAACTTGCAGGGAGCCACTTGCAGGGACCAACTTGCCGGAGCAACTTGCGCGGAGCAACTTGCGCAGAGCAACTTGCACAGTGCAACTTGCGTAGAGCAACTTGCGCAGACCAACTTGCACCGACCAGTTTGCGCAGAGCACCTTGCCTGGTGCTGTCTCGCGCTTGCTTCACAAATGCTTCGTGGAGGGAAAAAGAACGCATCCTGCAGCGTTGGGCCGACCTCGCTTGCGATGTTATGCTTTCGGGCCAACCGTGGTCTAGTTTGTTTGTTTGTTTGTTTGTTTGTTTGTTTGTTTGCGCTTGTTTATTTATTTGTACTTATTTGTTTGTGCTTCCGTTTTTGGGCTTTTCCTCTTGTTTGCGTTGGTTTGTTTAGTTTGTTTGTGCTATTCTTGCTTGCGTGTTTGCTTGCTTGGTTGTGTTTACTTGTTTGTTTCTTTGTGTCCTTTTTCGGATGGTTGAGTCGTTGGTCCGCGCTCGGTTGGTCAGTTGGTGGGTTGGTTGGTTGTTTGCGTGATTGTTTGGTTTGTTTGTGTTGTTTGCTTGCTTGCTTGCCTGACTGCCTGCCTTCCCGCTTGTTTGTTTGTGTGTGTGTGCGTTTGTTCGCTTGCTTGATTATGTATTTCCTTCTTAGTTTGTAGCTTATATTTGATTTGTTTTGTTGTGTTTTGTTGTTATTCTCTCTAGTTTAATTTGTTATCTTGCTTTCTTTACTTGGTTCTTTCTTTCTTTGCTTGTTTGTCTGTTTGTTTGTGTTTTGTTGGTTGGTTAATTGTGTGGTTGCTTGTGTGTTTGCTTGTGTGATTGCTTGTGTGTTTGCTTGTGTGTTTGCTTGTGTGTTTGGTGTTTGTTTGTTTGGTTGGTTGGTTGGTTGGTTGGGTGGTTGGGTGGTTGGGTGGTTGGGTGGTTGGGTGGTTGGGTGGTTGGGTGGTTGGGTGGTTGGGTGGTTGGGTGGTTGGGTGGTTGAGTGGTTGGGTGGTTGGGAGGTTTGTTTGTTTGTTTGTTTGTTTGTTTGTTTGTTTGTTTGTTTGTTTGTTTGTTTGTTTGTTTGTTTGTTTGTTTTGCTCCGTTGCCTGGTGGATTCGTTGCTTGCTTGTTTGCTTGCTTGCTTGCGGTTTTTTGTGTGATTGGTTGTTTGTTTGTTTGGTGTGTGGTTGTTCAGCTTCTTGGTTGCTGCTGCTGCTGCTGCTGCTGCTGCTGCTGCTGCTGCTGCTGCTGCTGCTGCTGCTGCTGCTGCGGTTTCTGTTGTGGTTGCCATTGTCGTTGTTGATGGTTGTGGTTCGTTGTGCTTTTCGCCGCTGCGACAACTCTGCCTACCACAAGCGTAAGTTGAATGTTCGTTCCCCTGGCTGTCACCAAGCCGGGAATAATGTGTGTGTGTGTGTGCGCGTGTTTTTTTTGAGTTTTGGAGCGGCTGGCAAGGGGTTTGGGTGGCTTGGTTGGCCGTTTGGTCGATTGGTGGCCCCTCCGCATTTGTCAACGAAGAGAGCTCCATGTTACACACTTGGCCTGAGGCAGGTCTACAGGCTGTGATGTTGAACTTGGGTTTGTTTTCGGTTCAGCTTGGTGATTTCTCTGCATTCAGCTCAGCAGATTCACGCACGAAGCCAATTCGTTGGGCCATCTGAGGGCACAGCACTAGTTTCTTAGGGTCCATGACAGCAGGTTCAATAGGAAGCATTTGCGGTGATCCATGGGTTTTCAGTTTCTGGGTTCCTTTCGCACAGTGGCGCAAAAATTGGAAAAGAAAGCGCGTTAGCTCGTTAGAGCACAGAAGAACAATGCTTGGGCCACATTAGATGACGCAGGGTAAACAATGGGCATACGCCAATTGCTTTCATACGGCCTGATTCGGAATCCCATTTCGGACTGAGGTGAATTGGCTGCTGCAGCAGCGGCGTGGCTCGGTCACCATCACCGACCTCAGCAGAAGGGACGATGTGACAGAGGCGAGTTGGACCTTAGGAAGATGAAAAGTCCAGTTCCTAGCTGTTCTTTGTTGGATTGTCTAGCTCATTCAGGAAGGAGTTTTGAATCATTTGGGCATTCCTCTTCAGTTGGTTCGTTTTGGGGGTTGTTTGAAAGCGAAACAAAATGACAGCCATTTTGGGGCTCCAACTCAGATTTTGAGACAAGACTCTGTATGCGTGTGCTTTGAGGGTCCGATTCCCATTTTGTCAAACACATTACAGCAAGGTCGCCTTGAGGTAAACCGAGCTCACCCATAATGAAGGTCCCCGTTCAAGTTAGTTGACTAAGTATAGAAGTGTTCTTCATATTGACGTAAAAAGTAGCGGCCCTGTTTTTGGCCGCATCATGCAGCATCCCTAGATCGTGGAAATGGTTTAGGTGGCCAGTTGCCACTTTCTGTGATCAGCGAATCCCCCTCCAAGGCGACAATTTTGTCGGGAAAAATGCGCTGGGCGGGGACGTGAGTCCAAGACTGCACCACTGAGCTGGGCGGGGTTTAAACTCCTTTGGGAGGCCATCCCGCACGCTGCATGTCCCGTTCGCAGCACCTCAGGAATGGCTGAAGCCGTGGGTTTCTTGGGACTTAGCGGGGAATCCCCTCATTTCAGGTGTTGTGATTTTTTGTGCGGGATTTTGGTGAAGTCTTGCTGGTCTTTTGCTTCTCTCCCCTATGGCACTAAGTGGCGACTGTGCGACCCCTCACCTTCGCCCGGATAATTGCGGGTTCTCGACGTTTGCTGAGCCGGCAACCTCAAATGGGGGAGGTTTAACATACTGCATCCGCGCAAGTTCTTGAAGTGACGGCAATTTTTGCACAAGGACATCAGCCAGTTGTACGGTCTGTTTCCTTTTGTTCTAGTTGCTGTTGTTTTCTCCTGTTTTTTGGCAGCTTTCTTGGGCTTCGCTCTTGGGCTTCGCATCCCAGGTGTCCACGGACACTCAAAAGCACCTGACCCAGAATTTATACATTGGTACTATCAGGAAATCATGGATTTTGACAGACTTCCAAAAGCAGGAACCCATATATGTGTGCGTGTGTGTGTGGCTTTTCTTCCGAAAAGCAACTGGCCTCATCGATGCCAGGTGAAGATCCCAGATAGCTGCAAGGGCTGGGTCACTGGCACCCTGGCGAAACGCTGTCGGGCGGTTTGCGGGCGCGCGTAAAGAGATCTCCCTCAACCCCTTCTCCGCTTGGAAGGAAGCTGCTTACCATTTCCGGGCGCGAGCAAGTGTGGTTCGTTGACCATGCCTCAGGCCCTCGGACACAAACCTACCTTTGAGCTCGTTACTTTGACTGTTGCCAGGGCGACCAAAGTCAGAAACTGGGGCCATGTTGCGGGCATAGATCCTGTCTATTTTGCTGGCAACTGGCAACCAAACATTCGACAACATGAGCGAAGATGAAGCGTTGAGAATATCTGAAGCAACCAGGAGATTGTCCCAACCACAAGTTGTTGATTTGGCACAGAACACTTGCTTTGTCCCCCGCTACTTTCAATTGCGTTAGAGTCACTCAAAGGGCTACAAATTGTAGCACGCAGGCAATTGCAGATTGGAAGAGCAATGGGTCTTAGCATCTCGATGTACGTTCTTGAGCAATGAGATCGTTTGCAACAAACAACTTCATCCAGGTAGTGCGAGATATTCAAAAGACATGCTGCCCAGGCAACAGCATGCTTTTGAACCTGTAGAAACTTATGAAGTTGGCCCGGCAAAGAAGTTAGTATTAGGTGCTGCCAGGAGTTCCACTTCGAATCAGAAAGCTTCGAATCAGAAAGCTCTTGGTTCCCAAGAATCATATGATCGTTGTTTGTTTGTGGCCCTTTGGTTGCAGACTTTGCAAACTAGGATTTCACGGCAGACATAGAAGAGCAACTAAGATGGCAGCGAAAGGTAAATCATGATGGAACAGGTTGTCAGATTGGTTGGTTCCATTTCATGACCAAGCCAATTTTGTGTTGGCACCGTCCACTTTTTTGCGCACACCGGTCTTGTTTGATGTTATGCAGCTTATGTTAACGAACGATGATCCGTATAGCACATGTAGGCATAAGATGATGCCGAGTTTTTCCGCACCGACTTCTTTGTTTTTGTTTTTGATTTCTGGCAGAATGCCCTTTGACTAGCGATGCATCTAGAAGTGGAGGTTCCAACGTCCACACGTAATTTTGAGAAAGCTAGATACTGTTAGTCCTGTACTTGCAATCCTCATGGCAGGTGCGTCAACTCTACGATATATAACAAAAGCGGCAACAGAAGTTGTGGAGCGCGCATAATTCAGCGTGAAGGTATTTTGCACTAGACATTGCTCGATTATTTTTTGCCAGTGCCTTGACATAAACATCCTAAAGCTAGTTTTGGTTTTGATCCGCAAATGTCTAAATTTGGATCGTTTCTATCATGAAAGGGTACTATAGCTACAAATCCACTCAATAATGTCCACAGCCTATTCAATCGCAAGCTGGTTCAAAACATGTTGACAAAAGTTCATGCCTCTTACTTCCGACAATGGAGCATTGTTGGGCGAAAGGGATGCGCCAGCCCCACGCGCAGGGGGCATTGAGGCCCTGGCCACCCGGCCCCAAGGCCGAAGGTAAGCCTTGCTGATTAAGGCGTTACGCAAGCCGCAATTTTCTCACACGCTGAGGTGCCGCAGCGGCGGCATAAGCGCTAGTGGCGGAATATCCCGCAGGTTGCAACGTCAAGCTTTGGCAGGATTCTTGCTACAAAGGGGAACCTTTGGAGGAAGGAGTGGCAACCGAATCAAGAATTGCAGTCCGATTTGTTTTGGAGACCACAGAACACACGTCATGGTCTTGTCTGGCATCTGTGATACAGGGCCGTTTCATGTTGCAACCGGTTGCCTCTTTTTCATTTTAGTTCCCCAAAATTACGCATACGAGACGGTCTGATTTGGTTGTTGTGTCTTAGGCAACCGTGGCAGCGAGCTGCGGAGGATGGAGCAGGAGCGCATAGGGCGCTTTGTCCTTAAAACTGAAACAGCAGCCGTGTGCAAGGCCTAGAGCAAAGGTCACAATGTCGCTTGATGGTTCCTGCCGGACTTCGCGTCGAATTCCCCAATTGAAGGTCGTAGCAGCGTCTACAACTCTGTTGGCTATCCCGTTTTGTTGCCCAGCTCACGGGCATTCAAACTATGATGGAACACAGGCTGTAACTTTGGATTCGGCCGTGTCCAATCGGTTGGAGTGACTGAGCGGCTTGTCTAGAGGGGTTAGGGGTGACAGACGACTTGAAGCTGACCCCTGTCTTCCTGTTCTAGGTCCTGGCCGGGTGTGGTTTTTTTAGCGAAACATTGTTCAAGCCAACAATGTTGCTTGGGTGGCTGCTGCTCATGTTCTGTCGTTTGGCCATCGTGCAGCCGTAATGCTGGGCGCAAAGTGCACCATGATGTTGTCAGTCAGCGTGTTTTCGTTTGTTGTCGGAGTCGCCCTTTTTACGGCTGCGACACAGTTTAGCAACCAACCCTCTTCTGCATGGGTTCATGCCCCACCCTTGCTGTCTACCACCTATAGCAAACTCCTCGTCCTACTTGAGTTTCTCCTGAATGGGCGGTTTTCCTTTGATTTCCTGTACACGCGCCCGCAAAAATTCTCCTCAAATAAGGAGACCTACGTTGTGGGTTCCCAACACAGCCCAAGCACCCCGGGTGCAAGCCCCCGTGGGTTTTGTTTGCGCGCACCCCTCTTAAAACAGTTTTGGCCAAGTTGTCTTTAAAGATCTTAGAAGGATAGATGGTCTCGCTCGTTCTTTATCGTCCATTCCCACATGTGTGAGCCTTTTGCATGCTTGAATAAAGTTGCCAACATAGGTCCATCCATCCAGGAGACAGGTACCTTCATGTTCATGGCGTTGGACTCGCGCGGGGATGAGAGGCGGGTCTCGGTCGTGAAGATTGGCAACCTTCACTTGCACGAAGGCCCAGGCGAAGGCCCGAAGGCCACGCTCCCCTCATGCTGAATGAGCGTGTCTGTTGAGGCTCACGGTGGTTGCTGTGTTCGCACAGGACCTAGAAGAAGTCCGAGCCGAGGGCAGGTTGATGCAAAATCGCTGGACTGCGCTTGCTTCTCCGCGAATAAGGACAATCGGATAATCTGGTAAGCGCCGTTTGGTGCATGTTGTCCACGAGGAGTGTGAATCAAACACGTGGGCCGGCGCTGAAAGGTCGCAAACTGTTTATCTGACAAGTCCGAGGTGCGAGTGCGCGAGTAGACGTGCGAGTGGTCATGTGAGTGTGCTGGGCAATGGGTAAATAGTGAACGAGCGGGCAGACATCCTTTTGACTGTGTCCGTTGCAGGCCCACTTGTTTGTCTAATTGTTCGCAGTTATCCCCCACAAGCTGGTTCGCCTACCCGCGTGCACTCAAGCCAACTTATGGTTAGAGCTCTTTGAATCCAGCCAACTGTATGTGTACACAGGTAACTAACATCCATATTGTTTCTAAGGTTGTATGCGTTCGGGACCAGCAGGTCAGTGTCATGAGAGTCAACACCAGGGACCCCTTTGAGTGTTTGTCGCCTTGAATACCCAGCATGAGTTTGGAAGACGAGCCATTCTGTTCAAAGCAAGTGAATTTCTCCAACCAGCGCTTTTCTGCCGTTGTTTCTGAAATGGTATCAAACGGAAGCCAGCTGAATTTGAGAGACCCCCATCCATTTTGAGAATCCAAGGCTCCTGACGCCACGCGGGCCAAAGGGGGTTCTGTGCCCAGGCTCCTGATTTTCAGCACCTTCCCTGGCAGCAAGTCTGGCCTCGGGGGCCGGAAGCATGCCGAGCGCCCTTCGGCGTCCATGTTCTTTTTTTGTTTGTCGGTTTGTTTCTTTGGTTCTTGTGTGTTGTTTTATCGTGTTTGTTGTTTTGTTTGCTTTGTTTGTTGTGTTTGTTGTGTTTGTTTCGTTTGTTTTGTTTGCTTTGTTTGTTGTGCTTGTTTTCTTGCTTTGCTTTGTTTGATTGTTTGTTTGTTTGCTTTGTTTGATCGATTGCTTGTTTGTTTTAGTTGTTGTTTGCTTGGTTGTTTGTGTGTGGTTGTGTGTTTGTTTGCGTCGTCTTTGTCTCTGTCTCTGTCTCTGTCTCTGCGTGTGTGTGTGTGTGTGTGTGTGTGTGTGTCTGTCTGTCCGTGTGCGTGGGGGGGCGGGTGTGGGACTGCAGAAATAAACCGTTTCACCATGACTACACATCCACATGTGAAGCCAAGGCTCGGGGAGTCAAAAAAAGAAAGCGAAGGGTCTATGTGTGCGTTGTGTTTGAAAACTAGATGGACACCACCTAGTGTTGGTTGGTCCACCTATTTTGACAGATACTCATGAACAAGTCCAAGTGCTTCAACATTGTGCGGACTGGGCGGCCTTGCTCCGTAGGTAGAAAAAAAGGTCTTGACCTGTTTGAGTGATTAGTGGGCAGCGTACTCGTGTGTGCTGTCACAGCTCGAGTCTAGCTCTGCTGACCAGCTCAGGATTGGTCAACGAGATGATTGATGAAAAGCTTCGTGCTGGCCTCAGGCAACGTGAGGCACTTGCCGCAGCCCAACCAAAACCCAAGCGGAAACTGGCTCATCTTCTTCTGGTTCAAGACTCTTGAGCCAGGTGCCCATTTGCGACGGAACATCCATGTCTTGGGCTAAAGGTTTGATGACGGCTGACTCTAAACTTTGGCCTTGGGATGGTGTACTGATTCGTGCCATTGTGGGTTGGGTGACAACAGGGCTCACGGTCTGCCCCCGAAGCACAAAAGCTGAAACCCTTACGCCCACTAAGACCCCACAATTTTGGCCGAAATCATCTGAGCAAAGGACAAGATTCCTGGAGTATGGGGTCTCAATGCCCCCCTATGTTTCTGTTGTCCAAACATAGGCGTGTCCAATTCAAGTGGGAGACACCCCAAAAAATGGCAATGGTGTCCTTTTGGTTTTCCCAAACCCTCGGAGGCTTCCACACAAAATTCGGGCCATCTGGCCGTGCCCAAGACCCCGAGGTCACAAATATGACGCCCGTGACGCTGGCAGGGGCCTAAGACCAGGCCACATGCCCCGAAAGGTCCCTCTCACTTCCAAACCGAGTTGCTGGACTTTGGTCACTTTTTGGGCTTGGACTATTTTAGTGGCAAACAAAAAGGTCGGGAGCTTTTTTGAACCATCAGCTCACGAAGTGAGTTCCTTGTCATTGAAGAGAGTTGTAATCCAAAGTATCCACCAAACAAATGCTTGTTGTTTCCAAACGTGACCGCTGGCGCTGTTACAACGGGGCCGCTCTCTTCAAATTTATCTTGCTTTCAAAAGGTGCGTCCCATCCATATTGCTCGTTGTTTGCTTTGGCAAACACATGGAGCCCCCCACTGCGATTGTTCGTCGGGCTTGCGCGTAGGCGGTGCAGTCCGCCTGCGCTAGCCGCAAACATTGCTTTGCGCAGCTGTGCAGCCAACTTGGTGACACAGAGTAGGGTTTGACAAAGCGGGTGGCCCGCTTCGTGAACCCGTGCTTGTGTTGCGCTTACTTTTCCCTGTTGTTCTTGCAATGTTGAGCAGCTTCAGCGAGTTGCTGCGCCGGGTTGGTGCCGGTGAAGAACCGAGGCCTCGGGCCGGCCTGACGTTCCTCGCGGGCGAGTGGAAGCATCCCATGGGGGTAGAAGAGCCACGCCCAGTCTACGCACCAGTGCGCCGGTGCAGCTTGTTCGTACGGGTAGCGTACCACCCTGCTCCAACCAAGATGCTTCCTGCCACCGGCCAGAAAAGCCCGGGCGTTGTTCTAGCCAACCCTGGTGTGCTGTCCGCGACACAGGTGTCCTCGCGCCAGCAAGAAGACGCGGAGTGGACACGCTGGGCTGAGCGCTGGCAACTGGCCCTACGCCCATTCCTTGAAGAGTCGCCGCACTTTGCAGTGCTTGGGGAAGCCGCAGCGGGCTCGCTCGAGAAGGTTCTGGAAGGCAAAGCTGCCAGCACGTTGAAGAAACACTTGCCGGGCTGGAAAACGTGGCTCGAAGTGGCCAACGCGACAGGTTGCCCAGGGCTTGCAGCATTGGTCACTTTTTTCCGTGGCTCAGTTGAAGGGCGACAGCGCCCGGCCGCTCTGCTTGGCTCCTTGCGCTTTGCAGCCGGGGTCATGGGCTGGGAGCCCCTGCTTGCAGACCTAAGCTGCCCTGTAGTTGTTGCGTGGGCGCAGAAGGGTCGCGCGCGGCGGGCGCGAAGGGAAGCGTTGCCGCTCCCGCTCCACGTTGTTGCTGCTTTGGAAGATGCGGCTGTTCCTGCTCTGACCGGCCCCACCACATCGGACGGGCTGGCTTTGACTGCTTTCTTGATCATGATCTGGGGCGCGCCGACATCCAGCACATTGATGTCGACAAACTGTCCATCAAGGAGCATGTGCTGTGGGCAACTTGCTCGTGCACCAAATCCAGTGCAAGCGGGATGCCCTTTGGAGTCCTCTGCATGGGTGTGTGTGCGCACCCTGGTCTGCTTGCGTGGAGCGTTTGCAGCCAGCACTTGCGGGCAGAGATTACCTCCTTCAGGTCCCCGAGGGCAGCGCCGAGCGTCGTTTAACTTTGCTCTGCGCACATTGCGTCGCTTGTTGGTGCACGCAGGTGGGCTGTCAGCGGCGGATGCGGGGCAGTTCACTCTGCACTCTCTAAAGTCAACCTGCTTGACATGGGATCAGCCCGCACGCCGTGGGGGCACCACCGCTGCAAAGAGCCAGGCGAGGCCATGGTGGCGCGGTAGTCTCGGGATGACGTGCTGCCTGCACTGCGAGCCCAGTTGCAAACACTGCAGGCCGTCCGCGGGGGTTGGATCCGCTTTGCGGCGCAGGGGTGAGGGAGCTTTTGGAGCCCTTGGCTGAGCGCGCGTTGTGTGTCAAGCCGCCAATCACACACATCCCTGCTGGACTGCAACCTTTCGTCATGGGCTGTGCGTCCGATGCGGAAACAGACCGGGCATCTGACAGCTCGAGCTCTTCGTCGTCAGCGTCTGAATCTGAGTCGGGGCGTGATTCAGAGAGCGAAGCCGAAATGCTGGAGGGCGCATCCAGACTGCCGGGCTTCTTTGTTGTGAACACTCTGTCTATGCGGGCGCATGGCTGTGTGATTGGCCCTGGGGGCCAGTTGGGCCGGGCTTGTGCCCCTTGCCATGAAATGGACGGCGTTCAGTGGGAGGTTCGGCGTGAGAACCCACTAGAAGCGGAAGAAGCATTCGTGCCATGCTCGCATAAAGCTTGCTCAGCTTGCTTGTGAAGGCCGACGCGGGCCTTTTGAAGGCTGCGCTGGCATGCGCCAGCGTCCAGCCCGGTGACCATGAGCCTTGTGAGACACGTGTGCAGCCCATGCGCTGAGGCTTTGTGGTTGCTGCCGCGGCGTTATGCCGGCAGCGTGTTGGCACGTTGCCACGCTTATCGAGGCCACGGGGCCGGTAAAATTCTTGCCAGGTTGCAAGTGTGTTGCTGCGCTGGCGTGATGCCAGCGTTCAGCTTGTTTTTCCCCTCCCCCTCAAATTGATTTGGCTGCGTTGGCGTGTGCCAGCGTTCAGCCCGGTCGGCTGCACTAGCGTGTTGCTGGTTGTTCAGCCCGGTTTTCCCTGTTGATTTCGGGGATTCGCTTGTAAAGCAGGTGGTGTTTGGATGTATCCTTTAAGGAGCCCTGCTTTGTGAATTTTATTTGTTTGGTTTGGGGAGGGGGGGGCTGCGTTGGCGTGCTGCCACCATGCAGCCTGCTTCCTCGCTGAGGTTGCAGGGCAGTGCCTGGAGGCCTGTTCTACCCGCACTGCGGGGCACCATTGTTTGGTTTGTGGCAGTGTTACGTGGCGCACGAGTGCCATCGACTTGCCTGTGCGGCCTGTGCGCTTTTTCTCCTGTGTTGCTGCTTGCCGGAAAATGGCATCCTGGACAGAATCACTGAAAGCTGCTGGCTTGGCCGAAGACATCGCAGGGCAAGTCGTTGCTTTGGGCTATGACTCTGCGGAAACTTTTGCGCTGGCTTGTCCCGGGGCCGGGGACTTGGAGGGCTTCTTGCATTTCCTGTTGGTGAGCAAGTTGCGGCTGGCCGAAGAAGCGGAGTGGAAAGTTTTGCCCATCACAGCCAAATTCCGCAAACTCTGGAAGGAGTGCCAAGCTTTGCAAGCTGTAGGAAGTCCTGCAGTGCCAAGCCAGCCAGCTGTAGAGAGTCCTGCAGCGCCAAACCAGCGGGCCCTGGCCCTGCCCGAGGAAAACGGAGAGGCCCAGCCAAGTCTTACCAACACGCAAGATCCGTTGGCGGTGGGCATTCCTGGCCTCCAGCCTGCAAACAAGCTGTCTGTGCTGGACCGTGACCGCATGCGAAAAGAACCCGAGAAGCGGTTGCCATCGGTCGTGATCACTCCCGCCAATCTGCCAAGCCTAGCTTACTTGCAAAGTGTGTGGTCGCAGCGCAGGGAAGGCCATTGGGAAGTGACTAGGCGTCGGTGCAGCTTCGCGGGCGCAAGGCTTTGCAGCCCCGCGGCGACCTGCTGGACATCGTAGCCGCTGCAGCCGGCGTGCAGCAGGAAGTGTGGGACCAAGAAATTTCCGGCGCTGTGTTTCGCATCCAAAGTCCGTCGGGAGCCGTGGAAGAGCGCCCAGATGGACCCAGCGCTGACGCTTGAGTTGCTTAATAAAGACATCCAAGCCGGCTTCGTTGCAGAGTTACACGGCGGCCTCGCCGAAGCGCAGGCCCGCTGGGGTGACCGTTTGGCAGCTGGCAAATTGGGTGTTGTTCGAGCGCCAGGCAGAAAGGCGCGTTTAATTGGGGATGGCACAGTGTCCGGCGCCAATAGCGCGTCGGCACCCGTCCCTTCACAGCGTGCAGTCCTTTTTCTCTTTGCCAGACGCCGGCGTTGCTTGGTCGGCTTTCAGTTTTGATGTGAGAGGGGCGCATAAGCTAATCAGGGTTCGGGAGGAAGAGCAGGGCTACAGCCTCTTCTCTGCCAGCGGCAGGTGGTTTTATTATAAGACTTGTTATTTTGGGTGTCGTTGGGCCGCTTATTATTTTAGCCGAGTAGGTGCTTTCCTAGTCCGTCAGCTTCACCGCTTTGTGTGGGTGACACATGGCCTTTTCTTCTATGTAGACGGTGGTCTACTGCCTGTGCCTGGGGACTGTGCCCCTTACTTGGCAGCCTTGGCGACCATGTTCTTGGTCGCGCTTGGCGTCTCGCTGAGCTTTGAGAATCTCAGCCTGGGCCACAACTTGACTTGGATCGGCTGGCGTTTGCAGGTGAGTGGCTTCACCGCCGTTTTGCCAGAGGATTGCTCGAGCCACTTCTTGGCCCGCGCCGAGAAAACGGAGCGGGCGGCGCTCAGCCGTGTGACTTGTTAGTGTGGTACACCTCCGGCGCCAAATGGTTGCGACCGTGGCTGCAGCCACTGTACTCTGCCCTTTACAAGCCTATGGCTGTGACGCGCCTTCTCCCAGCGGCGGTATAGTTCAAAGTCTTCTGCCTGACTTGACCGTTCCAAAATCTTTTGACAGTGTTCACCTGCTCTCAGGCTGGAAGCTCCATAGTGTGGCAAATTGCGTAGTTCAGGACAAAGCTGCCCCGGCCCTCGTGCACCCGCGGCTGACAAGTGACCGGGTCAACGCAGTGTCTACCCAGGCCCCGATCCCTTTGCGTAGTGTTGACTCGCCAACCACGCCGACGCCTGTGCCGACAAGGTGTTGCGGGAATCGGCGGCTGGTGGCTGCCGCCTGATAATTTGTTGCTCCTGAAAACATTTTATGGTTCCGCATGACCTTGGACGCAAGCACGTTACTGGCTTGGTTTCGCCACCCCAACTCAAGCGACCTGCAGAGCTGCATTGCTTCGCTGGAGGCTTTGGCGCAGTTGGTTCTGCTATTCCTGCAGCACCAAGATTTTCCGGGCGCAGGAAGCTGCGCGCATGTGCGCGTCAGCCAATTGTGCGACAACCAGGGCGTTGTGGCTGCATCGGCAAAAATGCTCTCGCAGAAGCAGCGGGCCAACACTTGACATTTCTCACATTGCGGGGGAAAGAAACGCCCTGAGCCGCAGTGAGGCCTTGTCCGTGCAGCCCGCAAACCAGCGGCATTGTGACCTTGGCTGCCTCTTGTCTGCCCCGTGGTTGTGAGGAGCACCTGCGTTGGGGCTTGGTTGGCTTGCCTGTGTGCTCCCTTAGCTGCATGCCTGTCCATTGGAAAAGGGAGCACACGCTGCGCAGCTATGCAATGTTGTCGGGCTTGCGCGTAGGCGGCGCAGTACGCCTGCGCTAGCCGCAAGCATTGCTTTGCGCAGCTGTGCAGCTAACTTGGTGACACAGGGTAGGGTTTGACAAAGCGGGTGGCCCGCTTCGTGAACCCGCCCGCCCGCGCTGCTTGTTGGCACTTTGCAGCCCAAGAGCTGTAGGGGCTTTGCTTGGGGGGCTGACCTGCTGCTTTGCAGGTCCCCCCCCCGCTTGTGCGCTTGTCCGTTGGAAAAGGGAGCGCAGCCGCTGCGCAGCTATGCCATGTTGTAGGGAAAAACGAGGAGCCCACCGCTTTGCGGGGCGGGTGCTCAGTAGCTTGACAAAGAGGCGTCCCGAGAGCCAGGGATTGATTGAAGATTTCTTACACCCTCCCACCAGACCATTGTCCTTCTTGAAAGGCCTGTCAAGTTCCACATTAATTGGCTGGTGCGAGGGTAGCATGTGACTCGTGAGAAAATCGCATGAATAGACTCCGTCTTTGAGACATGAGGCACATCCTTGAGACACATCCTTGATGTCACCCATCCTCCAGTTACCTCAGAAAATCTTTGTTCCCTTATGTTTTGTTCGCCACAGGAGCCATCAGCGTAGGCACGCTGAGTTCTGACTGAGGCCGCGGGCGCTCGAGATCAGCAACCTGGCAGGGCTGTGGGGCGTTTTTTGACCACGAATGGTTTGCAAATCATGAGACTATGTCACCCCAGATCCCCATTCCAGCTGTGTGGCACTAGTATTGGGAAGATCCAGTCATCCAGGATTCAAGGGCCTTGTCAAGCGGGTGCAATATGCTGGGACCCGTGTGCGTTGCGCCCGAGCAAGCGACTAGCAACAACATATTTCATATAACGTGTACACTTTCAGTTTAAGATTCAGTTGTCTAGCTCGCGCAAATTTACCTTGTTCGGGTACTTGGCTTGTGTGTGTGTGTGTTTTTAACTGCTGCAATGCCGGAATATGGTCCTGCCTCCCACACCCTGCGGTTTGAACGGCCGCTGCTTGCACCGCAGTTGGAAAGGAAGCGTCCCAGGCGTTGGGGCCTTGGGCGTGTTGACGGCGCCGCCTGCCCCCGGCGACAGCTGGTGTTTCCTTTTCTTGGATCGTGTGCTCTCTACCTTTGCAGCACGTGGCTGGAGGCGGCTAGAATTTGCCCGCGGTGTAGGACTCATCCCTGCGCAAACTGAAGCACATGCAGCAAGGCACAAATGTCGAAGGTAGGGCTGCTTGCACTGTCGATTTGTCGTTCACCTGCATGCTCTGAGATGCGGGTGCTTGCTGCAGAAAGTAGGGAATCAAACACAAACAGAACCATAGCCTTGCAACTTGAAGAATTCTGAAGACATAGCCACGCATGCTGTGCTAGATTAACCGAGGTAAACCCACAGTCCTGTCCAGGGAAGGAGGCTGAAAATTTGTTATTCAGTACTTTAATTGTGAGTGGTTCAAAAGCCAGTTATGTGCTAAAGATAGAGCCAACAAATTGAATCCACAGACCGAGGACAGCAGGCGACCCCGGCGCCGCTCCAGTCGTTCCCCCTCCTGGCGCGGGGAGGGACCCAGGGTGAGGTGCGTGTTTTTTTGAGGTTGCAAAGTAAAGCCCCAAGCAAAACACGATGTTGGGAGGCTTATTAAAGCAAGACACAGCCTTTGGTTGTGGCCTGGTGAAATGTTGGTGTTTGTTCCAATGGCTGGCAAAAAAGCCAAACAAGTGGGCGAAAGGCCGGGCATATGAGAATGAGCTGGGGCTTTCAGGCAATCTCACCCAAGATGAAAGCCCCTTAAAAGTGCGTAGGTGCGTTTTCTGTTACTGAAGTGATTTGTTCAGATGGGGGCCCCAACATGGTGGTCAATCTCGGTTTCCCCTTAAACCTGACCGGGGAAGCCTCAAAACACAAACGCACAGCCATAGATGGGGGTGTCTTGTCTTATTTTTCTGGTTGGCTTGTCCTTTAAACATGGTTGTTGTTGGGACACATTTTACATTTGTGTTTATTGTGGTTTAGTGGGAAATCCCCACTTAACAGCTAAAATGTCAATTGTTGCTCCCCTTCCAACGTCAACCAAGGTAAAGCCATCGAAGATGGGGCGCCAACTCCCAAAACGTCCACCAGATGTTCGGAGGCCTATACCGGGCATCCCGCCCAGAAAAAGAGGGTGGGGCCAAGGCGTGTTCCAAGAATATGTCTAAACGACAAGTTCTTTTTGTGTCCCCATCGAGATCAAGAGTCAAGAGGCAAGAGGCAACCCGCAGCCCTAGTAGCCGAACTGTTGGCAAATCGTGCGGGGGCAAGATCCGAGTTCTAAGCAGCTCGGTCAAAGTGATGTGTTGATTGATTTTTCTACCTCTGGAAGCAGAGGTGATGCAGTTGAGACCAGCTGACCCGATTTGACTGTGAAACCCTCTACCTCAACCCCCTGGAATACCCCGCACGCGGTCCGAAGTACCTTCAGTACCTGGTACCCTTCAAGCCACCTCAACCCCCCACAGACAAACTGGTTTGATTCACTTGAAGGCCGAAGTCTTAGCCGGCGCGGGAGGTCGCCCCGGGCGCGGTCCCGGTCTCCAAACCCGCGGGGCATGCGCAGCTGGGATTGACGCGGCCGGCCGGCGGGAGAAAAAGAAAGCCGGCCGCTGGCCGATTGTGGCCCACGCCGCGGGTTTGGCGATTTTGGCCGCGTAGTCCGGCAATGAGGTCCGTGATTTGTTCACAAGACTAATGCTGACCTCGGGCAAGAATGACTTAATTACTATCCAACAAAGCCTGTGCTGTTTTAGGCCGCCCCTTTTTTGGCCTTGTCTCCAACGGAGATCACAAAAGAAACACATCCATGGGATTCCCTTGACCACCTGGTGCCGAGGCCTACCCACCGGATCATCCTTTGCCACCCCTGGCCGCCTCAAACCAAGGCCGGAAAAAGCCGTGCGCGTTGCCCTTGTTGGGAAACGCAATCATGAATCTAAATGGGGAACCGCCTCAAAAGTGGTCGCTGGGCAAACATCCCCAGTTAAATCATGTCCACCAGAAGTGAAACTAACAAACAAGCCAACGAACAAACAGTGGTCAAGCAACGAGCTACAAACAACACACATCATTCAAACACACAATGATTAAGTAACAACACACAGCGGGGGGGGGGGGGCAGAAACGCACACAAAAGACACCAAGCAACACATACAATAAGCAACACACCACCGGCAACAGACAGTACAGAACAAACACCACACGCCATACAAGAAGCAACACGAAACAGGCGGCAACACAAAAGCTCGGGTACAACACAAACTTGGTGTTTGGGCTGGAGGAATTTAGCTTCATGCACCCCCCCCTTCCCGCAATCTTCGGCTATGACCCCTCCACTTTGCACGCAGAAACACACAACACGGATCAGATTTTTTTTGGTGCTACTTGTTGCAGTAAGCGCTGTTAAAGCGTAATGGGTCGAAACTCAATGAATGTGTGAAGTTGCAATTTATGCTTGACAGCGCTTTTCTGCGGTGGAGCGTTGCACACTACCAGAATTTGACTTCACTGCTGCAGATTCAAGAGCTCTTGGGAGAACCTTCATAGCACCCTCTTCAGGATTCTCTGTTCAGGGAGCATGCCAATGGCCAACTCGCCATCGCCTTCCTTACTTGGGATTCCTTTTTGTCCGTCTTAAAATTGTATATATATATATATAGATATATGGCTTGTTGTCTCGGGTAGGCGTCCTTTTGTCCGTTGTAGGTTTTTGCAAAGTTAGCAGCTGAATTAACGAGCGCTCCAGGCACCTATGCCGCCAAGCACGGCTACAGGTGCCCGACGTCGATATTTTTTGTGCTGGGGGGAAGTGTTGCCTAGCAGATTCTTCTCTTTTGCCAGTGGTGAGGGGTTCGATGTGTAGAGGTTCTTTGGCTGTGGGCTTGGCTTAAACAGCTTTGGCTGTTTGAACTGCCGGGCTGGATGGAGCCCAAAAGTAGCCCTGAATTTGCATTGCTCAGAGTCTCTGAGTGCATGAGATTTCTCAAACCTGCACATTGCCCCATGGTGTTTCATTGTTTGAGCCTGAAAGGGTTGGCTTGCCCTCGGCATGCTGAGAGCAAGCGTAGCAATGCCAATATGCCGGTTCTTGCTCATGATCTCAGCTTGTAGAGAAGCCAACAACCTGCTCAGCAACTATCGCAAGAAGCCTTCTCTGCCATGGACCCTGCACGCCCGAGGAATAATGCTGCCGCAAACAAACAACGGGTGTCCCTTGCATCACCTTAGCACATCAAGGCGGCTTCACGACAGGAGTTTGGTTTGCCACCGTGTTTACCCATGCGATGTCATTTCTTGGATCTATTCCTGATTTTGAATTGGTGATATCTTATTAGATTGTCGAGCCCTTTCCTGTTTTTGGCAGGTAAATTCAATCATTCACCCAGATCTTTGCACGCTTGGAGCATAAAAGTTGGGTTTCCCGAGGGCGACACATCAACTCGCCACGAATGGCCCACCCGCGGCCATGGCGCTCGCCCGTTCCTTGGCGCGGTGCTCGGCGAAGTCATTTTCGTCGCTGGCCGCGCGGTTCCGCCCTGCCTTGCCAGGCGAAGGGGGGTGGATGGGCACCCACTGGTTCCATTCCTGTCGTGGCCGTTAAGCCTTTGAGGATAGCAGCACACATCACCGATATGTCTCGTCGATGGCCAGGCGTCCTTGATGGTGAGATGTACGTTTCGCATGTGAGAGGTTGGAACTGCGGAAATGTCTGAGCTGACTCTTGGTGCGCCTTATGCGGGTCTTTAATCCGAGCACCTTATGGAGTGAGGCAAGGACAACCTAAAAGCCAATTTGGAGAGTTTGATTTGATCGCCGGCTGTTCATTCAATCCATATTTCACCCCCGGGCCCTTAGGTCATTCCATGCTCGTGCAGAAACGATCCACCCAATTCCCGCAGCAGCAACATCTTTTTCTTCTTCTTTTTTTCTTCGGAAAGCTTTGGTCTTCAGGGACCCCTTAGTTGGTGGTTTAGTGGTTCCAATCCAAACCACCAAACCGCCGGGTTCCAAACCACCAAGAGGGAAGCTGTCTGTCAACATTTCGGCCTCGCTTGGGATCCTGAAGGACTGCGAGCCAAACATGTCGCAGCGATCCATCTGCTTGGCTTTGAATTGATACGAATGCTTCACTGAGGATGCTGTCTCAATGATCTTTTGAAACTCACTGGCGATCCTTTTGCCACACTTCCTGAATTTGAGGAAGTGCCTTGACCTGCAGGGAACCCCCCCCCAAAAAAAGGGAAAGGGCGTTGTGTTTCCCATGCCTCATATCCCAAAAGAAGACCAGCCCGGAGAAACCTTCCTGTTCAGATTTCCACGGAGGCTCCGGGCGCAGCAATGTGGCCCTCAGCCGGGCCCTCGTTTGCGAAGCTCAGGTTGCGGAAATGTCAGTTGCCACCAAAGAGGCCGATGGGAACCAAAACCAAAAGACCAGCCCGACCTTTCCCACCAGGAAATAAGTGATTTTGACCAAGCCTGGAAATTGCCTAAAGCGGTCTAAAATGCCGGTGGGTTCACCTGTTTGGCTTGGACAACTTCCCCCTAAAAGGCACGCTCTGCTGGGTTTGGTGAAATATTGGGGCTACGCTTCCCACTTTGCTCGTTTCGGGTGTTTCTTTTGGGGCTTCCAAGTTCTTTCGGAGAGACTTGGAGCATGGAAGACCAACTCTAAGCTTCCAAGTTGTAACCAGAAGTGGAGCTTTTTGGCCACCAGATTGAGAACTTGCCATCCAGATTGGCTTTGCTTGCCGACTTTCGGCTTGCGATCCTCGCAGATTTGGATTTTGCCTGGGGATTGCTTTGATTCCCTTTCCATGGTTGTTGTTGGGACACATTTTACATTTTTTCTTATTGTGGTTTAGTGGGAAATCCCCACTTAACGCTAAATTTTTATATTTTGTTCTTCCCTGCCAACGTCGACCAAGTTTCAATATTGACTGACGACCAAGTGAAATCCAAAGCTTTGGGTTCCCATAAGACATATCGAGTCCATGTCTAGTAAGCCTATTTTAGCAACGTAGCACCAGATGAACCTCAAAGAGCCAACCAGATGCGGGCATGTGTTTGTTCTGTGGTACCGCTTTCTCACATTGGTCCACGCCTGCCACAGGATGCAACATCATCTTGCCCCGAATCTGCCTGCTGATGTGTTCATGCTTCACCCATGTGCCAAGTGTGTTTCAATCATGGTCATGGCTGAAGCAATGAATGCCGCCCGCGTTGCCATGAAACCCACCAGAAGGTCCCTAAGAACATGTTAGACGCCAGGTGCCCCTGCAGCATGGGCAAAAGGACACCAACTTCGCCCAGGTATCCTGTTTGTCTAGTTTGGTGGAAAAATCGATGGCCCTTAACCTCTTTGCTTCATAAGCTACCACGGAAACCCATCTATTTTCCCGAAAGGTCTAGGGGTAACTTCCCCATTCTTTCCAGGGATCCTTCTTTCTAGAAAACCACCCAAAACCCTGGGGAAATGGCGATCGGTTTTGGACAAGAACGATGGCTGGAAAGAATGGAAAAGGGATCAACCCCTAGAAAAGGGGCACTTCAGGCACTTCCCATCAAAATCAGACACCTGTGCAGGAAGGTCTGATTTTGAGCACCCAAATCCACCACCCACGAGCCCCACCCACGAGCAACTCCAAGGCGAGGGCCGGTTTTCGCAGCTCCTCGAAGCGGAGATTACCACCATGTCCATGCAAGAGGCGGGCCGATCCGGGCAAAAACTCAGACATGAGCTATGCTTGTTGGATGCATGCATATATATATATATCATGAAGCATGATCACAGTTGCATAAATAGATTGAACATATATATATATATATGTATGTGTGTGTTGCATATATAAACATATATATATATATGTATACAAGTAATGTTGATGCTGATGGGTAGTGTTGATGCTCATTCATAACTAATATATAGACATATATTTTCGATTTTGTATGCTTACATTAGATACAATTAGCAAATACATTAAGTTTGTTTCCAGGCGCTCATGAAAGGAAGACTTGGGCGCCTTTCGGCCATTGCACCTGCCACAAAAACTCGTGAAGCGAGCCCATGGCCCCGAGCGAGGCACGGAGCCTCTCCCTGAAAGACATGATGGAACTGGCCACGGTGCCGGAGACCCTGGCGGACATTCTGCACGAGGCGCCTGCGCGGGTGGTTTTTGTGCCTCTCGTGAGCGAAAAAAAGGTCAGCGGAGCCTGGGAAAACTGAAGCTTTGCATCGGAAAAATGCCATTGGTTGCTGGTTTATGGGGCGGGTTGGTATGGGAACGTGAGCTCCTCCAATCACTGGAGAGTACCAGCAATGAGAGAAACTGACAACTAGCAAGCGCAATCCTCAGCAAGCAAGTAAGATATGGGTTTGTGTGTGTGTGTTTTCTGAGGCCATTTTGGGGTTGGTGTAAAGGGAAGCCAAGTGGGGTGCCCCTATTTTGACACATGCCCAAATCAAGCGCAACGCGGCAAGTAAAGACACGTAGGTGAACAGGTCTGGTTTGCGCTGCCTGACCTTTTCATATGGTCTTCTAGCATTCCTTCCATCTACGAGTTCTGTAATATGCCTTTCACACGTTCATTGATAAGTAATATACCTTCAAAACTCATACTGAAAATGGATGTGTGATTGTTTTGAAGGGTACCTGTTCAGATTGGCTTGAAAGGGAACGAGCAAGAAATCACCAAATTGGTGGTCACCCTATCTTGACACATACCCTGTCGCGCCTATAGAGTATTTCACCGGCGTCCTCCATGCGTTCCCTTTGCGAAAAACCATGGGGACAGGATGTTCTGAATTTGCGAGGCCCAGAGCAACCAAAGCAAACTGTCCCACGATCGCCTGATCAACTTTATCCTTTTCATAGGACAGCTTTTTGTTGAGGGTACCCTTTTTGGGCTGGTTTTAAAGGGAAACCAAACAGAAGCCACAACTGTTGGGGGTCCTAAAAAAGACCACACACATGTCCATTTGATATTTTAGGGTAGACAAATATGAAACCGGTGCTCCTTCTTTCTTTCCCATGTACCCATGAGAGCTGGGATTTGGTCTGCCTCCAACGAGAACCGAGCAAGTTTTGACGAAACAGGGACTTGGACCCCGAAATTTGCGGTGTGCCTAATATCCTAACAAGGGTAGAAAAAAACAGAAACTTTGGTGCATTTTGCTTGGATGTTAGGGCTTTAGCTTTTTGCCAACTCACGGGTGTTCCGTATTAAACCACTAAAAGTTAAACTTTTAGCAGGGGAGCGGAAAGCAACCGAGAAACAACGAAAATAAACCCCCATTTAACACCCGCGGCACCGAAAGTGTTTCAAACGGCTCGGCCAGGAGCTGCCGGTGCGCTACGCGCGCCGGATTTCCATGTTGGAATCTCTGCCGGAGTGGAGGGGCAATCCCAGCATCAGGCGGGGACGATTCTGCGTTTTGTTGCCGGTAGCTCATGGTTTCCTATGGTTTCCCTAAATGACCCGAACAAAAAACGGAGAAAAAGAAGTCCCAAAAAAATCCGAGGAAAAAAAAAGCGAAAAAAAAAAAACGTCCCAAAATACATCCACACCCAATGAACTTCAGAGGAGTCGAATTGAGCCTGTCACTATAAGGGAGGAGTCCCAACTTTAGGCACCGGTTGTTCAATTGAGTTTGGGCCTTCCAAGAGGCAAGACTCGAACGGTTTGGTTTTGGGAAGAGTTTGTGAGACCAAAAAGGGGCCTCCACAGTTTCGTTGTAGAAGGCAATTCTTCGTTTCGATGGTTTCCCACCATGGGATCAACCCCAAGGGGTCCCTTTTTCTGCCGTCACTTGGGTGATGCCATTTGGGTCTTGGGAACGAAATTCTTGGTTGGATTGACAGGGAAGCCCCGTTGTTCCACATGGAACATCTTGAAGATGCCGGTCCGGCATACCTATGCCAGTTGCCGCCAGCAGTAGGAAACCAAACCAGGAAGCCATCGTGTAGGAGCCGCAAGCAAGACTGTGGTTGGCCCGGGAGATCCACCATGAACATTTGCCCACCAAAACTCGATGCGCTACAGTTCCCCCAAGTGGGGAGAAATGGTCAGCGCAGCATGAAATGGTTGCTGGCTCGAAGTCGATGCCGAAGGAAGGACAGGCTTGAGGCAAGACATCCTTAGGCATAAGGTAATCGTGCCACGCCCATTCCTTTTGAAACCCGTTTGGGTGGGTTCGTCAGGTCGCAGCCGGTTCAACTTCCACACGGGAGTAAGGAAGGTGCTGTAGGCGTTTTCCCCAGCCGTTCCTATTGGAGTCAAACATTCAACTGAGCTTGTTGGGTCAACCGCTCCCATGTTGGCTTGGTGCTTTCCAGTTGAAAGCACGCCATTTGAGTTGTTGCTTCTCTTGAATGTGTTTGATAGTTGTTTTTAGTTGTTTTTCTCTCTGCTTGTCTGCTTACAACGTGCGCTGAAGTAAAATTGTGTGCATGTGCGTGTCTGTCTGTGTATGTGTGTGTGTGTGTGTCTGTATGTGTCTCTCTCGGTTTGTCTGCGTCCGTCGCTGTGTGCCTGTCTCTCTTTCTCTCTTTCTCTCTGCCTCTCTGTTTGTCTGTCTGCCTGTCTCTCTGTCTCTTTGGCTGTGTGTGTGTGGCAGTGTGTCTGTGTGTGTGTGTGTGTGTTTTTGTGTCTGGACACAAATAGAGAGAGGCACAGAGAGAGAGAGAGAGAGAGAGAGAGAGAGAGAGAGAGAGAGAGAGAGAGAGAGAGAGAGAGAGAGAGAGAGAGCGAGAGCGAGGCTGGCTGGCTGGCTGGCTGGCTGGCTGGCTGGCTGGCTGGCTGGCTGGCTGGGTGGCTGGGTGTGCGTACGAGCGCGTTCGTTTGTGTTTGTGCTTGTGCTCGTGTTTGTGTGTGTGTGTGCGTGTGTGCGTGTGTGGCAAGTTCGCTGGGTGAACTCAGGTTGTGAAATTCGATTGCAGACCTTCCCCTGAAGGTTCTTTCGACGCTCGCGTGCGCGCAACTGAGGCATGTGCGGGACATGTACATCAAGTCCTTCAAGGATCTGCGGCTTCTCTCTCCCACACACATGTGAGGTTTGACACAATGGTGGCCCTCTTTTCAGGTCCACCCAAAAAAGGCTGGCGCCAAAAAGATCTCCAAATCTGGTCAAAGTCGCGGATCCAAAGACCGCGCAGCGCAGCTGAGGCTGGACCTTTCCAATGGCCACCCAACCGACATGAAAGTTGGGCCTTTGAGCTGGCAGTCGCTTTGACCTTTTAAGAAGGTCCCTTTCGATGGGCGAAACGTGGGTGCCTTCACGAGGAGCTTCGGATGGCCGATCAGCTCCGGGACTCCGAGCTGAGGCCAGGGGCTCTGAGCGTGGTAACCCCAGCTGGCTTACACTGCCAAGCACATTGGACGGTCCACAGCTTTTCGGGGCAGTTGATGGTTAAGGCGACCAGAGGAAATTTGGTGGTCGCCCTCTTTGGGTGTGTCAAGTTGATTAGTTTGCTGGTGGACAGTGTTTTGAAGGAACCCAGCGGAAGACCAGAGATTAGGGGTCCAAGCCTTGGACACGCTTGGAGAATTGAAATGCTGATGGCACGGTTTGACTTGCCTTTGTGTGCCTTCTCATTGGTTTAAGGAGGTTGCTTACACAAGGGGTGTTCAAACATGTGTATGCAAGGGGTTGGCACGTTGATGCACACGGCCCACTTGTGTGGACTTCCTGGCAGTGGTTCAGGCACATGCTTAGAGAAATCCAAGCTGTCGTGTTGTAGATGGGCTCCTGTTGGAAGAGTCGACAAGACTCTTTTGTTGGTTTCACTTTGGCGTTCCCCCCCTCTGTGGGTTTGTGTCAAAGTAGAAGGCCCCCTTTGGGATGAAGGGAAGCAAAGGTCTCCGCTCGGCGCCAGGCAGTGCCTTGCAAAGATCAAGAACCGCCACTCTCGGACCAACTTGTTGGTGCAGGGCTTCAAGGACCTAGTTGGCATTCGATGGTCCCGGGTCCTTCATGTGCAAAGGCCACTGTGGGAGTCTAAACAGCTAGTGTTTCGTTTCAATACCCGGCCCCCGCTTTGGACCCGTCCTTTAGATTCCAAAAACCAGTTGGTTCGCAAGCAGAGACCAGTGGTTTTCTTCTCGGCCACCCAACCTTCAGGAACCCCAGTCTGTGACACAAGGGCTAGAGCTTTTGACCTTTGGCTCAAGAAAGCCTCAGACATGTGGAGAGGTACCTGCTTTTAGAGGTCTAAGGTTCCATTGACAAGGGACGACTCAACATGGACTCTCAGCGAAGCCACGTGGTAAAGGGTCCCAAAATTACAGATTCCAATAGCGGTTTCCTTTTGGCCACCCCTCAGTTCTGGCATCCCGCGTTGAGGACCCCCACCTATTGCAGGTTCCAATTGCAGGTTCCACGTAGGACGCGGAGAACAGGATAAAGCTGGCCGGGACGTTTAAGCCTTGAGATATGGCTCAAGGTGTGATTGCGGTTCGACTTCTTCAAAAGCGCGAACCTCGCAACTGCATGGTTTTCCCTTTGGCTGCTGTCTCCAGGTACAGCTGTCTTCCCGCGGAAAAGTGACAATTTGTTTTGTTTTCCCCAATGCGGAGGCAAAGGGCTCCTGTTATGGGTGGTCTGGGGATGCAGGTCGTGTTCGCGACGAGTTGTTCTAGAGTTTGCAACCATCCGCAATCGTTCACAACCGTTCGCAAGGTGGCGATCAGGCCGTCGAGCAGTTGGGGAAGGCTCAGAAAGGGTATGTTTTTATGACTTGTCAAATGTTGTTTATACTGCACCTGGGCGAAAAGCGATGATTTGTGGAAGGTTGCGCGTCCGCCTTGCCGCGCGTGTGAGAGTCAGATTTCAGGGGTAATCGTTTTGAGACGTTGCTCAAGTGTTATTTTCATTCGCCTTCGCGCAGTCGCCTCGTTTTGGCGACACACTCCCGTGCCAATTTTGGATGAGCATCGTAAACGCGTCAGGGCTGAAATTGGTGGCAGAGACACCTTGAGCTTTTTTGGGGGATGTCTTTGAGTGTGCTTGGGTGTGTCCTTGGGGATGTCTTCGGGGTCGCCTTTGGGATGCTTTGAGCGTGCCTTTAAGGATGCGCCTTACGTCACACCATGCATTTTGCGAAGCAAGGCAGCTAGAAATCGCGAAAGAACGCGATGCAAAGAGGAAGCGCAGCAAGGGCAGCAAGCGCGCATGCAGAGCATGCAACTCAGTTAGCAGCTTGCAAAAGCTGTCGCAAGGAAGGCGTTTCAAGGAAAGTCCAAAATTGTGCGTCAGGGCAGAACAGGAATTTGCAACCGCAATCTTTTTATGACACACCGCGTGCCGACGCGATGTAGTACCTGTGCCATTTCTTTGGCTTGTTGTTGCAGAAGATGTGTCTGATTTCTGGGCAGCATGTGCGTCCGCCAGTATGAGACACCGCCATTTTTGGGGCGAACCAAGAAAAGGCGCAGATGGGCAACGGCGTCTGCAGGAGTACCTTCAACAGAAGAAGCTCTCTGAGCCCCAGATCAATGAGTGGCGCCTTGGATGTCAGCAACTGACACCTGGTCTACGGTTGGAATATTCAGCTTCGCACATTCTGACTCATATTGGTTCAACACAAATGGGAAGCACTGAGTTCCGGTTAAACAAGTGTTTTTGTATTTTTTACCGGATCTTCATTCAAAGTCGCCACTCGGTGTTCTTGTGGTTTCCCTTCAAGGCATCCTAAAATGGTCGCCTGGTTTAGATTGGCTACGGCTGGAATTAGGCGTTGTCCATTTCGAGTTGGGTTTGATTGTGCGGTTCCGGGTGGTTGCCCTTCTTGCCACATGGACAAAGTTCGTTGTTCCTCAGGTTGAAAGAGGTGGACGAGCAAAAGATGGCAATATGAGGTTGTCACTGTATGGACTTTCATTGACTAAGGGAATCCTTGCCAAATACAGGGAAGCAGAAAGAGAAGCAGGAGCGGTGACCATGGTATGTATAACCAACAGAGCAACGCGATCAGAGTCTTAAGGTTTTGCCCTTTGCCCGAGCTGTTTTGCAGCATGACAGGTACCGCGCGCGGTTTTGGTTGAGCCCCTATCAGTTCACCTAGTACCAAAATCGAGCATGGTTGCTCCTAGCTTGTGCATCATCTTAGCAATGGCGGGTTTGTATATTTTTTGAAGCCTCCTGAGCCTCTGCAACCAAAGTGGCCGGCTCTTGGCCGGTCATCGCAGCAAGCCACTCGCGAGTGCAATTTGCAAGGCTCAATGAGTTCTTCACGCTGCGCATCAGCACGAGCTTGTTGATCTCCCAGTTTGAGGAGCTGGCAGGGCACGCAATAAGCAGCCACCCGGCAGGTGTTTCCCTGGCTGTTGAAAGGATGGGCCCCTCTACGCGGATATCTTTTGAAATGAGTGGAACATGTTAGATTAGGAGGTTAAGTGTGGCCAAGAATCAACAGATAAATTTTGTCGGGGGTAAGAGTGTGGTGCGACGTTTTGTTTGGAGTTGGGACTAAGGTCCTCGGAGAGCAAGTCAGTTTTGCTGGTGTAATTGGAATTGTGCAGGAAAGGGCACCGGTGATTTGTCGGTCCAAAACGAGGTCCCGGAGCACTTTTCGTATCAATCATTGTGTAGCCAGACCTAGCTGCAGGAACTGACTACATGGAAGATTCGCACATGCACGTTGGCAATGTTGAGGACCTTCTTGTTTTGTGCGTTGAGGTCACCCGCTAGAGCTAGGAGTTCCCCCAAAGCAAATCGGGCCCTGCCCCGACTGATGTCTGCATTCCACGGACAGATATATCCGTGTGCAGGCCACTTGAGAATTGTTCATCAGCATGGTGCAGCGAGGGTGACTTCTCTATATCATATATTTCCGGGCGCAGAGAGCTTCGGGGCCTTGCACCGGGTTTGTGATTTCCATTCAGATGTGGATGAAATTTTCTCTGCGGACCTTGGGCCAAGTTGCAGGAAGCAGTCCCGAGCCAAGGTGAGGCAGACGCCAGCTTCAACCCGTACCAGAGTTTCATCAACACGCAGTGCAACTGGGCGTGAGCTGAAAGGTATGATGTCAGCTTCTGTTGAAGGGCACACTTGGCAGACAAGATCGTTTTCAGCTGTTTCCTGGCCCCGGAGACTAGGTTGAAAGGCAAAAGAGTTCACGCCTCCCAGCAGGGAGACACTTTGCTCCAGGTGATCCGCTGAAAATTGCGCAGCATGCTGCCGATGTCATTCAGCCACTCGATATGGTGGGGTCCCAGCGCGAACGCTTTGGCTAAAGAAAGGGATCCCGACAGAGAGCAATGTGGAGAGATGCCAAACCTTGGTCAGGGTCTCTTCAATTCCCTTTTTGGAACCTCTAAAAATGACGATGCCCATGGAAAGGGGGTTTCCAGTGACCCCTGATGGTTTCAATGATTAATAAAGATTCTGCATCCCTCGTACACTGCATGTCAACGTATTGCACTTGATGGTCATGCTTGGCGCGATACAGCCAAGAGGATGACTTGGGGTGATGGTGTCGGCTTTGTGCTTTAACTCGTGGCGTGTTCGCAATTGCACCTTTGGAGCCTCTGGTTGTTTTGAGGTCTTTAGGCGTGCTTGTCCATCATCCAATCCTCGCAACCGTGTTCAAAAGGAAGCAACATTGAATCAAACATTCGCAGCGGTCCCCGGCGCAGTGCCTTCTCACATCCTCAATTTGGAGCTGTAAAACCATGGACCTTTGCCCATGGCGAACTAGGAGGTTTGGTCTACTTAAGCAGAGCTTGGGCCTACTAGGCCGACATGCTGATGGCCTGCTATTAAGGACCACTACAATACACTCATTTCAACACGCACAATGTTTGACCAGGTCGTTGGCGCCCCTCGGGAAAAAGTGCACCGCTGTCCCCTTCTGCGGTTATCATTGAAATACTAACTAGGCTTCTTCGGATATACATATGTATGTACTCGCATGTTAACAGGATTCCGCTTGCATGTGCCTAAATCAGCCGCTCTTTGCTCGATGTCCATTCCAATTTGCATGGGGGTCATCAACTGGGTCGACTGTTTGAATCCTGTAGCGTTCTTGGTTTGCTGTCAGCACATAGGAGTCGTCCCCTCCAGATTGGTTGTCTTGTGTTCCTGCGGGGGTGGGGTAATTATGTGTCAAACAGGGGCTTTCCAAGAATTTTGGTGGGACCCCCTCAAAAAACTCAGAGAGGCCCGGCCAATGTTTCGCGGAGGAAGCTTTGCGAGCAGTGGTATGGGAGAGCGCCCAAGATCATCGTCACGGATGCAGGAGCGGCGGCCTGGAAAGGACAGTGTCCGTTTTTGTTTTTGGTAAAAAACAAAATAAATATTTAAAAAAAAAAAAAAAAAAAAAAAAAAAAACACATATATATATATATATACACCAGCAGAGACCCCAAACAGTTGAGGACTGACGGGCAAGCACAAACATGCCAACAGCTTGTGTCTTTCTGCGCTTCAACACGGATGAATCAAAATGATGCAGTCGTGAACCCGGCACGCGTTGCGTTGCTGTACGTGTGTTGCTGGCGTGCTTCGCGCTTCAGCACCGCGTGGGAACTGAGGTTGGGCAAGCGCGTGCGATAGCGGGCGAGCGCGCGCGCATGAACGCAAGTGTGGCTGTGCAAGCGCGCGGTCGCATGGGCAGTTCAGACACACATGTCCAATTCAGACACACACATGTGTGTGTGTGTGCGTACATGTAGAACACACATATGTACACGACTGAAACAGTACACGCGGCACGCGCAGATGTGCACCCGTGAACACACACATATACATTTACCTGCGGCACACGCATACATGTGTTGAGCTGGAAAACCAAAGTGTGCTTCTTGTAAAGCGCACACACATGCGTACACCTGGAACACACACATGCGTTCACCTTCGACACGCAAATGTGTTCAGGTGGAACCGACATGTGTTCACTTGGGACACAATGAAACGCGTGCCGAATTCAGACACACATGTGTGCACACGTGGCACACACGTGTGTTCCCCTGGAACACAAACAGGTGCAATTAAAGCACAAATGTGTGTACATGTGGGACACACATGTGTAGACCACTGGAACACAAATATGTGTCCAGGAACACCGCGTGTGCGATTCAAGCACACATGTGTGCACACGTGCAACACACATATGTGCACGCGTGAGCAAACATAACAATCATGCGTTTTCTGGAGCACATACATGCGTACACCTGGGGAGCAAAAAAGTCGTCAAACACAGAAAAATGTTCACCTAGCACATGATAATGTGTTCATGTGGAACACACATCTGCCCACCTGGAACCCAAACACGTGTACAAGTGGAACACACATGTGCGCACACGTGGCACACACACACACACATATGTGTACACGTGAACACACATATGTGCACACGTGAACACTCACATAAATGTGCACCCGGGACACACACCAGTGTGCTCATCTGAAAACAACCGTGTATTCTCCTGGAACGCAAACACGTGTCCAATTGGAACACACATGTGTGCACACGTGAACACACATATGTGCACACGTGGAACACACACACAAGTGTTCATCTGAAAACAAAGATGTGTTCATGTGCACAAGGGAACACACATTTATGTGCACGCAACAACAGACACACACGAGTATTCATCTCATTTATCACACACGTGTTCTCCTGGACCACAAACACGTGTCTAGTTGGAACACAGAAGTGTGCACACGTGAACACACGTCTGTGTACACATGGGGCACAGATATGTGTACACGTGAACAGTTCATCTGATAACAAACATGTACTCACCTGAAACACAAACACGTGTCCAGTTGGAACACACATGTGTGCACACCTGAACACACAAATGTGTACAAGTGGAACACACATATGTGTACACATGAACACACATACATGTGCACGCGGAGCAGACCCACACACTCACGCGCGTTCATCTGATAACATAAATGTGTTCTCCTGGAACACAAACACGTGTCCATTTGAAACGCACATGTGTGCACACGTGAACACACAAATTCCTACACGTGGAACACATATGCGTACGCGTGAACACACATACATGCGCATGCGGAGCAGACACGTGTTGATCGGATAACAAGCATGTGTTCTCCTGAAACACATGCACGTGTCCAGGTGGAACGCACATGTGTGCACACGTGAACACACAGTGGAACACGCATATGTGTACACGTGAACACACAGATGTGTACACGTGGAACACATATTTGCACTCGCAAACACACACATATATGTATCTATGCACACCCGGAACACGCACACACACACACACACACACGCACACGCGTTTTCGTCTGATAACAAACATGTGTTCCTTGAACACACACACACATGCGTACATCTGGAACACATATGTGTGTGCGTCTGGAAAGCACATCTCTGGTCACCTGCAACACACATTTGTGTTCATCTCTTGGAACAGGCATGTGTTCACGCACGACACTGGTGCAGACCTGGATCACACAAGTATGTTTAACCAGACCAAACTGTGCTGACTTGTAACACACGTATGTGTACACATGAAATACACGCACGTGCACATGTGCAGAAACATGTGCAACACAGTTGTGCAGCACGCATGCGTTCACCTGGACAACAAAAATGTGTTCACATGCAGTTTACATTCTCTGCACGCCTGTGCGACACATAAATCAAGTTCCCGAAGCCGGCTGCAAGGCGCTTTTCCATGGGCCTCTGCCGAATAACGCTTGTGTTTTATACGCATGTTCCGAGTAGGAAAATAGTGTTTGTGTGCGGCCAATCTAGCAATTTTGCAACACGTTGCTAGCGCGCGAGCCTGCAACTGCTGTTGCTGCTGCTGCTACTACTGCTAATGCTATCAGTCTCGGGTGGGTCTCCAGCATTTACAGGCTTCATCTTAGCAAAAGCTTTCCGGCGCATTTGCTTTCGCAGGGAAATACACAACCCAATTCTTCCGTATGCTCGGCGCAAGGCATCCCTGCCTTCTTGCCTCAGCCGCTTTGTTTCCCGTCTGTCCAGCAACTCGCATCCCCTGGTAGTTGCATGCAAGGAGGCGGAAGCAAATTTGCACTGAGGCGTAACTGGGAACCGGTCACAGCTGACCACTGCGCTAGCGCCTTGCTAGCGTGCGGCTAGCGCGGCTTCGCCGTATTTTTTGGAGTCACGGCGGCCATCTGTGTGGACTTGACAAATTAAGGCTACGTAAGATGAAGGTAAGCGTGCAGGCTGGCTTCAAGTACTAAGTAAGAACCGCAACATTACACCCTTGAAAGCCACACAAAGCCCATCGCAGCAACCCACGCGCCAACTCTTGGAAACCAAGATCACCGAAGACCCTAGCGCAAATCAAGCGCCATCCTAGCGCCTCCAGTGGAGCGGGCAATCTATTGGTATTTGCAGGACTCCGCCTTGTATGAATGAAAAACTGCACAAAGTGACTGCGACGGCAGCCTCTGCAGTCTGTAGACTAACCTTACAAAAACATGACCGGAACGCACATGTGTTTTATCAGAAAAATCGCATGCTTTCACCTGGAACAGAAACATGTGCTCACGTGCAACACGCTCATGCGGTCACATGCCAAAAAAACGGTCACATGCCGAGACACGCGTTTCTGAGCCTCAAACACACATGCCTGCCCGCGGAGCACACCGAATCCGTGACAAAGGGAGACCACGAACAGAGCCGTGCCAAGAAGGAGACACAGGGACACTTGAACCCGTCCAAGCTGACAGACAGTGGGAAACAAATGAAACCGTCCACCCAGAGACAAATGAATCCGTCCACTCACAAAGCCGTGCCAGGCATCCAGCCAACCGGGGCCAAATACAGGGAGACAAAGGGAGACAAATGAATCCGTCCACTCACAAAGCCGTGCCAGGCATCCAGGCTTGGAGATAACAAAAGACAAATGAAGGGAGACAAAGGGAGGCAAATGAACCTGTCCGCCCGGAGAGCCGTGCCAGACGCTGGGAGACAACGGGAGACAAATGAACCCGTCCACAGCTTTCTGGGTGGACGGATTCATTTGTCTCCCTTTGTCTCCCTTCATTTGTCTCCATTGTCTCCCAGCCTGGATGCCAGGCACGGCTCTCTGGGTGGACGGTCCCTTTGTCTCGCTTTTGTCTTCCGTTGTCTCCCAGCGGCTCTCCGTGCGGACAGCTTCTTTTGTCTCGCTTTGTCCCTTCATTTGTCTCCCGTTGTCTTCCCTTGTCTGCGGATTCACGTCTCGCACTTGTCTCTTCTTGTTTCCCAGCCTTTGTCTCGAGCTTTCGGGTTCATTTGTCTCCCTTTGTCTCCCTTCATTTGTATCCTGTTCTCTGGCTGGACGGGTTATGTGTCTCCCATTGTCTCGTGCCCTGTTCATTTGTCTCCCTTGGGCAGGCTGAGACAACGGAAGACAAATGAATTTGTCCACCCAAGAGGATGGGAGACAAATGAACTCTCCACCCAGAGGGCCGCGCCAGACATCCAGGCTGGGAGGCAAATGAAAGGAGACAAAGGGAGACAAATGAACCTGTCCAGACAGCCGCCAGCCAGGCACAACGAGAGATAAATGAAGGTGTGACACCTAGAGAGCCGTGCCAGGCATCCAGGCTGAGAGACAACGGGAGACAAATGGGAGACAAAGTTAGACAAATGAACCCAGATACAGGCGGGGAGACAATGATAGAAAAATGAGGGGAGACATGCCAGGCATCCAGGCTGAGAGACAACGACAAAGAAATGAAGGGAGACTTAGAGAGCCGCGCAGGCTGGGAGATAACGGGAGACAACTGGAGGAGACAAAGGGAGACAAATGAACCCGTCCACCCAGAGAGCCGTGCCAGGCATCCAGGTTGGGAGACAGCGGGAGACAAATGAAGGGAGACAAAGCAAGACAAATGAAGCCGTCCACCCAGACAGCGTGCCAGGCATCCAGGCTGAGGGAGACACATGAGGCTGAAAGACAACGGGAGACAAATGAAGGGAGACAAAGGGAGACAAATGAACCCGTCCACCCAAAGCGCCGTGCCAGGCATCCAGGCTGGGAGACAAGAGACAAAGGAGACAAATGAACCCGTAACAATAGGTGAGTCACTTTAAATGAGTTTCAGCAAGCTGTTTGGGAAAAATGAAATCAACGAATCTAGGCGAATTGGGTTGGGAGCCACCCAGCCAGCGGTGCCCATGTAAATCTTTTTTGTCCCTTCAAAATCAACCAAGTGGGTCTTTAGGGCGCTTCTCAGCCGTATCCAGAAATTGGTTTCCTTTTGGTTTCCTTTCAAATACGTACCAAAAGGGGTCAACCATGTTGAGAAACTATTGGGGAACAGGCCTGCCGAGCAGCATGGAATGATATTAAGTCAACTTGGTGTTTCTACTTCACTTTATTGTGGAGCTGTCTCCGAACCTTGAAGTAAAGTTTCATGGTTCCAGGAATCTCCCACCAGACCGTTGACCGTAGTTTCCACATGCTAAAAGGAATCCCTGTCCCTGGAAGACACCCATAGAGATTGGGTTTCTGTTTTTCGGCCCATTTCGGGCCGCAGTATTTTACGCGCAGCGTAGGAGCGCAAATTTCAACATTGAAGCCTCCAAGCGATCATACAACATACCCTTGCGCACGCTACAAGAACCTGAGGAGTGTTCGCGGAAGATTGACACAAGACCACTCTTCGCTGATAATAAGGAGCCGATGTGGGGCCTTTGCCAAACAGCCAGAGAGGAGCACAAGTCGACCCCCGCAGCAGGTACTCGGGTTCCCTTCCCTTTTTGTTTTGTAGCTTCCCATGTAAATGTGGTCCTTTCAACAATGGATGCCCTTTTTTACCCCATCAAGCCCCAGGCCCGGAAATGAAGGCCTGCATCTTATGGGAACTTCCACCTGGGGAACCTAAGGTGAGCCACAATCAAAACCTGGCTCAGTGAAGGGGATCATCCCCTTGCCATTGGGTTTCCGCCTTTTCTATTCTGTACACGCTTCTGACCGACCACTCTAAGAGAAAGGTCTTGATGCTGACTCAGGTGCCTTTCACTTTCGTGCCTCGGTACATGTTCTACATCTTGTCGGAGCTCTTGAAAAACTCGGTGCGCGCCACTGTGGAACACTCTGCACGCGGCGGGAAGGAGATGGGCCCTGTGACCTTGGTCGCACCCCGGCTAAAAAGCTAGGCCGGGAAAGAGGGCGAGGTCGTAAAGAAACAAGCAAAGTGTTTTCATTTGGGGACACCCCCCCCAAAAAACTGCGTGGTTTTTTCCGTTTGTTTTCCATTTGAAACCACCAACCAGGGTACCCTCAAATAAAGACACACTCGTGAATTGATGGGTTGGAGAGAGCTTATGTCTCAACAGTTGCGAGGCGAAGTTGGGGCGTTTGTTTGGTAAGGTATGTTGTGTGTTTTTGGAGCGTGTGACTTTGGGGCAAAACCAAAGGGAGACCCATCTTGGAGTTGATCCCTCTGGTTGTGAAATGCCAAGGGCCCGCACAGAACACATTTGTATTGAGATTTGCCCGAAATGACGCTCTGAATCTGACTCATGTGGAAGGTGTTGTTTCTTTTCTTCGCAGGTTGAACTCCAGCCATTGTTTGGCAGTCCGTTCAGGCACCAACCCCGAAGATCATGCATAGTGCCGGTTTAAGCAAGGGCCATGTCACCCCATCAATTTGGGGCAACAATTTGTTATGGTAGTTTCCGGGCCCGGGTATTCCCATTTACACCAAAGTACCAGCGACAAACACATCCGAAGCTGCATGCGAACTCAGGTTTGCAACAGCAAAGGCATCACCAGCATCCGAGTCTCAGACGAAGGAGGCCCGGAATTGGGCGGGCCAGCGACTTGGGGAGGAAGCACTGATGGCTTTCTCTGAGCATAAAACTTGAGAGCTACGAAATCCTGTCAAGCTGACACGCATCACAAAAACGTCACGAAGCAACACAAAGACTCTGGCCCAGGTGAAACTTGGACATTCGAAGGGAGCATTGGCACATCTAGACATACCTAGAAACTCCGCTAGCGGAAATGTCGGCTCATTTTCCAAAAGCCAGAAATGTCCGCCTTCCGAGGCAGGGCCAAAAGCGCTCGAACCAAGGCAAGAAGCCGACGCCGCAACGCGACAGATTGATGCCCGCTATGTTATCAGCGCTCAATGGTTGCCAATGTTTTTGAACATGCCATGACTGACGCGCGCTGCAAAGGGCGACAGCACCAAACCATTTTCACTCAATCCTTCTTACCAGCAAAGCTTGTGGAAAGGTCTGGAACGATTGTTTCCCTTGCCGCTTGGCACGTCTCAGTTTGTCTCGGGCGCGAACACCGCGCAGATCAGTGGCAGATTTGTGGCCAGCCATGCCTTTGAGCGGCCGTCACGCCGAACAACTGATCGCCACCCGCTGTTTCCGGCATACCGTAAGCGCCTAACACGTCATCAAGCATGCCTGGAAATACTTGAGCAAGGCTAGTGCCTATGAATATGTTCGCCCGCCTGCAATTTTCAGGGTCTTTCAAACTGTCCCATCCATGAGGGCAGCAAGGGAAGACATGGGTTGGTCAGAAAGAAAGAGATGGAAGTCCAACAAGTCAACAGCAGGGCTCAGCATAGAACCAAAGCGAAAGCAGGAGAGTAGCCGCTAGGTACGTGCTTTGGCAGTCTAGCAATCGGCGAACGAGCTGGCAGCACATTTTCGCAGTTGCTCAATCAATGATGCCATGTTGTGTATGACATGGCACGGAATCCGCATAGACTCCCAATTTGTAGACCGATCCTTATGCAAAGGGCAGACCCCAGGAGCTATCAGATATACAGCACTGCCAAGGCTACACCACTCCATGAGCATTTGAGGAATCACCCCGAACATGTGAGCTACAATACTGGATGGACAAGGGGTAGTAGTAAAGGACAAGCAACCCATGCCAGATATTGGCGCGACAGCCCTTTTTATTGTAGTTTTGCGTAGTACGATTCAGCACCGGTTTTGCCGTGTTTGTTTGCACCGCTTGATATTTTTGAACTCTGTGCGGGAAACTGCCAACCCCTTCCTTGAACCGGGTACCGGAAACTGCAATGCCAACAGGACCGGGGTCTTCAGACAAGGTGCGTGTTTTGCCTTTGACAGCCCGACATCTGTCAAAAACTGGCACGGACCCTTCCAACGATTCAGCGGCTCCGTTGGCACCAAGGCGAGCTTTGATACCCAAATGGGAGTTGTCCAAGTTGTTTCCTGCTGTTTCGTAATCAATGGGGCTTGCCGAGGGCAACCCTTGCATTGCCCACAGTTGCCCTGGAACTTGAAACCAGCCCCTCTACAAGTAGCAAGTCTTATGGGAACCAGCCAGCAACTCGCTTGAGAGGTGGAATCCCGGTGCAAAGCTTAGCGCACGTTTGGTCATACCTCTACACCACTGCGCAGCCCATGGATATTCCCATCACGAGGCCGGCCACAGGTCTTTCCGATCGAAATAAAAGCATTTGGTCGGTGCCCTTTTGGGAGCTCAAAAGAAGCCACCCTTTCGGGGTCCCTGTTTGGGGAGGGTGGAAGTACATACGGCTAAACTGGGCTCTTGCTGGAGACCAGCCCACTTAGACTCGGCACTCGTTCCCATTCCAGTAAAGTCCGCCAAAGCCGGGGGGCGGAAGTTTCAAAACTATTCAACACGGTTATCGTTCTCGCTCTCTTTCGCTTTCTTCTTTCTCCGACACAGCTCCAAGACTGCCGCCACGTGGCACGTGGGGCAGGGTCGAACTCACGCACAGGGCCACGTGTTCGGCCCGCTTCTCTTACCCAGCTCCCGCATTCGCTAGCTTGTTCCTAGCTTTTTCAGGCACGTGGCATCGGTTTATGTATCTATCTATGTTGTTCTCTACTTAGCTATTTATCTGCCTATCTATCTACCTTTATCTATTTGATATGTCTCTCTCTCTCACCATCTTTCTAGATACCTATCTAACTATCTACCAACCCTTTTAACTATGTTCTTTCTTTATTTATTTATTTTGTTCGTTCGTTCGTTCTGTCTTTGTTTCTGTGTTAGACGGAGAGAGAGAGAGAGAGAGAGAGAGAGAGAGAGAGAGAGAGAGAGAGAGAGAGAGAGAGAGAGAGAGAGAGAGAGAGAGAGAGAGAGAGAGAGAGAAAGAGAGAGAGAAGAGAGAGAGAGAGAGAGAGAGGGAGAGAGAGAGAGAGAGAGATAGCTCATTTGGTTCCAGTACTATGGAAAGTTGTTGAGCTTCCTTTGGTCCGGGAGAAGATCTGGTATGAACAGCAGCAAGCCTCAAACGTAACCATTTACCTCAAGGGGTGCGCACAAGCATGCCAAAATCACCCGGGACAAAAAATAAATGAGTTGAACGCGATTCATTGCCAGCGTCATGAAAAGGAAACCCCTAGTGCTGAATATGTCATACATCCTGATTTTCGGCCACTTTCTGCATCCAAGCCTCATGTTGACACCCACCCGAGCACCGAACCCTCCCCCCCACCAGTGTCTCATCCCAGGGAGGGCGTGGATGCCCCCACGGAACTCCAGCGCCTGGAGATGTCCATGCACGTGGCCCACAGCCCCGGCCCCAGGCGGTCGCTGAGGGTTTGGTTTCCCACCGGCCACAAAAAGCTTCCATTTGCTGACATGAATATTGTTTTTTTTTTTTTTTTCTCCCCTGTTGGCTTTAAAGGGAATCTATCACTACTGGAAATATCTTATATTCTTCCAGGGATCTTTACCAAATGGAAGAAAAACTTTGACATTGATCAAATCCAGGTTGACGAATGAATCCGTCAAGCCAAATCCAAGCTCTAACTGTTCAAAGGACTACTCCAAGGGTGAACAAAACGGAACTTATTTCTCATCGGGACCTGGAGGAGACCGACCAGGGCGTTGCCAAAGTTCACCCCAGTGCGAAGCCCCCAAGTACACCACCACCCCCTTCCCCACAAAATCAAAGCACCCCTCAAGAAGGAGAAATTCGCGAAATTCTCTTTTGTGTCGCCATCTCCAGCCGCGTCCTGACGCGTCAGGTTTGGCCTTGCCGGAGGAGACGGCCCGCGAACATCGCATCCTCCTGAGGCGGGACCTCCGGTCGGAACAGGCTTTTGAACTTAGCGGTCGATTTTGAGCAAAAGAATGTATGTTAAATTTTGAGAGGGCTGCAACTTGGCCCCTTTGTGAAGTTGGAACCTTACTGATAAAGACCCAGCTACTAAAAAAGCGGTCTCTGGTTTGCAATCTCCGTATTGGATGTGTTGGCTTGAAGTGTGGATGGCCACGAGTTACTGGAGAGTCCTTCTGCATGACCCTGTGCAGACCAAGCTTTGTTCAAACCAGGCCTTGCCGGGAAGCAGTTTCAACATGAAAGGAGAGATGGCGCACCAGGTCCCCACTGGCGGGCCTGGGCTGCGGGCTCCCACTGAGCCGGCTCTATGCAGAGTACCTGGGGGGCCGCATGAAGCTGCAGACGATGCCCAGGCTTGAAGCGGAAACCAGACGCAGGTGTTTTGAGGGCCGGGGTTTTCGTCTTTTGTGTGTTTGCTTGTTGCTTGCTCAGTGTCCTTTCTGTGAGAATCCCAAAAGAAAACATCTACTTCCAGATATCGAGCAAGCCTTGAGTTTGAATTTGCAAAACGGCGCAAAACGCGCATCCAAGATGTGTGGCACGCCTGCTTTGGCACAATACATGTTCTCCCCTGAAGGGTCACACGAACACGTAGTTATTTCATGGGGCGCGGGTATTTCATAATCTTTCGTTGGGAGCGGGGTAACGATGTGATGCTTTGCTAGATTTTGCCAAAACCCACTTTGAGCACCTCCAAGAAACAAAAAGTCTAGCTGGCTTGGGAAGGGCCGATGGACCCATTTTGGCAGAGAGTTGAGCATCGGGGAGGGAATGTGTCAATAGTCGCGCTGATCGCGGAAGCAAATGCCTCCAAATGCTGCAAACTTATGTCCGCGGAAGCTTGCTTTCAGTTTTCTAAGAAAACGCATCGCGGAAGCTACGTACCCATGCGGAAGGTTGAATAATAATTTCATATGAACTAGAAAGGAATACGAGACACCACTCATCCAGCCTTGTTACTCACAACGTGTGAGTAAGCGGGCTACAAAAGAGTCAACCACCCACCCCTTTTTCAAACGCGAATCCAGATCTCTACGACACTCTGGAGCAGCTGACTCTCAAACCGCCTTGAAATCCCAGCAATACGAGGTACGGCACAGACGTCTTTGTGTACCTCAACAGCGTGGGCAACAGTGGCTGGGCCGAACACGGGAATTGTCTTCTTTCAGCTCGGAGCGTGTCAGGTTGCTAAGCTGAATTTGGGCGCTGACAAAAGAAGCCGGGCTGCGATTCACAAATTGCCATGGTCTTGCGTGAATCCTTCCTTGCTGGCAACTCTGACTTTCCGTTGAACCCGCCAAAGCTTAGTCTGGTTTTCACGGCGGGAGACCTGAAGGAAAGCATCCGGAGCCAGAAGATAAGCAATGTGTCGGTAGTTTGATGGATACATCACAGAATTTGTAGAGCATTCATTGGATTTGGCTCGGGATAAACAACGCTAATACGAATACATATATGTATGTGTTTTGGTGATTCATATTTTTGGAATACATGCACCATTTGATTCCAGATCTGGACTGGTGGTAGACTTGTCCTTTCAAGTCCTTTTGAACGACTTGAATTTCAAAAAGGGTTTGCTTCCAGATCTGGACCCGGCATACTGTTCCCTTCAAAGTTCCTTTAAACAACAGTCAGTTTCCAAGTGCTGTTTCCAGAGGAGTGGTAGATTTATCCTTTCAACGTTCCGTTAAGAAAACAATTTATTTAAAAATTGGTGTTTCCATTGAACTGGTGTTTCCTTTCAATTCTTTCTAATCTGGGGTGGTAGGTTTTCTGTTCAAAGCCACATTTGGAAAGTTGTCGATTTCAAAGTGTTGCTTCCAGATGGTCCTCTTGCCATATCTGTTCACCATCTGCTTGGCCAAAATGACTAACAAAGCTCAAGAGTGGATCTTAGGGGGATCACATGTGTGTATATATGTATATATATATATATTAACAGATATGCATGTACTGTATTATTGTGCGCGCGCATATATTCAGAGGCACTCACTCCAGTGTATGTTGCTTTGGCTGGCGCTGCGGTGTTGTTGCAAGCTGTTTGTTTTGTTGCCTGAGTGCAGTGGGAACCTTCCACAAGCTTTGAGGCATGTGTCCCGGACCCGCAGAGATTTATTAGATATGCCTCAATTTGAGGACGGCCTACCCGCAGAGCGGGGCGCATCATATTTGTCATGTTTGGGACTTGCACATATGCAATCATCGTCAAAGCCAAGGATGCCGCGAGTCCTTTCCTCTCAGAAACCGACGAATGGCCAAAGCACAAGCCACAGAGAAGTAGCCCAACACTTTGTTTTTCCTTGAATGAATTGCCTGTAATCACCAGATTCTGTTGATAGTCTCTTAGAAATCGAGTAATGTCCAGAATAGGGGATCCCCAAGATTGTGATGTTCTTGGTGTCTCTTCAAGGCGTTCCTTCAAAACCACCCCCACAAAGGGTACCCCCAAAAAACGCTGACACAGACACTCCCTGTGCCAGTTCCGTTTTTTCGTGTTTTTCGAGGTGCAGAGATGCTGAAGGCGATCTGACTGGCTTGGGCAAAACAAATGGCGCTCTTGGGTCACTCCGGCTGGGGGCTTTACAACGCTACATAACCCGAAAGCCCGTTTTCAGAGGAATCTCCTGGGCCCCCCTGGGTTCTGAATTCATGCTGCTTCCACGTTGCCAAGCTCGCCCATGTCAAGCCCTCGGTTGGCCCCCTATGGCAAGGTACATCCTCGAGAAGGAGAGATTAGACTTCAGGAGGCCGGGGGCTTGTCTAGATGATCCGCAGGTATCATTTTGCGCACCCAGCAAGTTGGATGTCTCCAGTGTGTCCCAGGATTGTCTCTGTTCTTGAGGTCTTGTAATTTCAGGCTGTAGTGCCTCTGAATGCACCGCCTAGTAGCAGGGCCGAGACTGCATATGGGTCATTATAGGTCTGTTTTGTTTGGAGAGTACCCGGATGTCAATTTGTGAGGCCATAGTGCGATGAGTCGCTGGCAAACGTTCAGGCATCGTGGCCCCGCAGGAATTCCGCATGCGTTTGGCCGCCATTGCGGACTTGGCGCAATCAAATATGATGAAGTGGGGATGTTCAGAATACCCTCCTGTCCAACATGGCCGTGGGTCAAAACCAATAGGATCCCATTTTGGGGTAGGTGAATTCACCACCCATTTTAGAACCCATTTTAGTGGGGATAGGGATGTTCTCTGCGGGTACGACTTGGATTTGACCCATGGCCACATTGAACCAGGAAGCTTCCAGGACTGCACAGGCTCAGGTTCCATGTTGCACGGGAGCGCATCCAAAGGCGCCCGCCTCGTCTTGCAAGGCCTCCAGCCTGGGGCAAGATCAAGCGCTGCCGGCACCGTTCTGGGGGGATGGAGTTTCAGCAGGCTGAAACTTGGAGCATCCCAGGCCCCATGGAAACATGGTTGTAGGAAAACATCATTGTGGTTTAGTGGGAAATCCCCACTTAACTGCTAAAATTTAGATTGTTGCTCCCCTTCCAATGTCAACCAAGAAAAGGACACCCTTACCAGCTGATTTAGAGGCTTCCCTTGGAAAGCAGCTAGTTTTGGGGTGTATCCTCAAAGCTTTGAGGGCCCCTAAGGTGCTGGTTCATGAGTATGGCACCAGCTCCGCCCTTCTCCCAGCCGTTTTGCCTCGCTTGAGCATCGAATCTGTCGGGGTTGCTGGGAGGCTAGCTTTCATATTGTCCAAGCCCTCTGAGCTCCCCTCAAATGATTTTTCCCAGAGTGAGTCTCCTCCAAATTTGGAGCCCGATTTGTTACGGCCTCGAAAGTGTGTTTTTGCGGCCTCAGCTGGTTGAAGCCATGGTACCACTTTGGTTTCACCTGGAAAAAACTCCAAGGTGATGAAACCAGTGTACAACTTGAAATCCAACTAGATGATCCAGCGATCCCTGTGCTGGACGCAACACGGAAACAGCTGGAATCCAATAAGCACGGACCAAGAAATCCCTGGTGAAGCGTAACGAGAAATCCTTCTCAAAGCCGAACACTTTCGAGGCAATCTCGATTGCAACCCGCGCCAGGCTCATGGAGCGAGAGACGCAGCCGGAGAGATGGGATTGGGCTTGGAGCTAAGTTGGAGTACAAAGTTTAGTTAAACCAGCTTTGTGGCTGAAAAGTAGGGGCCCTGAAGAATTGGTGGGTCTCCTCTGTTTTTCCTTTGCCAAACGGTGTCAACAAAAGACCGACCCGTTTGGTCCCCCAAACAAAGCTGGAAAGTAGGTCCAAGGGAAAACTGATCCAAGGCCACTGACCCATGAGTTCGGGGTGGGCGGAATCCGGATTGGAAGCGGAAAGTATGTCCTGGGTGCTAAATAGCCCGTATTTGCAGATTTCTGAAAAGGATGCCGAATGGAGCACTTGAGGATTTGGCCAAACTCAACAAGCGCCCAGCTTCCAAATGGTCACAACATGTGAAAGCAGTACCTGCAAAAATATTGCGATTCATTGATCCGATCCTACACTGTCCTCTTGTACTTCGTGTACACCTAGACACAGAGGGGCAAAAATATTTGGACAAATGCTTGCCACTGCCTCCTTTTCAAACATTACTGGTATTTGCTTGGGGTTATGCCACTCGCTGTATGTTGTTTTGTAGGTCTAAGTCTCTCTAGATCTTAGATGTTCCCTGCCAAAGAGTTGTCTAGGTCGGCCTGCTGGGGCATGCGGCGCGATCGCTCTTTGCTGTCAACCGAGGTGGTGTGGGCAGACTGCGACACCTACTTCATGAATATGAGGCCTGTGCCGCAGATGGGGCGCTTCACTAAGCGGCTCGCTCATGGCGTATGGCGTCCAGCGCAAGATAAGGAGCTCTGCCAAGCAGGCCTTGAACCCCCTCTCTCCAAGAAGCCCTGCCACCAAGTAGACCTCTCGTCAAAGTCTTCGTCCAAAAGCTTTCAAAACGCACTTCCGACTTGAATGCTGTTCGCAAGGATCGTTGACCTTTAACTGTCGGGGAATTTGCTTTCCCACAACCCAACAAAGGTGTGTATTGAGAGGGTCCCTGAAATGGAGCTCCCACTTCGCCAGCACAACCTTGGAGAGCGTGATTTACACCTATGCCGGCGTCTCAGACGGTCCGGGGTCCCAGAGGTTTGGAAGATCTCTGCGAATGGATCGCCTTGTGCCGACTTACGCGGATACTCAAAAGGGCCCCTCATTTGGACAACCCCCCCCCCCCAACAAAAACAAAAGCACTTCACACAAGTTCATAGTTGGTTTGTCTCATTATTCATGTATGTGTTTTCGGATCCAACTAGTGCACGATTAGGTCCATCCACAGTATACATATGATTACTCCTTGTAGAACAAGGTGTTGTACTTTGTCCTGCTTGTAGGTCAAGGTGTTGTACTTTGTCAAGATCCTTTTTTGCAGCGCTTCTACTTTGCTCTGAGCGCGAGCAAATGGCTTGCCTAGACTAGCAGTCATTCCCCGGTTTTGTTTGCTTGAAGATGGACATGAAACGACTTATCCAACCACATCGAAAGCATGTTCAGGTTGGCGTCTTAGGAAAGCAACATACAACTCTTGACAACATGGTGCAATCCATCTGGTATATCGATCTGTTGTATCCAGTGACCCGCTGTATTGTCAGTCTTGTGCAAAAACCTAGTATCCCAAGCTTGGCTTGCTGGCCGTGTGAAGTGTGTTGGCACGCCACGGGGTAGGCGTTGCTTGGTTTAGCTTCCTCGGAAAAGCAGGCGTGTCAGTGGAGTGAAGGGCATGTGCTAGTGTCTCCCTAAACGCGTTGTGGAGCGGAATTGATAGGATGGGTAAGGCAAGCTCCCCCAAAAGGATCATTTGGCTGATGTAGCGGGGTTGCCCAAAGAAAATGAGGCACCCTACTTCATTGACAAGTTCCAACCCCCTTGTGACCGACGCAGGCAAAGGCTTGACGCTGGATCCAGAGGCCAGGCCTAAGCAGCGCCCCCGAGAAGTTGTGGCAGCAGTCATATTTTTCCCGAAAGGACCGCGAATGGCTCTTCGGGAAAAATTGCTAGCTAACTCGCTGAAGCACGCTTGCACAAGCACTTGCACGAGCGCACTCGCACGAGCACACTTGCACGAGCACAATAGCACGAGCACACTCGCACAAGCGCACGAGCGCACTTGCTTGCACGAAAGTACTTTCACAAGCGCACTTGCACGAGCACACTGGCAGGAGCGCACGAGCGCACGAGCGCACTTGCACGAAAGTACTTTCACGAGCGCACTTGCACGAAAGTACTTTCACGAGCGCACTTACACGAGCCCACTTGCACGAGCACAATGGCACGAGCACACTCGCACGAGCGCAGGAGCGCACTTGCACGAGAGTACTTTCACGAGCGCACTTTCATTAGACAATTACATTTTTCTCTGCAGTGCCCTTGATGGACTCCAGATCATGCACGAAACCAAAGACTGCATTTGACACGATACTGCGCAGTCGCTCTATACTTTGTTTTTTAGAGTTGTTGTTATCAACAATTTGTTGCCTTTAATCAAGAAACCTTCAGGGGGTGCAGCGTTTTGAGAACATGTATATGAGCGTCCGTCAGAATTTATTTGCGGGGTTGCCTTTGCGCATTTGCGCTAGTCACTGTGTTGCAATCGAACCCCACGCGCGAAGTCTCAAGAGAGGCTTAAACCGTTGGAAGCCGAGTGATGCTCAGCTTGGATCAGTCCCGATGCACCTGAAGAGATCCCTGGCGTGTTTCAGCAGGCCACCTGGCCCAAAATGGCCGAAGGAAGCTGGACCCTTTGGGGGGGGTTGAAAGAAAACCAGCACGAGTCACCAACCAACCTGAACCCTCAACCCATGAAAATGGGAGGATTTCCCTTTTTTAATAGTTTTTTTGACCCAGACCCCACCATTGCTACCGGACCATCACGAATCGGAATCGATGGCTCCTTCGTCCCATGTGCTTCGGAAATAGGATCAAAGGAAGCCAGGAACAAAGAGACGTCCCGAAACCAAAGAGAAACCATGCCTGGGTAATTCACAAATTGGCAACCAACAGCTTTCGTGATTATCCATAGCAATTCTTGAGGGTGGTGCACGAGGCTGGCTCGGTTCCGGAAAGCCTCGGTGGTGCACGGCAACATTACGGCGGACGCAAGTTTGCTGTTCACTTTGCATTCGCTGAAAGCCACAATGCTTACCTGGGCCAACTTATTGCACGTTGAAAATGGGCCTCGTGCTGCGCAAGGGCACCACGCGCTTTCTTCGGCTTCGTGCATCCCGTTGTCTGGTAGGGCCCATGCTTCATGTGCAGAAGGAACTTTTGGCTGGGCTCCCTGCATTCCTCTTCAGCGCGGGCTTTGTGCTTTGGACGAAGCAGATTTGTTGCGGATGCGAGCACGTGTAGTTTGCAGCCTCGCCAGGAAAGTGCAGATGCGCGTTTGGAGCAGCAGTGTGATGATCAGGCGATTGAGGCTGCGTGGGTTGAGGTAGAGCGTTGCCGCACAGACGGCGAGGATACGGTCTGCTCTTCCGTGTCGTGCTTCTCTTCTGAGTCTTGTTCGCTCTGTGGCGATGAAGATGAGGCTGAGGCTAGCGACGAGTTCGAGGAGCCTTGGATGGTCAATGCGATGTCAGGTGTGGCCCACTGCGCTGTAGTTGAAGGCGAAGGAGATGACGCTCGAGCGTTTCTTGCTTGCCGGCCTGCAGCTAGATTGCACCTGTGTACCGGAGACCAGCCCGTCTCTCCAGTACTTGCAGGGTGTTCAGAGCCAGTGTCAGCAAAAGGCTTGGGCGTGCTTGCTCGAAGCGCCGGGACCTTGCTGAAGTTCTGGCAGAAGCTGCAGGTCTTTGCGGGGATGAGTGGGATCTGGACCTGGCTGGACCCCCTCGTCGTGTCTACCAGTTGCTCTGCACGCGTACGCAAAGTTGGAGGCTCGCTTTGTGGGGCATTACACTCGAAGGCACGGGGCAGACTAGCGATCTCTATCCGTGCTTGAGGCTGAGGAGGCAGACCGGGAGGTCCTTCAAGAAGTGTTTCGTCAGGTGCTATTTCCGCCACTTCATGGGGCCTCGCCCCAAGGTGCTGGCAAAGCTTAATGGTTCTGCGGCGCGGAGCGCAAGTCAGATGCCCTTCCAAAGCATGGAGCCAAGCGGGGGATGCTTGGGGAATGCTTTGATTGGGCTGATGGCAGGTGCACCCGGGTGAATTGCCGCTTCCAACACGCGTGCGGGAAGTGCGGTGACGCAGGCCACAGCTCGCAAAATTGCAAAGCGGTCTCTTGATTAGCTGTGGAGGCGGGGCCCCCAAAGGCGCTGGTGGCGGAGCCCCATGAGGCGCCAGCGCCTGCCTGCGTATGGGCGGCGGGGCAGATGGCTTGACCGGCGGCTGTGCTAGCCGTGCCGGCTCAGCGTTGTTTTGCCTGATAGCTGCACGGAGTTGCCAATCTTGGATGGCGGTGGGTTGGGTTCCACTGCAGATTGGCTACGGCCACGGGTGTCTAAGGATGTGTTCCACCCCTTGCGGAAACGCTTTGGATCCTCTGTGCGGGAATGGGCGTTGGTGCCGCGTCTGCGCAAGCATCTGGAGCGAAGGTGTGGGGATTGCTTGTTTAGCGTGCAGGAAGTGCAGCAATTGCGCGACGAGCTTGTGCAATTTTTGCGGGTGTCTGGTTCCCCATGCACGGACGCCGTTGCGCCGCATCAGCCTTTTTTACTGGACGCATGGCGGGCTTGTGCCGAGTTGCGTGGTGACGTGGATGCCGCGTTGCCAAACATTCTAGTAGAGGGCGTGTCTACGGGAATCTTGGATGCTATTCCTGCCTCAGGTGTTTGTTTTCCAGTTTGCGTGGAAGATACTGGAGGGGACTTGCTGGTCCACGCCGCGCCCTGGTCTTCTGCAATGGAAGACCCGGCTCTGACGCGGCGACTGCTGCAACAAGATATTGACGCAGGCTACTTGATGCATTTGCCTGGGGGCGCCGCGGAGGCTCGTGATAGGTGGGGCGACAACGTTGCTGCTGGAAAGCTGGGAGTTGCCTGTGCTCCCGGAAAGAAACCCCGGCTGATTGGGGATGGAACTGTCAGCGGCGCAAACCGCCGCGCGAAGATCTGCGAGAAGGTGAGGCTTCCAAGCTTGGAGTCTTTGCAGCGCTTCGCAGGTCGCGTGCCCACCTCGAGGTCCTTCACAGCATTTTCGTCTGATATACGCGGGGCGCACAAGCTGGTGCGCGTGAGGGAGTCGGAGCAAGGCTTTCCTGCGTGCATTTTGGAAGATGCTTGGTATCGGCGTATTTCGGGTGTTGCTGGGCCGCTTATTGGTTGTCAAGAGTAAGCGCGTTCCTGACACGGCATCTTCACAAGTTTATCTACATTGGGCATGGTCTGTTCGTTTATGTGGATGACGGCCTCATTTTGCTTCCGGTTGAAGTTGCGCCGCTGGCAGCGTGCACCTCTCTGATGTTTTTGGTTGCCTTGGGGGTGCCAATGAGCTGGGAGAAACTGGCCCCGGGGTCTTCGTTGAATTGGATTGGTTGGGATTTCTTTCACTGCCACGTTGCCTTCTACAAAGCGGGAGAAGCTGTTGGGGCAGCTCAAGGCTTTAGTGACGCCTGGGTTGGCGGTGGACCGCAAGCTGGTTGAGCAGCGCATTGGTTTTTTCACGGTTTTGCGGAGGGGCTTTTTGGCTGAAGCCTTGGCTCCAGCAGCTCTACAAACTTCTTTACAAGCCTCGTTGCGTTTTCCGGTCCATGTCCCTGGGGCATTTTGGCCTTGTTGCAGCAGTTGTCGCCCACCTTGTGGGTAACTGCTTCGCTGCCATGTTGCGATATTCTCAATGGCTGGAAATTGCACTCTGTGGGCAATTGCGTGTTGGCTGACATTGACGCCGGCGCTGCGGAGTCCGAAAATGAAGCATGGCTGCGCGGAGTGCGTTTTCTACAACTACCAGAACCCCACGGTCAAAGGTTGCCAGGCATCTGCGCAAGTCTCGCGGCTGTCCAACAACGCAGGCTTCTGTCCCTCTACGTTTTGCAGATGCGGACGGTGGCTTAGCCGCAGCAGATGCCTTTGCCACTGCTGAGGTTGGCGGCCTGGGTGGCTGGTGGATCAAGCCTGGGTGCGGCTTGGTGCGTTCAAGAGTCAGCTGGTTTAGCTTCCAGCTGACTAGGGCTGAGCTGCCGGATTGGTTTCGGAACGGCGCTGGGGCGCAGCTGCTCTTGCTGCTGGCGTGAGCTGAGGAGTTGGACGTGCCGGACAAGGTGATCCTCAAACTCCATCAGCTGTGTGACAACGCTGGCGCAGCGTCTGCGGCTAGAAAGCAGCTCGCGATGTCGGCTTTTGGTGTTCTCAGTTGGGAGTTGCTCTGTGTCCTCATCATGTTGCAGGTGTGCGCAACATCTGGGCTGATGAGTTGAGCAGGGGCCGCCTGGCTGGCTCTGACCCGGCCTTTCCACGGACGTGCGTCGGGTGCTTGCGCGGCCATGGGAGTAAAAAGGCCCGCGGTGCTGAGCCGAACATGTTTTTCTCCCACCTGTTTGTTTTAGGCTTCTTTTGAGCACTCTTCGATCGGGGTGATGTTTGTGTGGTGCCCTGCATGAATCCCCACCCTGTGGCTGGGATGGGGCTGGCTGCAGTCAGTGCGCTGCATGTGCGCTGGCTGCAGCTGGCCTTGTGGTTATTCATGCATTGAAAATGGTTATGCTTCCACAAGGGCACAAGCATGATAGCATTAGGGTTGAGGGTGGTGCACTGGGGTGGGCTGGGATACGGCCAGTGCACCACTCAAACTCTCGTGCTTCTGCCTTGTCCCTAAGTTTGTGGTTGTGCTTGATGCTTTTTCTGTATGTGTGCAGCTCAAGCAGCAGGTGTGTTTGGGTAGTGGTAGGGTTTGGCTGCTGCTTGCCAAAAGCGCCATCCTTGGAAGAAGTGAATGCCCTGTGTCTGGGATGGGGCTAGTGCACTGCATGTGCTGGCTGCAGCTGGCCTTCTGGTTATTCATGCAGTGAAAATGGTCATGCTTCCACAAGGGCACAAGCATGATAGCATTATGGTTGGTCCCCCGCAATTTTCCTTGGAAACAACAAGGACACCAGCCCGTGCCGCGAACCTGAAAATCGAAAATCGAGTGGTGTTCCACGTAATCCGCCGAAAAAGAGCACCAAACAAAACAATCCATAGTGCCCTTTCTTCGTTCCTTGGGAAGGGTTTCCCTTCAAATTCAACCAACAAAGAACCGCCAGGTGCAGCTCATCGTGAGCGAGGACAGCGCCATGCTCAACACGGGCATCTTCTTCGCTCGGGGCACTGATTGGGCCCGGCGGCTTATTCGAAGCGAGTTTCCGATTCGCGAGAAGTCATGGGTCGCCCCGAAACTATGTGGTTTCCTGTTGGTGTTCCTTTAAACCAACAGGGAAAGTTACTTCAAGAAGCAAAATGAGGTGGCGTTTGCTTTGGGGCGCGAGGCCCCTCCTGTTTTGGGGGGTCTCATCCTTTTATTACCTCAAGATGAGGCTCCTCCTTCAGATAGTAGAAAGGGAACCACAAAGGTCCGGTTGTTAGATGTTTTAAACGCGGCATTGTGCCCCCATTCCCCGGGTTCATCGCCGTCACTGCTTGGGGGGACCGACTTTCTGCTTCTTGGTATTAGCTTTTAGCGCAGAGCCTTTGAGTGGCCACGGGGTTAAAGCTGCTTTTGGATTTCACGCTGCTTTAAAGCGAGCTGTTGGTTTTGAGGGATGCCAGAGGATGTTGTAAGCAGCCAGCTTGCGTTCAGCAAATCGACACTCCAGGGCATCTTTCAGGGATCCTTGCATTTCGCCTCCCTGGGTGATTCAAACATCCCCTCTGGTTTTTTCACATGAGCTTCCTTTTTTGGAAAGGATGATGTTGGAAGGGGACATGCGCGTGAACGTGAAATTCTACTGGGATAAACCACACATCCCAGCTGGTGCAAAGTGGATTTGGTTTCAGAGTCAGAACAAGGGGGCCACGGCAAGGGTCTAGCCCGTAATGGTCCTTGGCCCACAATAGTCACTGTGACTTTCGAATAGTCGCTCTGCAATGGCTTCCTTAAGGCTCTGAATCAGTGTGGTTATGCATCAAAATCAGGACCCTGCAAATTGTGGTGTTGCTTTTGGCTTCCCTTTAGAACCACCCAAAACAGGGGTACCCCATCAAACACACATACATCCCGACCAGTTGCAAACCGAGGTCCAGTCGCTGCTGGCCCGTGTCTGGGGCGGCATCCTCAGGGTCGAATTATTTGGGGCCCCTTGAGATGGCTTCAACTACCAAAAAGGTTCCATTTTGAGAAACACTTATTTGTACTTTGGATGAGGGCATCCTCCCAATGTGCGGCTGTGCCAATTGTGCTCTGGACGAAATCACTGATACTGTGTGCCCAGTTGGAGGTTGGACTGTTGGCTAGGGCAGTCAGATTCAATCAGGGGGTGCTCCAATATGGATGACTTGCCTGACCGCTTGTGGCTTTCAATTGGAAGCCAAAGCGAAGCGAGCCATTCTAATAAGTCTATGTTAAATCCGCGTATGCGGATTTCAGCCCTCCGGGCGACTCAGGCGCGGATGATTCCCCGTGGATCGACCATCCTTGGTGGCCGACTAAGGGGAGGATTGGCTGTGGAGCAAGCCATTGCATACCCTTTTTCGGGTTTCGTTCAAAAAGGAAGCATTTTTGTGTGGTCCTCATTTGGTCTGTTTAGGGGCAGGCGGCTCCAGTTCACTGACACCGTTCCTTGACATGGCTGGAGCCGGAACAGAGACCCTTCGCCATTTTGGTGAATGTGTGGCTCTCTTGTTTGGGCTGGAAACACTCATGCAACTGCGACCATGAGGTGGGAGAATGCAGCCTTTGCCTGGCAGTTCCTGAAGGAGCGGGCTGGGTCCAAACATGGGCCTTGGTCGTTTTTCTGTCAGCATCGTCCCTGACGGAACACATCCTCCAGTCCGGAGAAGTTCTGGATTGGCGGCACAGTCGACAACCAGGTCTTGGGCCGTGATCGCCAAACCATGAATGCACAATTCCCTGAAGTCCTTATGGGGCACACTCGTTTTGTGTGGCCAGGATATTGCAAATGAAGCCCGCCAAACCAAGAAGAAGAAACAAAACAGAGTGTGTCGTGTGGTGTGATCCGCCAGATGGATGCAATGCCAGAAATCATTAGTGACGGATTTTGTGCTCAGTCTGTGGGGTTGCCGCTTGCTGGAAATCCCTGGACGTCCTCTCAGTACCCAATCTGCCAATCCGTGTTTCTTTTTAAGCTGAATGGCGTGTTGGCGAAATGTTGACTCAGGCAGTGGACTTCTTAGGACCCAACCGATCACTGCTAATTAGCTGGGCTAAGGCCTCGCCGTTGTCGAACAAAGGAACCAACAAACGTGCAGGATCAATGCCTTACAAGTCACAGGAGATGGTCCCAGTTTTTCGGCAGCCGTTTGCGGGTATGGTGCCTGCATTGGAGGACAATGCTCGGAGGTTCGCATCAGAGGATTTGGAGGACCGGATCGAGGGGTCGAGCGCGGCTTTTTCTCTGTTGAAATGAAACGACCACTGCGGTGGCTCCGGGATATTTCAAATATTTGAACATGTCCCACATGAGACAGTGCAATGTGTGGCTTGTTCGAAAAACATAGAAGGAGGTCAACGGTGAGGATTCGGTGCTCGCCGTCTTGTTGTTTTGGATGCGGAGCGAGGGATTCGGCGCCCTCTCCGGCTGCAGGGAAATTCGTTGTGCTCCTTTCAGACCTCTTGCAGACCTTTGGCTGTTGGCTGGGCCTTCGGAGAGGTTTTTTTTCCCGGAGCTCTGGGAAGCACGCTGATCCTAGCATGCCGAAGTGCGGCAAGGGGCTCACAGAAAGCCAGCGCCCGGTTGAGTTGGCCCAAAGATATGTCAACAAGGCACGGCGTGCCACCAAAACCAGCCTGTAGTTTGATATTTCCTCAGTTGATGTCCCTGGAATTAGGATTTCCAGCTGAAGCTCTCGATCTTTGAAGAGAGCCATGCAGGAAATTCTGCTGAGAGACCCCACATTGGTCAGGTTGTGTTTGTTCAAGCTTGATGAAGAACAAGCTCAGCCATTCAAAGGTCCCTCTTACGAGAGTTCGTGGTTCAGATTTTGGCACACGCTCAGAGGTTGTGGGTTGCGCTTGATGATTTCGGCCGGTTTCTTAGATCACTTTGCACTCTTTGCACTTAGATCACTTGTTTAAGCAACCTCGTTTTGATTCCCTTTACAGGGGCACGGGTGTGATTGGCGAAGCAGGTTTTGCCCAAGCCTTTGCAGAACCTCACAGCCAGGAGTGGGCCAAGAAGGGCGAGGACGACATGAAGGGAGCAGCAGGGCTGCAGTCAGACCGGCTTGGAAGCTTCCCTTTGTCAGCCCAATCATTCCCAATCCCTTCAGCTTTCTGTGAGCTTCGGGTGGAATCCACAAAGCCTCCGGGAGTTGAACCTCAAGATTCGAGTCTGCGCTCCACACTGCAACCAAGTTTTCTCTGGGCAAGACCGATCTCAAGCTCGTGAAAAAGCCGAAACAGAGAAGAGAAACAGAAAACATTTCAAGATTTCAACGGTTACATACAATAATCAAGTCTTCACCACATCAAAGCAAGACGGGTGGAGAACTAGACAGCGGCCCGGAAGCATAGAGAAACATTAGGTGACACGGCGATGCCCTTCTCCTTTCTACTCTCGTGTTCAAAAAACCTTGTTCTGCAGGCTTCGCAGCAAAAGGCGGCTCAGTTGCTGCCTGTCTCATCGCGCCGCAGAACTGTTTCCAGCAAGCATGCCCGATGTGTTTCCACAGTGGCCAGGGCCTAGAGCACGTAGGCACGATGGCGCCAGGGGCGGAGACCATGGACCCTACAAGCAACGTGTTTGCAAACGTTGCTTTGCCTCGGTCAGTGCGCAAAATAGTACACTGCCCAAGTGCGTTCGGGGTTCACAGCTGCATCAATTGGCTGCAGCAAAGACCACGCACATGAAATCAACACAAATCATCATCCATGTGTGTGTGTGTGTGTCAACTAGCCAGCATGCTCTGCGATACTCGGCTTTACTTGGCAACAGCAACCACAGGCGCAAACACTGGCTATCGAACAAACATGTTTAACAAGCTGCAAATATCAATGCTAGTAGAGCAGGCAAAGCCAGCGGGCGGAAGTTTCAATAATATAACATCTATAGTTATCTTTCGCTTTCTTTTCCTTTTTTCCTGTCATCGTTCATGTCATCCTTTACTTCTGTCTTTTGTTGCTTTGATTATTTGTTGATTTCTTCCATTCTCTTATTTTCTTTTTTCCTTCCTTCCGTCAATCCTTTTTCCTTTCTTTATTTTCTTCCTGTCGTTGTTCCTTTCTTTCTTTCTTTCTTTCTTTCTTTCTTTCTTTCTTTCTTTCTTTCTTTCTTTCTTTCTTTCTTTCTTTCTTTCTTTCTTTCCTTCTTTCTTTCTTTCCTTCCTTCTTTGTTTGCCTTCTTTGTTTGCCTTCTTCTTTGCTTGTCTCATCGTTTTTATATATATATATATATATTGTTTCTGTCCTTGTTTCTTTCCTACCTTTCTTTCTCTGCCTAGCTATCTATATAGGTACGTGTCTATCTACCGATCTATTTGCCCATTCATCTCTACCTATGTACCTATCTATCTATAATTGCTGGGAACGGCACAGGTCGCCTGCGCACGGCTTGCGCTTTTGCAGAAATACTCTGTTGGGGGGGGTTCTGTGCTTGCAGAGCATTGACCTTCTGGCACTCATTTCACACATGTACCATTCTGGCTCAAGGCCCTTCTCTTTAGTAGAATGGTTGTTCATTGCACTCGCCAAAGAAAATGGAGCTCGCTGCATGTCGCTCCACGTGTACGTACCAATACCAACATACATATACCAGGGGCTTCCAGCACAATCCACTGCGCTGTGTGTGTGTCTTCGATCTCGGAGAGCGAGGGCAGAAGCTCCTCCTCAGTCCCCTGCATCACACTCGGGCCTTTTTGAGCATTGACGGACTTCAAGCCTACCGCTGCTCGAGGCCCTGATGGGATTGGACCTGCTGATCTGCGTTTGATGCCTCAGTCCTTTCGTGATGGCTAGGGCGTGGTCTTCATTACGGGCTCGCCTTCACAGGCCAGCCCAGACATTTGGATCCCAAAACATCCCCGACATCCTTGGCCTTGCGACGGGCTCCTGGTGCCACCTTTCCCACCCTTCAAAAAGCACTGAAATACCGGGCAAATCGCCCCCATCCTCTCATTGACCGAAACTCCAGGCTCAGATCAGTAGGGTTTTGATCAAGAGGGTTTCCAATCTCATTGACAACACATTTTTGCAGCATTCCAGCATCACCAGCATGCGGGCTTTTAAGCATCCCTTGCATCCCCTGCATCGCGCCAACCCGCAAAAAATTGCCCCCTGAGAGTAAAGCGGGGCCGCAGCCACTGTGTGCAAAACATCGACAAACACCATGTTTTCTTCATTCTTGCACGCGTTCCCGTGGGGCTGAGAGGGGATGCCGGGGATACAGTCTTCGTCTGATTGGCTTTGGGTGAGACGCACACAAAAACGCGCAAAAACGCGCACGCTTTAGGGTGGTCGGTGGGTGGCGGGGCGGGTGGCGGGGCCGGCGGGTGGGTGTGTGAGGCAGGAAGAAGGGTTGGAAGAAGGGTGGTGGGTGGGTAGAAGGTCGGGGCCGTAGGGACTGCTACCACAGTGGATATCTTCTGTGTAAAGATTAGTCGCCCCCAGTTTGGGACTGAATTGTGATAGACAAGAATCAGAAAAGATGTCATCAGATAGAGGGCTTCATGGAGGCCTACACCAGCACAGGCCAACCTATCGGCAGCATGAAGAAACACTACTTCTCGATGACTGCCAGGAAATGTCAGGCGGTTTAGATATGAGGAACTCATGGAGGATTGGATCTGGTTCACAACGGTTGAAGCAGAGCGCCTCAAGCAGATTCACGGGCGACGCACTCATGTGTCGCGAATTGCCTACCAACACAGCACAACGAGATCCAGTCGAAGAGGTCAACTACTTCAAGGACAGGCAGCGACCAACGTGTATCTTTATCGATCTCTCAGTCTTCAATCGCAGGAGACACAACACAGAGTTTCTCATGTTCCTCTATCAGTGCAAGATGCTAATAACAGCAGAGCTGTACAGCCGCGCCAGGCAACTCAGGCTGGCGCGCCGCCCGCGCAATCCCTGAACCCGGACCCGAAGACTTTGAGACAGAATGTCAATGGCACGCACCAGAGACAGCCAATGACAACCTCATTCCACGATTCATCATTCAGAGTGAACTATCAGATCAGCAGAAAGAAAGACCGACCAGTGCAATTGTTTGATGAACATCCAGCTTGAAAATTACACATATGCGACGCTGAAGACAGTAGCATGACTTCTCCGTCACTGTATGAAGACTCTCTGATTCCGTCGAAAAGATTCGGGTTGTTTGTTTTCCCCAATACGCCTGGTTGCTTCTGCCTGATATGAGGCTTTGCCCTGACAGTTTTCTGACTGCAAATGCATCATGACATTCGAGGACGCAGAATGTCTCCTCATCTTAAGGATGTAGAAGTTGTTCTGAACCTCCGGTTGAAGCGTTGGACTTTGTGAAGAATTAGATCGGTCATTATGGGGTTTTACATCCGTTGCATCCGCAGTGTGGCTGTTCAAGCGTGAAAATGTGCGACCAGCGCACTTGGACGGTTTGTTGTTTCCTTTTGGGCCCCAAACCGGTAACCCTTGAATCTATAGGTTATCAGCCGTAGGCCCCTAGCTCTAAGCAATGGACGGTTCCCTTGTGCCAGTTGATGGATCCAACATGCCTGTGGATGCTGTCGGAGCTAGCTCCGACAACGCCACCGGCGGCGGTGCGCGAATGTTCGCGCCAAGCGCCAATGCGCAGTATAACCGCACCCTGATGAATTCCCTTCACCTGTACAATACCGCAATCTTTGCTTTTGGGAATGATGCAGCCATTAGGTCTGAAGCCGAAGCCCTGCATCAAGCAGCTGTCACGCATTTGCAAGCGGAAGGAGCTCCGTGTCGCACAGAATCAGCTGCATGCACACTACGCTGAGTGTGTGCAAGCCCAGTCGCATAGAATTCGTGAATACGAACAGCGAGTGAGCGATGAGTTCATCCAAGAAGTGAACTTCGCTGAAGCTAGGATAAGCCAAGTGTGTGAGGAAAACGCCCAAGCATCGCATGAAGTGGAAATGAGACACAAAACAACTGAGTTTAGGCGAGCCATTGAATCCACCCTGGCCGAGGCCCAGCAGCTCCTTCATGAGCAAGCTGCCAAGCACGCCGATGACACAGCCCGTGTCGAAGCGAAAAACGCCAGGATGATTGACATGATGGCCAACCAAAACGGGCTTCTGCAGGACGAGCTCGATGAGCTGAAGAAGTATCAGAAGCAACACGACCTCCGCGAGGATGGATCGAAGCTCAAAGGGGTAGGTGATACCCGAGAGGATTCACCAGAGTTGATGACCGACGACATGAAATCAGCTCGGTCCCAAAGGTCAATGTTGGACCCGTTGTCCAATCCATTTCAATATGCAAAGGAAAAGTTGAGGTCGCTTGTTGCCTATGACGGTTATGAGGTTGAATACACCCCCAGCGTAATTCCAACTGCCGAAAGTGAAGCACTGCTTGCAGATGCTCGCGATCCGCAAGGACCAGCTGAAAAGCCATCAGGTAGCAGCCGATCCCCGGTGAAAACAAGTGCACCGGTCCCGCCCCGCCACCTGATGATGATGGCGATGGCGAAGGTGATGAAGACGAAGGTGATGGCCTCGGGCCTAACCTCGGTCAAGAAGCCTTCGCCAAAATGTTGATGAAGTTAGTGAAAGGCCACACGAACGACGAAAAGCCCAGAACCCGCGAAAGCGAGACATTGCGATTCAAGGAGATGCCAACTCCTGAAACGTACCGTGAATGGAACACATCGGTTCGTGAGGATGTCCGCGCTGCATCTGACCGTCCAGACAAGGCTTGGCCTTGGATCATGGAAGTTTGGTCTGACCGCGAGGACAAGAAGAAGCTGTTGGAAGAGCTCGGTGAACCGTGACTTTAGACACGAAGATTCTCGCAGCGCTCACGCGTTCAGCGAAAGGTGATCTGGCTCAGCGAATCGTGACAGCAAAGGAAGAATGCGCCAAGGAGGGAAAGGCCATGAGAGGAAGGCAGGTCTTGTTTATGTTTGGCCAATATTTCAAGACCAGTGAAGAAGCCGGAAACTCTACTTCTTGGAGGACCTGTTGCGTGTCTCGCGACACGGCGAAGGAATCATTGATCTCAAGCGTTTCCTAAACGCTTGGGATTCTGTGATCGCCGGCATGAAAAGGCCGCCAGAAGAAAAGGTGTTGAAAGACATCCTGCTTCGCCAAGTGAGAAGCTGCCATCTGTTGCGGTACGACATCGACACATATGATCGTTGCCGTGATGATGATCCCAACAAGTCGTACGATTTCCTAATGCGTTGCGTGAGGGATCTAATCGAGAGGGACAGGCTTCGCGAGAACCGAGAGCGCGTGTCCAAAGTCAATGCGAGTAAAGCCCCGACGCCCAAGGCTGGTGCCGCCGCCCCTGAAAAGAGGGACCCCAAGAAAAAGAGCGCACCTAAGCCGAAGGACACCGAGGAAAAGTACTGCTTTGATTTCCAGAAGGGCTCGTGCACGAGGGGGGCAAATTGCCCTTACGCGCACCGCAAGGAGCCGCGAGGACGCTCCGCGACCCGTGGCGCCGAGTTCCCCCAAAGGCAATAAGGGAGAGAAAGCACCGTGCTCTTTCTTTGCCCAAGGGAAGCGCACTAGAGGTGACAAATGCAAGTTTAGCCATGCCTCCACGGGCGGCAAATCAGCCGCCGCGGCATCGAGCAACGAGGCCAATGCCAATCCTGCGGCTAAGAAGCGTGCTAACTCACCTAAGCCTAAGCCCAAGGCCAAAGCCGCTGCAGTCTGCACCAGGTACGCCATGTTCGCAAAGCCGATCAATCCGATCGGAGTGTCATTTGACACTAATGCTCATGTGCACGAGATCCCCGCCGAAGGCGATGGTTTCAAGCTTGAGTATGAGGAACGGCAGTACAACAGGATGTTTCCAAGTGCTAAGGACTGCCCCAGGCCGACCAAAGGGACGAACAAGGCAGCACGCAAGGCCGCGAACCAGTTGAATGCCGTAATCAAAGCCATTGAGAATGGAGCCCAGCCCGCTTGTGGTTTCATGTGTGATGAGGAATCCGATTCCATCTCAAGCCTATCGTGTGATGCGTGCCTGAGAGTTGCCATGCCGCCTCACGATGTTCGCAAGGATGTCGAAGCGCCAAGGGCAGCCACCCCTGCCCCAAAGGGAAAGGACGTGTGGCTCATTGATTCCGGTAGTGAGCAGGACCTCATCAGCAAAGCTGCCTTGAGGAACGCGTCCAAGGCAATCCGAAAACAGGCCCCTCAGCCTATTCGCCTTGTGACTGCAAACGGAAACATCACTGCTTCCGAAATCGCCGACATCAATGTCGATGCATTGTGTGAGCCTGCTCAGCCTTACATCCTCGAGAGTTCTCCCGCAGTGCTGTCGTTGGGTGTGAAGTGCCTGGATCAAGGATATTCCTTCCATTGGGAATCCGGGAAGGCGCCAACCATGGTTCGCCCTGATGGTGCTCTGATCCAGCTACAGGTTGACGGTCATGTGCCATACATGGATTCTAGTTGCGAAGCTGAGCCATTGTTGAGTGCAGTAGCAGCACCCAAGCCAGCGCCTGCACCGGTTCATGACGAAGGCATCGACGAAGGTGATGATCCCGACGATGAAGTTGAGCGGTTTGTGAGATCCCGCAAAGAGCAAGACCTGGTTGCCGAAGCAAGTACCAAAGAGCACCTGTTTGCACACTATCCGAAGAATCCTTTTTGCCGCACTTGCCAACGTGCCAAGATGCTTGCCCCATATGCAAGATCGAAAGGCGGGCAGGGAAGGCTCGAGACGAAAGCGTTTGGAGATCACATCATTGCTGATCATGTGATTCTCAAGGCCAACATCGAGCAAGGTATCAAAGGTGAATGGTGTGCTCTTGTGATCAAGGACGTGCATACGCAGTTCAGGTACGTTTATCCGTCGACCAGCAAAAGCACGGAGCAATCCGTTGCAGGGATCCAGCATTTCATTTCCGGTAGGGATGAGGTTGAGGTTCTCTACACCGATAACTCCCGGGAATTGAAAGCCGCAATAGAACAGTTGGGGTACCGTCATCAGACCTCCATTGAATATGTTGATTCTTCCAAATCTTTCGTGGAAAGGGAAATCAAACATCTGTTGGAGGGAGCACGTGCGAATCTTGTTCAGTCAGGGTTCCCACTGTCGATGTGGCCATTTGCAATCCAGCACAATGCAGTTGCAACCAACATCCTGCCGCAGTTGAACGGAAACGATTCGCCATGGTACTTCAGGTTTCACAAGACCTTTGATGAAGCTGAGATACCTTTCGGAGCAAAGGTACTGTTCTGGAACAACCCCGCACGAGCTGACAATCAGGCAGGCAAGACTTCGCCAACATCAAATGAAGGCGTGTTTCTCGGGTACCACAGCCTGGGTTCGCATGGAAAGGTGAGTTCCTTGTTGCAAAGCTAGAAGGGCTCGATTACCATATCGAACATGCGTCCCTCACGGTACAGCGAACAAAGCGCATTGAGCTTCCGACTGATGAGTTCATCTTTCCGATGAGGTTGTTGAAAGACCCTGCATCTCATCCACCTGTTGCTGATGCCAAAGCACGAAGTGATCCTGTGCCGTCGGAGCGTGGGCAAGCCCACATCGAGGAACCTGCCGCATCGGAGAAATCCGAAGCGAAGATCAAGCCTGTCGTGCCTGACAAAGGCGGTGGATCCAAAAGGCCTCCCGATATCCCGTCCGACATGTGGGTCATGCAGATGCCAAGAAGGCTGTGCTCGAGACAACAGTCTCATCGGAGGCCAGATCCGAGCACCCTGAAGCCGCATCGAGTGCAAAGCCAACCAGCGCCGCCCGCGAGGGCGAGCCGACAATGCCTGTGATCCGGCAAGCGCCTGCGATGTCCGTCCTTCCGGAACGCGACAAGTCAGCAAAGGAGCCGCATCGCCCGCAATTGCGTGAGTTGGTTAAAGAGCGAATCAAGAAAGTCGAATTTGATGTTGCTCTTGAACTGTTCAGTGCAGTCGTAGCCAGGCTTGTGCCGAAAGCCGAAGTAGCCAATACGCCAAAGGCCCAAGCCGCCCTTGACAAGGAATGGGAAAACCTTCGAAAGAAAGGCACTTGGGATGAGCTCAGAGTAAATGAGTGTAGGCGTGTCATCAGAGAAGCCCAGAACAAAGGGGAAAAGGTCCACATTGGAAGGATTTTCGAGGCTTGTTACGAGAAGGGTAGTGAACTTCCCGACGATGATCCTAACAAGAAGTTCAAAGAAAGGACTGTTTTGCAAGGGAACAATGTTTATGATGAGAACTCTGTGGCAGCAGTATTTGCGGAGCTAGGGTCCAGCCCAGCGTCAATGGAGGCAGCCAAAATCCTCGACGCTTTCAGGTCGCAGCCCGGCTACCGCAAGGCGCAAGCCGATGCGAAGCAAGCCTACATCCAAGCCCTGTTCAAAGGCGTTCCAACATGGCTTAGATTGCCAAAGAACAGATGGCCTAGCCATTGGAGCAAACAATACATTGACCCCATTGTTCCACTCGTGCTAGCCTTGTACGGACATCCCGATTCAGGGGGGCTTTGGGAAAAGCACCTTGAAGATGCCCTTAGTAAGCAAGGCTTCGTGATAGTGTTGCCTGAAATATGGACATCCATTTTCCATCATCCGGAACTCGACCTGCTGCTCGTCGTATATGTTGATGACTTCAAGCTCGCAGGACCCGCCGGTAGCCGATCGGGAAGGTTGTCGAGATCGACGCGCCCGAGCCATTCGGCCGATACTTTGGGTGTCATCACATCGAAAAGAACAATGTCAGATTGTCTAAGAGGAACAGAAGGACTGAGGACTACTGCGAGCATGACGAGAACACGAAAACGTGGACACGCTATCACTTGCAGCCCAGGAAGTGCCTTTTCCGTCCTAAGGAGCAAATGAGTGCATTCGCTTGCAGCCTCGACCCCCAGCGTGTGACAATCAAAGACCAATCCAAAGCAAGTCCAATTTGCGATGAGTGGTCGCGTCACGCGAGTGATCGCATTTCTGCTGACACCGCGTGGTGGACCGGACGTACTGTGTTTTCCTACGGTGAGAATCAGGAAGCAGCTTTGCAATGTGCGTTGCCCTCAAAGCCTGGATCAATGAGAGACAAAACCGCGGCTAAGAAGGAAGTCAAAGCTTCGAAGCTCAAAGGACCCGAAGCGATATGCGACAAACCTGTCGGTTGTATGACCAAAGAAGTCAACATTGTTGAGTACGACATGTCTGATTTCCTCAAGTCATGCGTTGGCGCATATTGCGAACTTGCCAAGGTAAACGTTTCCTCGTTGAGTAAGGTAAGCACTCCATTCATTGGTTCGAAGGTCGCGAGACCTGTCGTAAATGAAGTGGAGCCAAAGGGCAGGCTACAAACCATCGCTGCAAAAGTACTCATGAAGATTCTATTCGCAGCCCGCATGGCTAGGTATGACCTGCTAAGAGCCACGCAAAGCCTTGCCTCGCGACAGTGCTCTACATCGACTTGTGTCTTACATACACTGTTCGAAGGACCTTAAAATGCGAGGTTTTATCGGGGATAAGTTCTCTGATTGCAGGTTGTGGTTGCTCGCTGACGCGGATTGGGCAGGCGAATACGACTCGCATAGTACGACTGGTTGCACCATGATACTTATAGGACCAAACACATACTACCCACTGAATGCCTTCAGTAGGAAGCAGACAGCGACCGCTACAAGCTCGACTGAAGCCGAGGTCATAGCTGCGAATCAGGCGCTCAGAGCAGAGGGATTGCCGACACTGTCGCTTTTCTGTCAGCTCAGCCTGTTTGGGAAAGAAGCACATGGGTATGCTCAAAAGGCCGGTAAAGCCTCCCTTGATGTGCCCGATGGCATTGTTGCTCGCATTGATCCCGAGTTAGATGAAATTCGGTACGGAAATGTTGATGCGGGTACAAGTGTTGCAAACATCAATGCCTTAACTGTGCATCTCAGTGATAAGTGGAAAGTTAAGCTGATGGAAGACAATCAGGCCACGATCACTATTTTGCAGCAAGGACACTCACAGAAGCTAAGGCACACGGATAGGACCCAACGCATTAGCTTCAGATGGCTCCAGGAGCAGTTCGTGAATCGGCAATTTGAATTAATCAATGTTGACACTACCCTCCAAGCTGCAGACATCTTGACCAAGGCGTTTGACAGCACCCCGGTGTGGCACCATGCACTTGAGCTGATCGGTATCTCCCCCAGTCGCCAGGCGCGAGCCTGTGCCACCAGTTTGCTGCTCTCCCCGTGCGCCAAGGCCGGAGAAGTTAGCGATCAGGGGGGCAGATCGCTGCGTTATGCAACGTTCAGCCCAAGCGTCTCCTTATTGAATTCTGTTGTTCGACGTCCTCACGGTTGGGCGAATCAAGAGACTCTTCAAAAGGTTGCCGTGTCATTCGGGTCACACAACGAAGATGGGTGCTCCGATACGTGCAGGCAGTGGTTGAGCCGTGAAATCGCCGAATTTAGGAGCAAGAATCCTAAAGGCGCAATCATGTTTTACGTCTCTTTGCCGTGCACTGGAGGTTGCCCGTGGGGTTATGTCAACCAGCAAACTCCCAAAGGTGCTGCCAAAATTGAGGGCCACATCAAGCAATTTCGATCACTGTTGAGAGGGTTCAAACGCATTCTCAATGATGTTTATTCAGATGACATCAGAGTGGCCTTCGAACTCCCTAAGGCGTGTCGTTATTGGAAATGGCCTGAACTATGGAGTTTCTTGACTAAGTACAAGATGAACAAGTATGAATTCCATGGTTGTAAAATCGGCATCAAAGGGAGAAATGGAAAACCAATGAAAAAGCAATGGGTCGTTGCCAGCAACATGCCCACTATTTCTGTTGTTGAGTACTTCAAATGTGATGGTTCTCACGAGCATGATGAAAGCCGTGGCACCCACTTGAAGGAAGCCGAGGGATACACGTACATTTACACTGATGCCGTTCACAATGCATTCTCCGAACACGCCACCATGCAGCCGTTGCTTTCGAGTAATTGTGCTGCTTCGTTTTCGCAATGAGCAGCCAGACGGCTATGGCGCATCCCGCGAGGGATTGCGATCCGGCATGGAGGCGGTGGATGGAAAATATCGCTACCACATCGGTATGCACCAACGGCAAGTACGACGCGAACCTCGCAGCAACAGTCAAAGGGCTTTTGGAGACGACCTCTGCACAGTCGCTTATCCATACATGGGTGCAGGACCAACCGCATTATTTGCAGCTGCTGACGCCTTTGCTGATGATCGGCGAGCCTTATTTGAAGGTGGTGCAGGCACCTCGTGTGCCCGATCGAGATCTCCTCATCTACGTGACGGTCGCGGACTCTGGACTGTCAATGGTGTCCGGCAAGAAGAAGAAGCTCCGCAAATATGATTTTTCAGAACGCTTGGATTCTTCTCGCCCGGCGCGTGTCGGTGCATGGAGGTCCGAAATGCTATGGGGGAAAGCTTTGCAAACGCACGGCCGCCCTTATCGACGAGGTGCGCACGGACTACCCGACGGCGACCATCGTTCCTATGATCTATTGGAACAGCAATGAGCTTGTTGGGAAGGACGGCATCGAGCCCAGTGGCACCTTCCCGTTCGACCACCCGGCCGGCGAAGCCAGCCAGTTGCTGGCAGACACCAAGAGGCACCTGGCCTGGACCAGGGATTTCGCGGCCCGCAAGGGCTGCGCATGCCTTGGAGTCATGACCGGCGCGAAAAGCTATCTCTACGGCTTCTCTATGATTTGGGACCGTTATATGACTGAAGTCCGGGACTTTATTATTGGCGACCCCAATCATATGCTCGTGTACGTAGATGCTACACGCTTCGTCGAGACCATCGACTTGCTGGACAGGTACCATATGTGCTTCAGTGACGACAACATCACGAAGACAGTTTATGCGCGGAACCCATCATATGTTGTATATGCTTTCTATCTTGCGCCCCGCAATGGGCAGCGTAGCCGAGCTGACACGTTCGCACGACTGTACCGTGCGTCCGATCGATGTGCTCGAGCTGCGCCACCAAGAAGATTGTACAGTCAACGTTGAGGTTCTCGCGAACTGCAAGGAGACGCTTACAAAATGCGGTGTTTCTTTGTCGGAGATGATCGGGCTCCCTTTCACCAGAGAAGAAGTGGAAGTCCGGCAGCCTCTCGACTTCGCCCCCGTCAACCCAGCCGAGTTTGCAACTTCGGGTGAGCCTTCCGGTGCAGAGGTTTCCGAAAGTGTTCGCCCGGCGCGAGCCGGTGCAAAGGCGGCTGCGGTGGCAATGAAGGACGAGGAGGTGAGCAGGCCGGTACCACTCGACTCCTACGGGAGGAGCGTGACAGGGGGCCATTATGACTGCTGGGTGTATAGCATTCACGATGGCGTGAAGTATGTCGATTACGGCGAAGGCCCCAAGAGGCTCAGCATCATCAAGCAACCCTCATTCGATTACGACCCTTCTGTCAGGAGAATCAGTGACGAATACCACCGTTCCCTGACGTGCATCTCCAAGATCCTTCGTGGTCGCGGAACAGAAGGATGCGGGTATGTGATGGATGAGGACGGCTACATGGACCTCGAAGACTTGGGACTCGCGCTTCGCAAGGAGCTGCGACATCCCATTCCATGGAACATCCAGAACATCATGGATATTTTCAAGTTGGACAAGAAGCAGACTTTCATTGGCCTTGGTTGCCCGGACGCAAGCCGGTGCGGAGACGTCCCCTGTTCTCATTGGCTTTTCAAGCTGAAGGCCTCCCAAGGCCATGAGGACTGGCTCAAGATCGACGACTCCGGCATCGCGAAGGAGTGGTACGTGAACCCGGGGACTGACCTCCGGCACTGGGTCGGCTGGAATGTTTGCGACAATCCTCCAACTGTGCTTTACCACCGCACCGACAAGCGAAATTTCGCTAACATCATGCGGAACGGATTATTGCCAGGCGGTGGAGATCAGCATGAAACCGGCCGGCCCCACGTCTTCTTCGCCGACGTCCCCAGCACAAGCGAACACTACGTATCAGGTGTGCGCGCAGATCGACCCCTGGAGATACAAATCGACCTCAGAATGGCCATTCGCGCAGGGCTTTGCTTTTTCAAGACAGAGAGCGATGGTGTCCTCACGCGCGACAAGGTGCCAAATTACACATTTATTTCGGTATTGGACGCTACAAATGGCGATGTTATGTTTGGTACACTCGCTCCGAGCAATCGGATGCAGGTGCACGAGCAGAGGCGATTGAAGAAGAACCCCAGGGGATGAAGCGCGAACAAGCTGTGGCAGATGATCGTTCAACAGCGCTGGAACGTATTGCTACGACGCGCACAAATGTGGCCTCTCCTCGCGCCCCGCAAGGGGAAGCGAAGAGGCAGAAGACTTTCAATCCAATGGAGAATGTTGAGTTGAATGTCGCCACGTGCCCGGTTTGCAACAACAGCGTTTTCGAGGGGCAGGTGCATTGCGCATCATGTGGGCAGTTATCTCCCCTCAATCCACGCCTGTTGAAAGAGCAACAATGCAATTACATCATGCAGCGTTCCAACCTGTTGAAGAAGATGGGCCTCAGCACCCACGTCACAGCTCAGGTCCTTGCATCTGTGGGAACATCCGACCTTCGCGAGGAGGATCGTAACAGCATCATTCGTGGCTTGAACTCCCCGGACAGTGCCGTCATTCAGGAGGCGCGGAAAAAGCTCAAGTCCGCCCTGAAGAACGGCTACCACTCTCTACTTGACCGCTACGAACTCGATCTTCAATACAGGGTTCGTATGCTTGAGGTGGGCCGTCGGGAGGCGGACATGCTCCGCATGGAGCTGAGCGCAAATCTTGTTCTAGCTGCTCCAAAGCAGTCGCAGGCCCAGCGCACTCTGGGCGTTGGCCTTGGTTCAACGTCGGAGTCGCGAATCGCAAGGCTCGCGTACATCAAAACAGATTTGGAGTTCTTGCCCAATGAGCTGAAAGAGGCTTTGTCCTCTTGCTGGATCGTGATGTTCCAAGGGATGGCCTACAGCCCCAGAGCGTTCGTCAACGTGGTGATGGAGCAGAATAGGCCCCGCAGTATTGGTTGCTGGAACGGGATTATTCATTTGCAAGGCAACACGTTGGACGACCTCCGCAATGAGATGGACTGGATTTTTGGCCAAAATGAACGGTATGCGCGGAACTCGATAGATTTTTCGAGGAACGAAAGCAGCAAACATCTTGCTCGCAATGCTGCCCGTCATGCCGAAACAAGTGCTCCCGCCGCCCGCGAGGGCGAGCAGTGGAGCCGTGGCAGTTGGCAGAACTGGTCCGAGTGGAGCGGATGGGGAGACAGCAGCGGAAGTTATTCATCTTGGTGGTGGCGCTAAAAGCGCATCCGTCATGGTTTGCATGAGTGCAACGGTTCCCCTTGACCTTCTCCCTCTGTTGTGTTACTGTTTGGCTGCTTTGTGAAAGGCCCCTTTAACACGCAGAGGGGGGTGAAGAATTAGATCGGTCATTATGGGGTTTTACATCCGTTGCATCCGCAGTGTGGCTGTTCAAGCGTGAAAATGTGCGAGCAGCGCACTTGGACGGTTTGTTGTTTCCTTTTGGGCCCCAAACCGGTAACCCTTGAATCTATACTTTGGGTTGCGTGTCGGCAACGAGGACAAAATGGGTTCTATGTTGAGGCGTTTCAGCTCAGAGGGCAGTTGTGATTCTGACTTATATCCTTTGGGATGTTTGACTTCATCGACTTTGCCCCCCTCATCAGGCGCCTGGGCCGGTGTCGCAATTCTTCAGGATGTAGGTTACGCGCTGTCAAAGCCTTGTAGGTAACTAACATTGAAGAAGTTTACTGCTTGCCTTGACAATGACAAGAGTCTTGACAAGGATGAGGTTAAGCCACACACCTTAGACGGTGATGAGTTTGATTGCGGACAGAAGGATGAGAGAAAGGAGCGTCCCTATTCAGGATCTGGTAAACCCAACTCCATCTCATCTGTCGACTGGAGAGGCATGATGAGGAGGATATGAATTGAAACTGAGAGAGAGGGGCTTTAAGAGGAAGCATCCTTCCCGACCCGCTGCGGTCACAATCGTAAAGCGGAAAAGGCCGCTTGCGAACTTGATTCAAAGCTCTCTGCCAATGCTGGAGCTGGGGGGGTGACGCTACGCGCGCTCACAAAGAATCAGTTGACATCTTGAAAAATAGGGATATGACCAGGTTGCTCGGTATTGCGAGCAGGTGACCTCTCACAGTGACCCCAGCTGAACCTCCTTGCCAGAAGTGAACTTGGTGTCTTCCGGAATGTACTCAGAACCTGAGGTTCTTCATTGGAACGATGGCTGCAAGCTTCCATTGGCCTGGCGCATCCGTGTCCAAGGTCTGAGCAGGGTGACTGGTCGTCACTGAGAGGTTTCAAGCAGAAACTGTATCAGCGCCTGCATCCTGACATGCCATCATGTCAAACGAGGAACTTGTACATGACTATTGAGGACACTCCCCAGTGTGATAAGATCACTCGCGAAGAGTTTGGCGTGTATCGACAACGGAAGAACTACGGAGAAATTGCTGCGAAAGGCACCGATCATTCTGCCTATGATGACGACGAAAGCATCAGGTTTCCTGAAGACCCTGCAACATGAGAAGTTGCACGTGCTTCAAAGCCATCATCAGCAGTGAAGAAGTGTCCAATTGTCTCAGATTTGATCAGCCACGAGCGTGCCACACGCCTAACTGGAGCTCCACGCATACTTGAGGACAACTGAAAATTTCTAAAAGAAAAGAGGGAAATGGTGAACCTGTGGACAGGAAAGACGGGTGTCACATTTGCAGACAACTCGCTAAAAGATGACTCATCAAGAAGGGGCGGTTGACCACTGAGCCAGGTCCTTCTCCAGCATCACTTGATGAGCCAACCACACTTCCACTTCAAGCGCTTCACTTGCCAAACTTAGCCTACGACCTCTTCGAGAAGGTTGGCGGGTGTGAAGTTTGCCAAACAGCAAAACACGCACGATAAAGAAGCAAGACAAGTGTCCTTGATCACTGCCAAGTTTTGTCTCAGAACTGGAGAACGTATCATTGTTTTGTCGTTTTGGAAGGAGCAAAAACATTGCTCACTGCAGAGCGGTCAACGCTACACAAGAAATAGACAGACACAGACAGACAGACACAGACAGACAGACACAGACAGACAGACACAGACAGAGAGACAGAGACAGACAGACAGACAGACAGACAGACAGACAGACAGACAGACAGACAGACAGACAGACAGACAGACAGACAGACAGACAGAGACAGACAGACAGACAGACAGACAGACAGACAGACAGACAGACAGACAGACAGACAGACAGACAGACAGACAGACAGACAGACAGACACAGACAGACAGACAGACAGACACAGACAGACACAGACAGACACAGACAGACACAGACAGACAGACAGACACAGACAGACAGACAGACACAGACAGACACAGACAGACACAGACAGACACAGACAGACACAGACAGACACAGACAGACACAGACAGACACAGACAGACACAGACAGACACAGAAACATCACCCTCCCAAGGGTTTCGACCAGTGGCACTTGCAGCCCAAAACAGTCGCCTATCAGTCCCTCAATATCACACATATCTCGCGAAAACCGATTGAAACAGCAGCACGACTCTTGAAAGCTCAACTCAAGATCATGCTGAATTCCAGCAAGGCAGGAACAGCACGTGCCTCATTCAACAAAATCACGTACCGACAACTTGTCAAGGCCGCTGCAACAGTCACACACCAGACTGTAACATCATTGGAGCTTGCGTTCGGAAGACGGCCAGCAGACCTCAGTCACCACTTAGGTCTTGCGACTCCAACACGACTCGTGATCAATAGGATAGACTGCGATTCTATCAGAACAGATCTTGCGCAGAATCTCAGAATGGACTCCACACCTCTTCAGGCATCGGAAGAAGACAAACAAGATTCGTTGAGATGGAACCATTCCTGCGCCTGGGAAACGCTTCAGCCCACTCCAAGAAGAAAGACGAGCTCCTAAGCCATCAGCCTCCCGCCAGAATGTTTGTGGGAGATCTCTCTTCCGGAAAAGGCAAAATCACGGTCTAGAGGTCGCTCCACTCTATGATGCCGGAAACCCCACCCCCTTGACAGACACTGTTTTCAGGGACACACCAACACGTGTCACAGGAGCAGGTGTGTTACTTTGAAAGTTTCGAACCACGAGCAAACCACATGGACGTCATTTTGTGAATCAGACGCCAAGGGCGGGGGATAAAGCTGTGAGAATCAGGGTTGAACGGCCTTGCCGACATCCACGGTAAAAGCGCAATTGTTAAAAGCCCTTTCGCGCAGTTTTGGACTGACACAGCCGACAGCAACATGTTGTAGAGGCGAAACCTGCCACTTCTTGGATCGCCCACTTTCAAATTCAGACTTTTGCAGTGGCAGGACAATGCGCAAAACAATGGCGATGAGTTCCTCTCATGTGTCATAATTGTTGCTCAAGGCAAATGGGTTTCCAGGGAGCGAAGAGCGCGCTTCGCGCGCACCGTTAGAAAAGGAGGTAGGTTGTCGCTAGCGGGCAGGCGGGCGGGCGCACTTGCGCGCGTGCATCTAAGCATTACTACCATGTCTGCCTTTGTTTCTCATCCATTGTTTCATCCGCAGAATCTCACTTTCTTCATCTCTCATTATGTATCTAATGAGTACTTCATGCGGGTCAAAGGTTCGTGCAGATGACTCCGGCTTTTGTCACAACATGGCTACCCAACAAACAAGTTGCCAAGCTGCAAATTTCAACATCAGTGTCAGTCCCTGCTCAAGCTAACTCTCAGGTTGTGGCCCTGCCCAATCCCCAGGCAGTGCAAGATTAGCCACTGCAAGGTTGAAGGTGGGAACTCCCGTTCGCGTCAGAAGTGCCAAGAAACGACGCACGGCCATGGAGATCACCAAGAAACTGGCGCCCGACGTCATCCTCATGGCACTGGTGCGCGGACCATGGTCAATCACGCAGAACATCGAACAAGACCACCAGACATGTTAGGCAAAGCAACAGCGCTATATCTCAATGGTTGAATCTGTGGCATCAGTTGGTGCTCTCAGGATGTTTCATCATTGAGAACTCTCAGACATCCAGAATCTGGTATTCACATTGCACGCAGCAGCTGTTCTTGGACAGATCAATGACGTGCGATTTTCATTTGCGCTTACGTGAAAGATCCTCCTGCAACATCCACCAGGCACAGAGATCGATCTTTTCTGACAAGATCCGAATGAGGCAAGGCGGAACAACGTGTGGAATGGCTGTGAGAAGTTGAGGACTCTTTGTGTTCCCTCAACGCACTATGGAAAGCGCACGGCATACGTTGGCTGTAGGAATCAACATGCAATTCACATCACCGCCAAATGATGCTTGCGTATTCTTGGCAGCCAGATCAGCTGAACAGAAGTTGGGTCATGCCCGCATAGAAATCCGGTTGTTCCGCATAAGGCAGTGGCACGCGATCATGTATTCATCAGTTCACATCCCTGTGACCAGCCATCAAGCCGCTGCACATCCCATGAAATTCAAATCAGCAGCCACACACACGACGACCGCTTAATCCGCCGGACCAGCACATGTCCCAATTCTCCTTCAGATCCAGTGAGATCAGCCAGCCACTGTGAGGTGCAACGCGTGATAAGGCTGGCAAGTTGCCAAGCAAACGGCAAAAACAGTCATTCCTCTCAATCAGCTGGGGTGATGTTTCTTTGCCTTTGCCGACTGCGGAGCCTCTTCTTCAGCACTCTGAACGCCAAGAATCATTAAAGGCTTCTACAAAATCAGCCCTTGTTGGGAAGAAGATGAAAGTCTCTTGACCAAGCAGCTCCTAGAGTGCAAATCGTGGCCTGCTGGTGAGATATTTGATCTTGCTGATACCAGAAAAGTCAAAGTTAAGAATTGGGTTACTGGTTGCCGGCAATTTCCCGGAACCAAGCCTCGCTACGGTTTCTAAGCTAAGCAGAAGGACGATCAGCGAACTGGCAGTCCTGCAGCATCAAGAACTGGCTTTCGCTAGACTCAGCACTCAGATCGTATGGAAAGACTTGTCCCACATCAGCACCAATCCAAAGAATCTATCAATTGGAGCTCTTTCTCTTCATGTTGATGATCTTATGGTTGGTGCCAATGTGTTTGAGAAGAAATCATGGGCCGACTCCACCTCCAAGTTGATTCAGAATATAAGAAGGTAAGAATGGTGTCATACTCGTAGGCCAAATCCGGTGGAAGAAAGATGAGAAGCACGGTTGGCGCGTCAATGTTCATCAAAATGTTGCCAACTTGAGGTAATCACCTTTGACAAGAAGCTGAAGGATGACGCTCCCTGAACGCTGGAGGCATTGGTTATCAGTTCTCACGTTGCGCCTCAAGACTAGCATCACCGACCATTGCGGACGCATCAATAAGACAGTCAAAACCATCAAGAGCGCTCCTATGTGTCGGACAATGCGGATAAGCCACGCCAAAGGGCGCATGGACCCAGAAAATGCTACGGTTCACCTCTGTTTCTTCGTGGCGACTGGTCAAACACTACAGGTGAAATTGCAGACGTCCACATCAGAACTGATGCAAAAATTGCCAGCGGTCAGAAAATGCATGTTTGTTTTGTTCTGCGTTTTGCAGGCCATTGGCCTTCTGGCAATCGCTTCTCACACATGCACCATGGTGGTCCAAGGCCCTTCGATTCAGAAGAATAGCACTCATGGCTTTCGCCACACAAAATCGATTGCACTCGCTCCATGTGCGCCAAAATCAACAATACATACACCAGGGACTTCCAGCGCAATTGGTCTGTCAGACATCAGTCCGGGGCCATAGAGACTGCTCGGGTGTCTTGTTCTTAGGGATTAGCCTGGTTGCTCTCACGGGATCAAATTGTGGGGTCATTCGTGGTTGAAGGTTTCACACATGCGATTCCCTGTCGCCGGCACAACGGCTAAGAGCAGTTTGTTGGGGCCTGCAGCCTGCCGCGCGCTAGCGCACGCACGTTGTTCTTGTATGCGCGCTGGCCCATGCTATGCTCCTTTCGTATGACAAACTTTGGTCGTCCAACGCAACTGGTCACCTTACTTCACAGCATAGTTTTGGAAAGAAGCCATGTTGCTCCGCTCTATGATGCCGGAAACCCCACCCCGTTGACACACATTGTTTTCAGGGACACACTAACAGGTGTCACAGGAGCAGGTGTGTCACTTTGAAAGTTTCGAACCACGAGCAAACCACATGGACGTCTTTTTGTGAATCGTTCCCGAGCCACCGGTCTGCAGCGGGAACATAAAAGAATGGCCACCTGGAAACAACAGTTGGTCCAATTGTTTTGGCTCAAGTTCTCCTGGTCCTCCCAGCAATACTCGGAGCAAGAGGGAAGAGGTAAAAGAGTCCGGCAGACGCCAAGGGGCGGGGGATAAAGCTGTAACGGGTCGACGTCTCACACATCGTTTCACATGTTCGTTTTAGACATGTCTGAACTAGTTGACAAGACTTATCCACAGACACTGTCAATTATTTCAAGACAGAGAATCGGCCTTGCCCACATCCACGGTAACAGCGCAATTGTTAAAAGCCCTTTCGCGCAGTTTTGGACTGACACAGCCGACAGCAACATGTTGTAGAGGCCAACCGGAAGCCCCGAAACCACTTTCAAATTCAGACTCTTGCAGTGGGTCTTTCATTAGGACAAGGCGCAAAAGAATGGCGATGAGTTCCCCTCATGTGTGGCGGGCGGGCGAGCAGGCGGGCGCACTTGCGCGCGTGAATTCTAAGCATCACTACCATCTCTGCCTGTATTTCTCATCCATTGTTTCATCCGCAGAATCTCACTTTCTCTCTCTCCTTATTTATCTAATGAGTTCTTCATGTGGGTCAAAGGTTCCGGCTTGCCGCGGACACAGAAAAGTCAAGCGCACTGGCTATCCAACAAACAAGTTGCCAAGCTGCAAATGTCAACATCAGCGTCAGTCCCTGCTCAAGCTAACTCTCAGGTTGTGGCCCTGCCCAATCCCCGAGCGAGACAATTCGCACAGCGACCACAGCGAGAGCGCTGCGACCCGCGCGATCCCTGCAGAGGGCTCGCCAGGACCAAGACAAAGTTGCAAAACACGGTTTTTGCACAGCAACCACACCGATCCACTGGCGCAGAGGGGTGCGCTGCGATAGCTTCCGTTGGGCCTTTCCGCCGCAGCAAAAGGGAGAAGAATTGTGACTCGAGTAGGGCAGGTGGAAAAGAACAAGTTAGCTTGTGTTTTTTGGGCTGTGACGTTATGCCAAGTTGCTTAGCTTTTTCGTTTGTGCATTTAGGAAACTGATGTAAGCTTGTTTTTTTGGATCGTGAAGTCACGCTCGACAGGTTCGCAGGAGAAGTTTGCAGCTGGTGTTAGAAGAAGAACCTGTCGCGAGTTTTCGGGAAAACAACGCATCAAGCGCGTACACAAATATTCAAGGGAATAGTGGTCCAGCTCGTGTTGCGACTCTTCGCGTCTCCTATGTTCTAGTTCGCCTGGGCCCAAACCTGGGCGGATTTCGAGGGGAGCGCAGTACACGCAAAATGCTAGCGTGGAGTCTTCCTTTCGGGGAAAGACGCGGACAATTGTAGGCTCCACAATTAGAAACAACTTTTCATGTGCGGTTGGTTTGCTTTTATGTCGTGGATTTGCCCTTCCAAACTGTCTCACCTTGACTTGTTGCATTTTGCCCTTTACAATGTTTTACTTTCTTCTTGGAACCCCAAGTTTTCGCTACTTGTTCTTTTACGTCCCTTTTTGTCACACGGACCTTCAAGGCTTCTTGTAGCCTGACGAGTGGTGACTTCCCTTCAAGGACCGTACCCCCCGAATTTCTCCGATCATGCCATGCGCACCCAAGGTCTACCCCGACGAGGTGCGTGTGGCGCCGCAGCCTTCACCTCAACGCCACGCTACGATCTAGCGAAAGGGAGCGGGTGAGGAATTTATAGTCGGAAAGAAGTGATGGTATGGGGGGTTGCGCAATATTCCTGGCCATGAAATGACCATACTAACTTTTCTATTAGCGGAAAAATCATTTTTCGTTGGTTTTTCGAATGGTCACCCCAATGAAAGGAATTGTTGATCAAGCCCACATGCCATATATTATATGGCTAACATGGTATCTGGGTATTGGCTCTAGGGCTACGCGGGTATACCAAGTTTGCCCCCACAGCTGGCTCAGGGATGAAACCAGGAAGCACCTCTTCTGAAGACTGATGGCCAGCGGGCGGATGACAAAATGTGTCATGCGCAGAAGGACCCAGGCCGGCAGGCCCACTTCTGTCCAGCAGGCACGCGCAGTCAGTGGGCAGAGCAAGGAGTCGAGCCGAGATGGTGATCGCAGCTGGTGCACGTCGAGCTGGTGGTCAGAGTTGCCCTAAAACAAGCGCTGCAGAGTTGACCAAGTGTGTGGGTGTGTTTGTGTGTTGCTCACAAGTACATTGTGGCTAATATTGTTGAGTTTGATTGGTGCGAGGCACCATTTCATGACGAAAACAGTTTTTAACTGTCCCCGTGGTTTGTTCAGGCAGTAGAGCCGGGGTGCAAGTTTTGTCGAGAAGCGGAACCCTGCACGAGTAGGTGTGTGTCCTCAAAACTATTTGAGGACACATTTTTCGGGGGAGTCTACAAATATGGGTATGTATAAAACGGGGCCCCTGTTTTAGGGAATACATCTAAATACAGGGAAGCTTGAAAAAAGTACCCTTAGGGAAACACACACACACACACGCATACATTTCTGGCTGGGCAGAAAGTCAACTTTCTTTTTGGGCAGTAGACCAGCGGCATGAACAAGGCTGAACTTCTAGCTTCTATTTGGCTTTGTCAGAATTACCTTGACGCGAAAGTAGCACTGTTTTGCTTTGCTACATTATCTAAATGTGTGGAGAGAATAGGCTTCGCTCAAGAAGCCCTGGCTCGTGCACACACAAGTCGTCTCCATTTGTTGCATCGTTTACATTCACAATCATTAATAGGTGCTTGATCTGTGTCTTGATATGGTCGGTTGAGGTAAGTCAAGTCCTCCTAGTCTCCAATTCAGTTCTTCCAAGGCTCCCAATCCTGGGTCAAGAAGTGGCTATTGTTTAATTTGGCAGCGGCAGTTGGGAGGCCTGGGGACAACTTGAGCCGTCCCAGCACACGCTTTGTATGCGCTTGTGTAGCACTTCGGATGCAGGGGATCAAAATCTTGATGATTTCAGCTAGGGTTCAATTTGGAATAGCTTATTGGCAGTAAAATGCATTGTCAGCGTTTGCGATTTCAATCGAGACAACAGAAAGATGAATCTGAATCTTGACCCTGAGCAGAATCATAAGGTTGGGGCGGGGATGGAGGGCCATGTTTGTTCATGGATAGGCACGAGGTGAGCCTAGGTTCAGCACGTTTAGGCTTTTTTTTCTACGCCCACGACAACCTGCCCATCCATGTCGGAAGTGAAGCCTGAACTTTGTGGTTCAGCCTGCGAAACCGCAGTGTTGAGAGAACAGACTCATAGAGTTCCGTCCTTGGATACGGCCTAAATGTGGAAGACAAAAGGCCTAAATGTGGAAGGCAAAATCAGAAGTGTGAAAAGTGTTGCTTGCGCATGACTCACCCAAAGCAACCAACACTTGTGGCACACGGCGTGCGCCGCCCAACCAAGGCACAAATGCAAGATACCAATTGACTGAGACGGGGGACGAATCATGTGCGAACTCCAGATAGGCAGAACCCTTTTGCTTGAACCCATTTGGGGCAAGTGCGATCTAATAAACTCGAGGGAATCACCTTCAAGGGTTTGGTTGCAAACCCGATTGCGAGCAAACATTTCACAGGGTGACAAAGCCTTCAAAGGGTTGGGCGCCTGACTCTTCCGCAGAGCTCTGGGCCCCCCAAAATGGTGGTTGTCCGTTTGGTGTCCCTTCCTGAAGAACACACACGCACTTCTGGATATGTTGAGGTGTAGTATCTTAGAAGGGTATCTTCCATGCGTGCCCCTCGGTAGGAAGCAGTATCGTAGATTGGTTGAACGTACGCATGGGATCCTATTGCGAGGTCTCACTTCAACTCCTACCATCCGATCACCTCGCGCTTCCAACATGACACCTGGGAGGCTGGATACGCTGGTACAGGTTTCACGGATGGCGCCTCCTGAAGTTCACAATCTTTACAAAAGAAATGGTTGGTATCCTTCTGGATTTCTGGAACAAAACAACATATTCAGCTTGCGCTAAAATTTACGGCACCTTTGCTTCGGAATTCTGGGAGATCCTAGCGGCAGACTCTTCAGTCGGGGGCAACTGTGGATTGTATGTGCTTGGCGGGTGAGTCATGTTCCCGAACATTTTAAGCAGGTGGCAACGATTCAGCATTTCACAAGCAATCGGTGCGTCATGGACAGAGAAAAGCATGACGCTCCAAGTGTCTAATTAGCGAATGATTTCTCCGCTTGAACAATGAAGCGAGCTTCTGCAACTTCTTGGAGGGTAGTCCGATTCGTGAATGCTTGGCGGTGACAGCTTGCACACGCCTTCGGATTATTGTTACTCTGCGAAACAAGAAAGTCGAGTCAAAACTGTCTGATCATCCAAGGCTGCTACGACTGCCCGCAGGGCGCTGCTTCTTCTCGGTTCAACATGTGTGTCGTTAGATCCCCTCTTTTCTGAATCCTGAAAGCACCTGCTGCCTACTGGTTCTGGTTGGATGCGCAAGTTGTCACACTGCATGTTTGTTTTTGAAGGCTGACATGCTGAATATCAGACGATGTGTCAAAAGTGCAAGCCCCTCTTTGCGTCCCACTAACTGCCCATACAAGGTTCAGGGCTGCACGAAGACCTAAGCTCGGCCCGCCCTTGCCACAAGCAGAATGTCACTGGATCTTATTGTCCAGTAGTTGAAACATATTTGTGTGAGAGGCTCATCCGATCTTCAGAAAATCTTGCTGTTCAAAGAGTTCGCATGTTCAAAAGAGGATGGAGGGGGTGTTCAAAACACATGGCCGGGGGATGCTATCACCCTCCTGTTCGAGACAGCCCCTGGCTATCAGGAAGGGAAGTTCGTGATGGCCTTCAACGGGGTTCTCAGCGCGAGCAGCCCGACAGTGGTGCGCGGCCGCTCTTTCTCGACCGTACTGCGCCGACGAGTAGATTGTTCGTTTTGGCAGGGAACCCCACAGACGGTTTCAAGGTTTGTTCATGGTAAGTTACCCTTTTTCCGGTTGGTTAGCAAACGCAACCACTTTCGGTGGGGCGGGGCAGTCCCTCGTTTAAGGCATGCTGACTGGATCGATCGGTCCGGGTTGAAAGAGGAAAGACATTTGTCAAAGGAAGTCTAGAAAGAGCTTCCGTCTCACAAACACTAATTGAAAGGAAACTAGACCACGGTTGGCCCGAAAGCATAACATCGCAAGCGAGGCCGGCCCAACGCTGCAGGATGCGTTCTTTTTCCCTCCACGAAGCATTTGCGAAGCAAGCGCGGGACAGCACCAGGCAAGGTGCTCTGCGCAAACTGGTCGGTGCAAGTTGGTCTGCGCAAGTTGCTCTACGCAAGTTGCACTGTGCAAGTTGCTCTGCGCAAGTTGCTCCGCGCAAGTTGCTCCGGCAAGTTGGTCCCTGCAAGTGGCTCCCTGCAAGTTGCTCTGTGCAAATTGCGCTCCCTGCAAGTTGCTCTGTGCAAGCTGCTCTGTGCAAGTTGCTCTGTGCAAGTTGCTCTGCGTAAGTTGCTCTGCGCAAGTTGCTCTAGGCAAGGCGCTCTGCGCAAACTGGTCGGTGCAAGTTGGTCTGCGCAAGTTGCTCTGTGCAACTTGCTCTGCGCAAGTTGCTCTGCGCAAGTTGCTTTAAAAATGCAAGTTGCATCTTGCGACGCCCGCCCGCGGACCAGGGAGGAATCGAACCCGCGACCCGCCGGTTCCGGGAGCAGGCGCGCGAACCACGAGACAACTCCCGAGGACCAGTTCGAACAACAAAAGTCGCAACCTCGAAACCACCTCGAGTTTTTGCACCTCGCCCACGCCGATTCCCGCAGAGGGTTGCGCGAGCACCGCAGAAATCGCAAAAAACCATGGGTTTTTGCACCTCGACCACGCCGATCCCCGCAGAGGGTTGCGCGGGCACCGCAGAAATCGCAAAAAACCATGGGTTTTTGCACCTCGACCACGCCGATCCCCGCAGAGGGTCGCGCGGGCATGTTGAAAATTGCAAAAAACCATGGGTTTTTGCACCTCGACCACGCCGATCCCCGCAGAGGGTCGCGCGGGCATGTCGGAAATCGGAAAAAACCATGGGTTCTTGCACCTCGACCACGCTGATCCCCGCAGAGGGCCGCACGGGAACTTTAGAAATCGCAAAAAACCATGGGTTTTTGCACCTCGACCACGCCGATCCCCGCAGAGGGTCGCGCGAGCACCGCAGAAATCGCAAAAAACCATGGGTTTTTGCACCTCGACCACGCCGATCCCCGCAGAGGGTCGATTTTCGTGTAGTGTCGTCGGCACTACCCCGCCGCCCTAAGAAGAGATTTTAACTCCTCGCAAGTCAATTGCACTTGACTCCTTGCACTTGCAACTTGCACTCGACTCCTTACACTTGCAACTTGCACTTGACTCCATGCACTTGCAACTTGCACCTGACTCCTTGCAACTTGCTCCTTGCACTTGACTCCTTGCACTTGCAACTTGCACTTGACTCCCAATGCAATGCTCAATGACTCTGCAATGACTCCTTGCAATGACTCCTTGCAATGACTCCTTTGCAATGACTCCTTGCAATGACTCCTTGCAATGACTCCTTGCAATGACTCCTTGCAATGACTCCTTGCATTGACTCCTTGCAATGACTCCTTGCAATGACTCCTTGCAATGACTCCTTGCAATGACTCCTTGCAATGACTCCTTGCATTGACTTTATGATGATGATTCCTTGCAATGACACCTTGTAATGACTCTCATGAGAACAACTCAAGTGAACCCAGCGGAAGAACCCTTCGCCATGCTTTCGGGAATTGTGTGTTGAAGAACGAAGGAATGCGTGCGAGAAAACATTTGCGTGTGGCGAGGATATAGAAGCTGCGAAAAGAGTGACTCTCTGCATGCTTTGGAGTCTCCGGCGAGCTGAAAGCTACCTCTGTCGCACCGCTTGACGGACGACGGTCTCAGCACGGGCTGGCCACAGGGTCGGATCGGGCTCGGCATGGACGTGCGCTTTTCGCGACGTCAGCTTTGCGGCACTCAGGACTTTTCTAGCTACGACAGAGAAGATTGACATACCCGCAGGGCACGCCATCTACCCAATGACTACAGACAATGGGAAACCCATTGCTGTGACCCAACCTACAGATGAAACACGGCAACAACAGCAAGAACAAATTGCACCACTAACACATACCGACCAAGGACTGAGACGAGTTCTTGGTGGAACACTGACTACTGGAAACTCGATGGTGGCCACGCCATCCGAGTTCACAAACAACTACGCAAAGCACTATTCACCTGACGCAACAATGGTTGCCCAATACCACAAGAACAACTAGATGGTTGGCAATTAACTATCATCAACAGAGAAGGCCAAGATCAAGAACAACTACAAGAGAACGCCAAGCAACTTCCCAAGCAAGAACTACAAAGAAGACTTGAAGGTGATGACTGGACTGGAGAAGCCAGATTCTGAAGAAAAGTCACACCTACAAACCGGCTGACAACAAAGACTATACCACCACGGCAGAAGGCTCATCACCACAAACCACAATAGAGACACCACCGACAAGACAAAAGCTTCAACTACGGACTCCACAAAAGATATGGAGACCCAAAGCCGCACCTTGCACAGACCTACACACTTCCAAAAGCAACAACACATAGACCACGAACAGCACAAGAAGACAGCCAAGACTATAAGACACCACACAACACTACGAACTACATTCTTAACACCTATAGATGGACCAGGACATCCACCCGTTGGCACACCCGAACCTTTTCAGGAATACAATCTCCAACAACAACTTCGGCGAAGTTTGACAACGCAAAGATACCCCGGGAGACAACTACTCCGACCGCAGCGGCTAGCACTACTGGACTACTTGTCCACAAACTACGAGCCACTGCTCAACCACTTCAACTCAACTACAATCTGCAATTCATGCACTGACTTGCACATCACACCAATTGAGACCGCGTGCAATGCCAACAATTCCAACTACGCAACAAATTCATTTCGCAGCCTTCCAGCTACAATTCAAGACTACAACAACTGAAGCAACAACAAAGGAATTACTGGCAGCAACACAACGCCTAAGCAGCAGCAGTTGTAAGATACTACAGATTATAAGGCCGTCAAATAACATGATGCGCTGTACACCTGCACTTGTAGTAATTGTCAGAGAAAGATGTCAATGCGCAGGCGGTGTTGTACTACATAGCTTGCACATGACCGCAAGCCTTCAGCTCGCACAACACGCAGAAGCTGCGCAGGCTACAGGTTTGTTTGTGTTAACAGCATGACAGCACTGGCACTTGTAGTAAGCAACAGTCAGTCCGATTGTAACGTGGTAGCGGAGACGACATGTCAGGAGAAGCAGCATCAGCATCTGCATAGCAAACTACAGGAACAGAGAATGGGCCAACAGCAGCGGAAGCAGTAGGGGCCACGACTACGGGAGCAGGAGCAACACAGGAGCAAGACAACGACGTTCAGAGACTACACAAATACAAACTGCCACAACCTTTCTTTACTGGTGACTACCCCCAGTATGAAGAACGGCTGTTCAAGCCACAAGCATACCTCAGACTCATAGACCGAAGTCTCGACCTTGTGCTACACCAGAGCACACATTCGAGACCCTACACAAGCAAGCAAAGCAGTAGACCTCGCCAGAGATCTACACTATCCTCATCAACATATGCAGCAGCTACAGTAGTAAGGCAAAACCGCTACAACGCAAATGGTTCAGCCTACGAGTAGGAACACGAAGCGTTGGCTACCTTTCCAAACTACTGGAACCTACATTCAATGAAGCGCAGTTTGAAGAGCAATTCCTACAACGGGAACACGACGTCAATCGCTACGAGAAAGACAACGGCACAGCATAACCAGATGGAGTAAAGATTGCAATGCTACAACCAACCAAAGCACAGAAGACCTCAAAGGACACAACAATCAGATCAACGGAAGAAGCAACCAAAGAACCACAACCACTACGACAAAGAATCAACGTAGTAGCACCATCCAACGGAACATCCATCACCTCCTACCGATGACACCTCATAAGACCAGCCCAGAATCTTCGACAACGAAGGTTATGACGCAGCACAACTACTAGAAGGAATGAAGCACCAATCAAACCAACTGCAACTGCATGACGTCTGCGGGGAAGTAGATGCGTCTACAGTCGCCGACAACGTCATCAAAGAAGCAACACCTACAAGATGGGCCCACAGAAAGAAAGGAGCAGGCGTGCGAAGTAGAATCGTCGCAAAAAGGCTACACTGAGAAGATCGAGGACGAAGACTCCGTCTACGCTTCTACACCGATGTTCACGGCACTAACACTTCTCGCACTACAGATGTCACGACCAAACTGGGTAGCGTGACTAGGCGACGTCTCTACGGCATTTCTACATGCACTCTGGCCACCTGAAGAACTTTGTCCACTACAGAACAAACTATGCTAAAGAAAGCCATGTATGGGCTACGCTGCTCACCTCAAGCATTGCCTGGCTGAAGTGCTACAAAAGCTTAGCTTTGTAAGACTAAAGTCAATAGAGGATGAAGGAAGCACTAGTCGACCACGAACAACACAAAAGGTACTGAAAAATTGCTGGTCAACTTCAACGGTTAGCATACACCAGACCAGACATTGCCTACGAGACCTTGGAGCACCTACAGAACTTTCACAGAAAAGAGTCAAGCACCTACTACGCTACCTGCGTGGCGCCAAACACTACAAATTCACCATAGAACCAACAACAACACTAAAAGCAAACACCAGCAACATCCTGGATCTCGATGTTGATGTCGATGCCGACTGGGCAGGATGCCCTACCACCGGAATTCAACTTCAGGTTTCAACATCATCTTTCTTGGAACAACAGTTGCATGTGGCAGCAGAGCACAAGCTACAATACCACTCAGTTCAGCAGAATCTGAGCTCTGCGCAATTTGCACAGGAGTTAATGAGGCACTACACATCAGCAACTTCCTACTTGAAACAAACATTTGCAGCAAGCATTCACACAGACTGCACAAGCAAACGAGCAAAACACATCAACCACAAATTTCTCTACACAGAAGACCTGATCAAACACGACATCTTCAGAATTTTCCAAGATCAACACACTTCACAACAGCAGTTGTTTACCAAATACATCAGCAAGGAAACGCTACATCAGCAAGGAAACGCTACATAGGCTCATGCAGAGCATTGGGATACGCATTTAGCACGAACGACCATCACAACTGTTTCACAACAACACTACGTTTTTGTTTGTTTGCATGTCTGCCCGCTTCTGTTGGCAACTGCAGACTCATTTGCACTTCAGTTTCACTTCGTGTTAGGTCACTACAGCCATGTGACCACTTTGTGACTACGATTCCCTGAGGATGATGGCGGTACCAGTGCACAACTGCTACAGACCACTGCAAATCCACTGCCACTCAATGCCAACCTACAGGACGTCTACAACTTGAGCAACTTCAACCTCCACATCAACCAGACAATCCTACGACGAGCAACGCCTGCACCACCAGCTACACCTCGTTCTACATTCCCTTGACTGTTGAGATGATGATGCAACTGCAATCAGCCCCTTCTACACCACAGCCACTGCAGAGCCAGCTACACCTTTTCTCCCGAACCAGCCTACAACCGAAGACAGATGATGCACTCTGCTGCAGATGCTCATCTGTGGCACTCCACAGATTGACAGAACCACACACCACTACCAACACATCCTTGTCACAATTGCACTATACCCACGGACTAAATACAGCAACTGCTCAACGACAACTCCCTCGATTACTTCATCAGCCACTCCACCTCCATCATGAGCAACTACACCCTACGCCTCAAGTATTAGCAATGCGCGCAACTCATCAACCACTTCACCCTACGCTACACCCTGGCTACATTTGGGAAGATGGTAGTCCCGACAACTACTACACTCTACAGCCTACACCACAACGACAGCACGGTCAAGCGGCTACAACTTGTTGACCAACACACATGGCCCCAGCTGCTGCACCCTCAGGCAACTCCAAATTATGGGGCTCAGGTCGGGAAATCCTGAACTACATGAGAGCGAGCCCAACCAGGCCCAACTGGAGTACGACCATGAATGAAACTACATGCTGGACTACAACATCAGGTGCTACCTCACGAACTCCGTTGAGTCCGACTACATCAGGGACTGAATCCTGAACAGCGAGAGCTTCTGACAACCACACCTCTTTTCCTTTTCACTACAGTAGCATGGATGAACATCATCTGTTTTTTTCACTACTGTCAATACTGACATTTCCATTTCAGTTGAAAAAATACTACAAGATCTTTTAACTGAGGCACGCTGTCAATGCACATGCGGTGTTGTACTACAGAGAGAGAGAGAGAGAGAGAGAGAGAGAGAGAGAGAGAGAGAGAGAGAGAGAGAGAGAGAGAGAGAGAGGAGAGGAGAGGGAGAGGAGAGGAGGAGGGAGAGGAGGGAGAGGAGAAAGGAGAGGAGGAAGGGAGGGGAGAGGGAGAGAGAGGAGAGGGAGAGGGAGAGGGAGAGGGGGGGAGGGAGAGAGACAAGAGAAGAAAGAAGAAAAGAAAGAGAAAGAGACAGAGAAAGAGAAACAGAAAGAGAAAGAGAAAGAGAGCGGGAAAGAGAACTATGAGTCTTCTCCGCCGACTGGCTGCGTGGTACTGGGGGGTTCTCAAGTAATTCGGGTGTTGAAATGACACACGCAGTTAAGGTGGCATCATCCAAGCCTGCAATTGCTATCGTTGTCAGATGGGAACTGCCACAAGCTTCAAAATGATCTCCGGCCTTCTGTGGAGCACAAGCTAAACCTTCCGTTGCAAACCTCTGCGATTGCTCCGCCAAGCCACCACAAACAGTGTTTGCGTCCCAAACAGCGGGGCAGCAAGTATAGTTTTCGAAAACGTGCTTCTGGGGCCAATTTCTGCGACACGCTCAGAATTGGTAGTACGGAAAGATTTTTTGTTCACAACCATGGCATCAAGCGGTTTTCCTACCTCAACCCTAGCTGCAGTTGGTCACCTGGTCAGTCTCTGATTTTGCTCAGCCAGAAGGTCCTGCTGGCTCTCGGCAAGCCGTTCACGGACCCAGCCTTTCAGGTTCAAGAGAAATTCTCAGCTGCACATTCCAGGGTGAGATTCCAGCGTGAGTGAGAACGGAGGCGAGCAAGTAAGTGAAGCACAAAACATGTGACACGTGTGATTTGAAATAGCATCCATTGGGCTGATGGGGTGCTGTTTCTTGAGGGACGCTGGTTGTTTGCTGGCCGAATTCTGATTTTACAACATGCAAACAACTTGTGGGAAATGGCCGGAGTGCAGAAGCTAGAAGGGAAGCCTGCCATGGTTCCTCTTCTGGATCTTTGAGCGGCCAGGCGACTTTGAGATTAAAAACGGCATCGACAAATCCTGTAACACGTTGTTTAGCATCAGTTTCTTGTGGTTCGAGTGTTTTTGCGCGCTGGCATTTTTCGGGGTGCCTCAGATCTACCGTGTTCACCAAGAGCCCAGGCTTCTCAAGCCAATGATTTGAAGCTCTTGGTCAAGCCTGGCCTTTGGTGACTCGCTTTCTTTGGGTATTCTCACGTGGCCTGCGCAAGGTGCGCGCAATCCGTCGGTAGTTGCTGAGGACCAAACTGTTCAGAAGGTTTGCTCACAATTACCTTGAGAGACTTGAACGTGCCGGAAAACGGTGCTTTCTCGCTTATCTTTTGCTCACGGACATTTGCGTTGTTGTGTGTGGGGGCTGCGCTTTTTGCTGTCCACCGGTGAGCACGGGTGTACGATTGCATGGCAGGGCAGCATTTGGTGCTCTACGGGGACTTGGTTACACTGCGCGCTTCGGGCCCATTTTGCGTGGCAGGCGCAGCTAATTCTGACTGGGCGTGCAGAGGCCTGCAGATTTTCTGGCAAGCGCAGTATTTGGCGCATGTGGTGCTCTCTAAAGCGACCACAATTTTGCGCGGCAGGCGCAGTTTGTGGCAGGCAAGGGCGGCCTTTGGTGCTCTCTAAAGAACTTGTGTTGCAGCGCACACTTCGGGGCCCCCATTCCATTTTGAGTGGCAGGCGCAATGCTGCTCGTGCTTCGGGCCCATTGTGCGTGGCAGGCGCAGCACTTTGTGACTGGGCGGGCGTGCAGCAGATTTAGTGGCATTCGGCGCTCTCCTGGTGTTAGACTGCGCACTGAAAGCAACGATGTACACTTGCTAGCTGTTCACTCTCACTCATCTCAGCGCTCGCTCACCCCATTCAGGCTCACACAAACACACATCTCATCTCTCACTCATCTCACTCACACTCACACTCACTCGGCCCAACTCTCACTCATCTCGTCAACTCACAGGAATCTTACTCCGGCTCATCTCACTCATCTCACTCCCATTGCGCATGGAGTTCGTAGGGGCCTTTCTTCAATGCTTCTTCTTGCGCATCCAGCTGATCTTGACATGAGATGGCTGGAAGTTACTTGACACAACGCGACAAGAAAGGTCTCGGCTTCACTCATTGCTGCGTTCTTTCCTTCTCGCTTCTTCCAGGGGCCTTGGTCAAATTTGCTGCAAAAACTTTGCATGTGGGGTTATCCGGTCCTTGAATCATCTTGACTTCTCGATGTCGATTGCGTTTTGTATTGAATCTCTGCAAACTTTCCCTTGCCAGATTTTGTTGGGTTCTTTGATGTTTAGATGCTGTTGAAAATAGATTAGACAGGATATGAAGATTAATCAGCTAAGTTCGGCTTAAGGTCTAGGTAGATTTTTAATGGAACTTAACGCAGAAAGAAACATGGTTGTTTCATTCATGTGGCCTGCGCCAAGCATCGAGCAAGATGTGCTGTGTAGGTCCATTAATTTGGATAAGTCTTATTAAAGTATGCTTAACAGGTAATTACATTGAATCAAGCTTGCATTTGCAAATCAAGCTTGTATTTGCAAAGAAGGCTCTATGTGAATCCTAACTCAAGATAGAAATGCTGCTGGTTTCCATTTTGAACCCAAAAAACATACCATACAATTCACAGCATCCTCTTCCCTCAGCTACACTGTGTGCCGGAGACTGCGCTTGCCTCTTTTGACTTTGGCGTTTGCTGTCCGAAAAGGATCACCGAAAAGAAAAAGCTGACGTCTCTTCGTTTTGCCACAAGGAGCTCTTGATAGCTTCCCACAGCGGGTGCAACTCCCAGGACAATGTTTCAAATCCTCTCAGAAATGATTGAATGGAATCAGTTGTTTGTCATTCTGTTTTGCTAAGAAAAAGCTCCCGGCATTGCCTTCCCACAAATAAAGAGAGTCAGAATGGAAAAACATTCAACTGCTGAACTATTTGTTTATTCATTGCACATGGTCTGAAAGTGACCCAAAAAGGGTGTTGTCTTTCGGATGCAAGAAACACACCAAAACCTGTTTCAAAAAGAACCCGTTTTTGCGAACTGCCGGTTTAACATTATTAGTGGTTGTAATGTGTTGTTGAGTTTGCTTTTGGGCTGTAAGGGGAAACATATTGAACCCATGCTGGCCTTCAAGTTTTCGGACCTCACTGCGCGAACCGCAGGAACCACGAAGATCAGCTCACTAAGATGAATGCCTTCGGGGCCTTTCCGCGCCTGTGCTCTACACGCTGCGCAAATGCTGACCTGGACGCAGGGCGGCTTCCACTCCTGCACAGCAACCCAAAGGTTTGGGACAAGACCGTGTTGCCAAGTCAGCCTGGCAAGCACACATTTGCAGGTGGCGCACAAAGAAGGATTTTGCTGCTTACTACTGCCCCAAAGAGGGAGCAGACGTGGCTCGCCTTCTTATTTTTGCTTCTGCAGAAAACGCTGACGGCGCAAACGTCCAGTTTCTTTTTTAACCGTCTGCAAATGCAGGTCAAGCATTTTGCTTCCAAAGCGTACGCGCGCAAAAGTTCGAACCAATGCGTAACATTTTTGGATCGATGTTTGTTTGGTGCTGCTAATGTAAGATGATTCATGAATCATGAAAGTTTCCGAGGCAGCTCAACCTCTGTCCGGCTTCTTGAAGTAAATTTTAGCTTTTCAGGCACGCTGAATAGGGTGGGGCTTTGTGGTTGCACCGGTTTCACCTAGGCTCAGGCAGCCGCGCCAAGAGTCCTTGATATAAAAAACAAAGTCATAGTGTGAAGCGCTTGTGTCTCAAGCCTGTGTTTGCAGACAAGTCTTTTCAAAGCTCCAAATACAAGTTCGCAAACGTGAAAATCGGATGCACCTTTTGCACCGCTTCCGGCAACACTGCAAGGGCGACGAGTTGCCAGAGCAGAGCTGCCATGTCGTGCGTTCAGTTTCATAATGGCTGTGCGCGCTTCATGCTCAAAAAGGCGTTGCTGATTGCATGTCGTAAGCAATTCCTCGCATCTCGCTTGCTGAAGGGTTTTTGGCCCGGGGGCTGCATGGAATGATTTGATAACCGGATTGATTGCATTGATTCGTTTTTTTTTTGCAGTTTGATTTGGACTTCGCCAGGTGCAGACCTTATACAAGAATTATTATTTCAAGGCATGTCAGTTCAACGAACTGACCGATTGTATTGATAATTGACAATAGAAAAGTAATATTTATTATAATTTGATGTGTTTTTTTTGAGTTTTTGTATTTTGTTATAATATATTTGAAATCGTTTGATTGAAAATAAAATATTGTAATTAGATAATTGAAAATATATATAAGAATATATTGGTGTAATATTGATTTCGATAAAAATTGAAAATATACATTAAATTTCCTATGTTTGTTATAGAATATATGTGTATTTATGTATTATAAAAAAAATGAATATATGGATACAGGTATATAAAAAAAAAAAATGTATTTTATATGTAGTTTAATAAATTGTGTAAATATGTTGGTTTGGTAAGTTTTTTGTATATTATAGGTTTTTATAATCGATTTTTTATAAAAAAAAAAAATAAAAATACATATATATATTTTTTATTATGTATTTATATATATATATACAATGTAAAAAATATATATTTTTTATTAGTAATAATTACATGGTGTATTTTTGATTTGTTTATTTTATGATTTAGAATTAATTGATTATATAATATATTTTTTTAAAAAAAAAAAAAATATTGATTTTGTTATTTTATTTAATATTTTAATGAAAAAAATGAATATTTTTAGTTTTAAGATATTATAAAACAATTATGAGTTGGATGATATTTATGTATATTGAATATATGAATTAAATATATTTAAAAATATTATAATGATATATTTTGTTTTGTTAAATATTTATAATTTTAGTAAATATATATATATATAATTTAAATATATATTGTGTTTATATATTTTGTTGATTTATAAAATGATATAATTTTGAAATTGTATGTTTTTTGATATAGGTTTTTGATAGTTTTTTTGATATTGTAGTGATAGTTTTTTGATCTGTTATTTTCGATTTTCTATCGAAATTTTGGAATTTGTTTTTTAGAAATTGTATTATGTAATTGATTTATTAATTGTGATTTGTCTTTGGTAAATATGATCGGTAAATATTTATGATATAATATTATAGATTTGTGGGAATTATATTATAAATATAATTTGTTTTTTCGAGGGATTTTTTTGCATTTGGTATTTGTATTGGTTTTTTATCGGGTTGTTTTCATTATGTTTTGTGAATTATGTTTTAATATTGATATTCATATTTTAATGAGTTTGTTTAATTTCTTGATCGAAGGAATTTGATAAGTTGTTTTTTTACACTAAATAATATAATTTTATTTTATATTTAAAAAAAAATATGAAAAATATATATGATTTTCGATTTTATAATATATGAAAATAATATTGAAATATAAAATCAAAAAAAAACACAATTTTGATTACCTCGATATCTCTGATTTCTTTTTAATTTTTTTTTTTTTTTCTTTTCTTTTTACCAAGCTCCTAATATAGATTAAACAAAACAATGAATGATTGCGGCACATTGTATTGGCTGCTTTGTGTTCTGAAGCAGAATGTATCTGATTGTTTTTTATATTTTTTTTGTTTTTTTTTTATTTTTTTTAATATTTGGATGAAGAGTAAATGGATTGGCTTATTTATGCTGCAGGCAAGGAAAGCAAAATAAAGAATTATAAAACCGGATAAAGAAAAAAATAATTTTGATATTGAGGATTTGATTAAGTATAATCAACATTTTGTATACAATATGAGACAATATGTTCTTTTATTTTTCTTTTTGTATTGATAGACAAAAACAAAAATTAATATATCGGAATTGCAAATACAAAAATATTTCGAGACATCAAAATGAATCAAAAAAAATCTTGAGAAAATCTGATCTTTCAACAACTGTTTCTGCCATTTGACTGTTTCCGAAAAAAAAGAGATAGTAAAAAAAATGAAGTGTTTCCCTTGCAAGGATTTTTGCTTTCCATTTTTTTACAACTCCCCAAAATATTTTATTTTTTTTAATGAAAAATATACATAACAGGATATTGGTTTGATTCTCTTATTTTTGCCAAATGCACACAAATGGGTGAAAAAGAGGAAAGCAGAAAAAAATGAAGACTTACTAAACAATCACTGGGTGATCATTTTGCAAGGTTTGGCCTGCGGTGCTTGAAAGCAACTGACTCAGCTAGCCAAAAAACTCCTTACCACATTGTCTTTTTGAATTGGTGCTATCTTGAAAAAAGCATGCAGGATCATCATTTCTTGTATTCACGGTTGCCCTCAGTCATTGCCGGACAGCTACGGGGCAGCAAACTTGCCGCTTGACGTGACGCAAAGTGGAAATCAAAAAACATCCGCAGGAAATCCAAAAAAAATATGTGTAAAGAAAAGAATTAATATATATATTTCTTTTCTTCCAACAAAGCTTCCAAGTTGATGTTGTTCTGTGGCATGTGGACTCCCGTCAAGTGGGCAGCTGCTTCTATAATATCATTGTTTCATGCAAAAAACAAATAATTTTATTCAAATTGAGAATAATCGTCAAACAAAATAATTGCGTCATTGAATTGGCGTTCTGAGACTTGAACAACAACCACTCCAACCAATTGTGTATTTTGTGATGTTTTTTGATAGAGAGCAAACGGTTCAAAATGTGCATGAATGAGTTATCTCAAATGAAGGCAAGGAAGGCAAGATAATGCAAAAATACCATTCAAATACTGAAATCAAAATTTGATTTTCATTCAACCAAAAATCTGAATCAATTGTCGCGCATTGAAAAAAACATTTTTGGGTTAGCTCTATCCAGATATCATATCCATTTTATTCAATAACACATAAACATAGAATAATTTTTATTTTTGCAAAATCCTTAAACCAATGTATAATGTGACCATTTTCTTGTTTTGTTTTGATGAAAAAAATATGATTAATTGAAAAAATCAGCAATCATCATGTTGTGAATTTTTGTATTTTTTGTTAAATATACTTTAAATTCGTTGTTTTATTTGGTGTCTTAATAGGCATTTTACAAATATGTAAAATACAAAAAGTTTAACCATGTTTTTTATCATGAAGTATATTTTGTTTCATTTTATATATATACACATTTATATACAATTTTTTGATATTTTTTGATGTCCAAATCTTGTCTTTTTTGTGAGTGTTTTTTTTGATTTTTTTTTTGTATTTATTTGCTTTTTTGATTTTACAAATTGTGACTTGTTTTTCTGTTGGGCATTATGCCACAAACATGAAATCACAAAAAAGGGCCAAATTCACGCAGTTGGTATTGGTCTTTGTCCGTGTTTGTATATATGTTTTGAACGAATTTATTCCACTTCATTTCACGGAACAAATAATTTCATTTGTTCTTTCTCTACATTTTTGAACAGCTACACATCCAGACTACGTTTTTTCATGCCATGTAATGTTTTGATAGAGATCAAATGGCTGTTTCATGCTTCAAACAGGGAAAACATAGAAAAAACCAGAAAATAAAGAATATAATCAACATTTTGTATACAATATGAGACAATATGTTCTTTTATTTTTCTTTTTGTATTGATAGAGAAAAACAAAAATTTATATATCGGAATTGCAAATACAAAAATATTTCGAGATCAAAATGAATCCAAAAAAATCTTGAGAAGATCTGATCTTTCAACAACTGTTTCTGCCATTTGACTGTGTCCGAAAAAAAAAGTGATAGTAAAAAAATGAAGTGCTTCCCTTGCAAGGATTTTTGCTCCCAAAATATTATTGTTTGAAAATGAAAAATATACATAGTAGGATATTGGTTTGATTCTCTTATTTTGCCAAATGCACACAGATGGGTGCATTTAACAATATACATTGCAGCAAAAGAGGAAAGCAGAAAAAAATGAAGAGCTACTAGATCATGGCAAGGTTTGGCCTGCGGTGCTTGAAAGAAACTGACTCAGCTAGCCAAAAACCTTACCACATTGCTTTTTTGAATTGGTGCTATCTTGAAAATGCATGCAGGATCTGTATTCACGATTGCCCTCAGTCATTGCCGGACAGCTACGGGGCAGCAAACTTGCCGCTTGACGTGACGCAAAGTGGAAAGCAAAAAACATCCGCAGGAAATCCAAAAAAAATATGTGTAAAGAAAAAATAAATATATGGCTCTTTTTATTTTACTTTAACAAAGCTTCCAAGTTAGAAAAATTCTTTCCTTATAACATATGAACTCAATCAGGCAGCTGGCCTATGTTATCATTGATGTGAGTAAAAAACAAATAATTTTATTCAAATTGAGAATAATCGTCAAACAAAATAATTGCGTCATTGAATTGACGTTCTGAGACTTGAACAGCAACCACTCCAACCAGAAGGCCGTTCATCTGATTGTGTATTTTGTGATGTTTTTTGATAGAGGGTAAACGGTTCAAAATGTGCATGAATGAGTTATCTCAAATGAAGGCAAGGAAGGCAAAATATTGCAAAAGTACCATGCCATGATTGAAATCAAAATTTGATTTTCATTCAACCAAAAATCTGAATCAATTGTCGCGCATTGAAAAAAATCACACCAAAGCAATAACAACATCTCATTCATTTTTCGGTTAGCTTTATCCAGATATCCATTTTATTCAATAACACATAAACATAGAATAATTCCTTTTTTTCAAAATCCTTAAACCAATGTATAATGTGACCATTTTCTTGTTTTGTTTTGATGAAAAAAATAAGATTAATTGAAAAAATCAGCAATCATCATGTTGTCAATTTTTATGTTTTTTGTTGAATCTACTTTAATTTCGTTGTTTTATTTGGTGTGTTAATAGGCATTTTACACATCAAAAAGTTTAACCATGTTTTTTATCATGAAGTATATTTTGTTTCATTATATATATATACACATTTATATACAATTTTTTGATATTTTTTGATGTCCAAATCTTGTCTTTTTTGTGAGTGTTTTTTTTGATTTTTTTTTTGTATTTATTTGCTTTTTTGATTTTACAAATTGTGACTTGTTTTTGAAAGTGTTGCCGGGGCCGGTCTTTTGGGCATTATGTCACAAACATGAAATCACAAAAAAGGATCAAATTCACGCAGTTGGTATTGGTCTTTGTCCGTGTTTGTATATATGTTTTTAACGAATTTCTTCCATTCCATTTCACGGAGCACTTAATTTCATTTGTTCTTTCCCTAAATTTTTGAGCAGCTACACATCCAGAATGCATCCAATTGCGTTTTTTCATGCCATGTAATGTTTTGATAGAAATCAAATGGCTGTTTTATGCTTTAAACAGGGAAAACCAGAAAAATAAAGAATGTAATCAACATTTTGTATAAAATATGAGATGATGAGAAACATGTTTGCATACCTCAAAAGGAAAACAAGAGCAGAAAACAACATTACCAGTCACCCAATCACTCGGTGATCATTTTTTGTTTGTTATTGGCCTGCGGCTTTTTGCAAGCAACTCCTTTGAAACACTTGATTTTTTTTCAGCTTTGGGCTGTTTACAGTCACCAAATCTCTATAAAGATGATTTGGAGAAGCAACACAAGAACTTCCCAAGAAATTACATAAATTTGTACCCACTAGCAACTCCGAGATGAGTTTTTTGTTGCTGTACCAGCACAGAAAATTGATCAGATTCGCAATAACCGCATCCATTTGCATGGACTTTCAGCCAAATCAAGTTGAGCAAATTACAAATGATTTTCACATCCAAAACAATTTTTATTTTGCAGATGTCATGAGTATTTTTATAAAATGAATGCTATTTTTCATTAAAACCACAACAATTCTTTTTATAGACACAAGAAGGAAAGCAGAATGGCAATCAAAGGTGATTTGTATATATAGGGGAAGCTTGGTATCAATTACTGAAAAAACTCGGTGAGCAATTGAAAGATTGTGTGCGGCTTTTAGTACCCAATGAGTTGAGGTTTTATTGCATTGACTTCATCTTCTTTGTGGATTGCATTGTTGTCTTATTGGGTGGGGTGCATTTCTGCACACAAGTTATTTTTTTGGTGAACAATCAAAAATCAAAATTGAAGGCTCAGTCAGTGCAAGAAATATAGAGTCCAAAGAATACAAAAATAGAACATATGCACAACTTGGTTTTGTTGGGATAGACAAAATGTATATTTAAATAAATAGGGGGTCCATGTTCGGCCCATTGCAAAACAACAAAGGAAAAGCAACACAATTTTCTAAATTTTGCCGGGACATTTCTATACCCATCATATTTTCACTTCTTGAAATACATAGATACATAATTTATGGATGTGCTTCGGCACGGAATGTTGGAGCTACACATTGGTAAACCAAAACAACTATATATTTTTTTGAATTGTACCACGGCAACAATCATTCTGGGTGGCTGGTACATAGAAAACATTGTTTCGGAAGACAACAGCTACGGTGGCAGCAAAGTTCTTGCGGCTTGACATCATGACGCACATCTCAAATATAAAGAAGCA